>JAKEPQ010001005.1:42675000-42767500 GCA_024500445.1 Entomyzon cyanotis
GTATAATCAGCATGTTGGTTTGCCTCATAGTGACAGGTTGAGTTTATTTCCCAGAGACTGTTCTGTGAAATAGGCCATTAAAAGCCCTACACAGGGAATGGCTGCTTAGCTTCCGTAAGACTTGCGGTCCTATATTTATCTGTCCATCCTCCTCTTTTTTAGGTGGTGTGTGGATGCTGTGAGTGCAGTAATTGTCACTTGTCAATTCAGTGTCATTTAATGAATTAAACCAGGTTTTACAGATTCCTGTATTACACATAAAAATGAGAGCTGATTATATTTAAGTGGTTGTAGCATGGCACAAATTTGTCTTTAAAAATTATGTAGAAAAAGCAAATGTTTTTAAAATGCCAATAAAACTGCAGAATGCCTTGGCAGTATTTTGGTTTCATCGAAGGACATGGTGCAGTTGACTTGGGTAGCACCAGATTTTCACTCTCCAAATTTATGGTGGTCGGTAAAACATAAAGGCAATTTTAAATGTTGTTGCTGTCTATATACAATTATTTTCTTCAGCAGGTGTTGAATTTTTGTGAAAAATGGTCAATTGTTTGACATTCAATGTTGTTTGTTCAGCAGCCTTTTGTATTTCAGGCATATCTTTTAATATTGAACCTTAACAAGAAGGGCACTGCTTTCCACATAGTGTTATACAGACTGGATGAACTGTCATATCATTTATTGATTCCATAACCAGTTATCTCACTGAGATGTCTTTTATAAAAACTGCTGATAGTGATTTGGGAGAAGGGAGGGGAAAAATATAAGAGAAAAAGCTGTTCTACCTAGTAGTATAATATCCGAAATGCTGTAGGGAAATGTTCATGTTTCTGCAGAGCTGCAGTTATTTGTCATTGCTGTATCTTAAACTTATGCCTTGCATTGACCTGATTTGGGGATTTTGTTTGGGTTTTTTTCTTTTTTTTTAATTTGCTTTTTTGGTTTTTTTTTTGTTTGTGTTTTTTTTGTTTGTGTTTTTCTTTGTTTGTTTTTGTTTTGGTTTTGTTTTTTCCTTCCTTTTAAATTTTTTGATGATTCATTGAATAGTAGTGTATATTGCAAGAAATTTTGAATTTAGATCACCCACAGATTCATAATAGCTTTATCAACATAGGGTTGAATCCAGCAATCAATGCATTTGATTTTACTATAATTACTAAAACCTTCAGGTCTTGATGTACCAGTTATTTTGTGAGAGCTGTAAGTAGAGTTGTTCTGAACAGTAGCTGAGTACACTTCCCTAATAGTGAGGGGTGCAGGGCTGAGTTTTTCCGGTTTGTTTCTCTCTTTTTTTCTTTTTTCTCAGCTTCTGATGATGATCCATGGTTGGTTTGTACTTTGAACCGTGAATATGTTTATCCTTTTTGAGACTTAATGGTGATGGTTAAAGATGTTACTACCCCATCTGCTCACTACCAATTCTGCCTGGTGGGATAGTTCTTAGATATTTCTCCCAATTTGCTGCAGAAAAATAGTTTTCTCAAAGAGAGCCCATCAATGCAAAGAGTTTAATGTGTCTGAATTTGCTGAGTGTAAGTTTTACTGTTTATACCTTAACTAATTAATGTCATTAATGGGCTATTGTTAGTGACTTGCCAAGATGTTGTTTCCCATTTAAAACTGTTTAGTTACATTTCACTTTATTAGACAGTTATTTGTGATTTTTTAAAAAATTATTGAATGTTGCTGATCTTCTCAGGCCACAAAGCTTAAGTAATGGATTTTTTTGAGCAGAACAGTTGATTTTTGCACCTGGCATTGCTAGTCTCTCAATAAATACAGTGGAACAGATCTTCAAATATATTTGTGGAATTTCAGGCACATTTGAGGAGATCTTAACATCTTCCTGACTGCAGAGATCTGCTGACTTGTTCTGTGTAATAATTTTTTTTTATACCGTGCTGGCCTCCTCTGAGCCATAGAGGCTGAGTTATACAGGGGTTAATCATGGCATAAAGATTTTCTAGTCACTCTCCCATTTTGTAGAGCATACTCTGTATATGTGATTGTGTGTGTGTGTGTGTACATTCTGTGTTTTTCTTTGAATGTTGTCGGTATTCTCCACTTCTCTTCCCTGCTGTATTTGACCCCTGCTTCAGGAAGCAATTCCAGAAGCACTGCATAAGGTTAAAAATATAGACCATTATGCTTCCAGTCTTCTAGGATTACCTTTCTTCTGTACTGATTAAGCATTGTACCTTTGATGGGCTAGTTTTACACAAGGCAGGCATTAATCTTAAGAAATCTCTTGTGTCTGTTTTAGGGCCCAAATGCAACAGAAAATGTATTTCTGCTGCATTTATGCATAACATGGACTGAGTGCCTTAGGACACTTGAATTGCCTGGAAGAGACTTGGATGTTGCTTTTATAGGGCCAAAATGCCTAGAGGACAGAGGGGAATGTGTACTGATGATGTAGCCTATGAGTCCCCTCATAATGACAATTAAATTGCCAAGACCTGCCTTAACAGTGGGATGACAGAGTCTTGTTGTGGTTTGTTTCCCCTTTCCCCGCTCAACAATTTTATCAGCATCTTGACATCTGATGACATATTTGGATACCTTCAGCTTGGCACTGAATGATCATCCTTGGGCACACTGCACTACTTGTAGTGAACATAAGTAGTGATGAGAACATACTGTTAGCAGTGATCTTACTGCTAACATCTTGGAGATACAAGGTCTTGGAGACACAAGGACTCATCACCACGATGCTTGTTGATGAAACTGCCCCTGGAGGCAGCAACATAACTTTCCCACTCAGTCTCTTCCTCTGAGCCCAAGGGGAGACCTTGCTCACTCTTTCAAGAGTTACCTCTAACAAATGCTATCATCTTTTTCTGTAGGTTGTTTTCCCTCCATAATAGGTTTGGATTTTACTACAGGTCCCTCCTATCCCTTCAACATGCATTCCTTTCCTGATAGGATTTGAGATGTCTTAGAAGATGTACTTAAAAGCTGAACATAGGTTGAATTAATTCCCCTAGGAATATTAATCCTTATCTCATGAGAGTTAGATGTAACCAGAGTTTCTGTACTTAAAATATTGCCACAAGTATTGGGATAAGCTCTCATGTTTCAGAACAGCAGCAGACTTCAGCACGGCTTGATCTTTTCTCTTTTTTTGTTTTTAAAATAAAGCTAAGCTTATTACTACTATGTTACATGTTGGTGGTGAATAATGAAACACACTGTCCTGTAGTAATCATGTGCTGAAGATATTTAGTTTGCTTTTAAATTAATATTCAATAAGTAATACTTCATTTCACCTGAAATATTTGCTATTAAATGCTTTTGAAAATGTAAACTCCGTGATTGTAAGATAAAATTTCACCATTTATAGCAAACAATCTATGCATTGCTATTGTCAGAAGTACTGCATTTTTTTTCTAAATGTGCTTGCCAAATGAATGAGTGTATTTTTGACATTGTTTAGCCTGCACTGGCTTGGAGAGGTATTCCTTTTCCAGTATTAATAGCATCTAACACCGTTCATTTTTCTGGCCTATACTAGAGCATTCAGAGCAAACTGAATTCCTAAGAAGGAACATTGTCTTAAACATTTGCTTTATCTGTTCATTCCAGTAGATGGCTACAGTTCACTACCAAATTGTGGCTATAATAGATTTTTTACAGTAAGTAAATCAGAAGATGAAGGTTGAATTACTATAAATGAGTTGACCTGTACATTTTTCTTATTTCATGTGCTTAGTCATACACTATTCATTATTTTTCTACGTACACCTTTTTCAAACTGCAGGAAAATGTTATAATGCTTTTTTTTTTACCTGTTGGTGAAGGTTTTGTGTTGTAAGTGACTCTCATATCTATTGCAGTTTTCTGGTATTTCTAATTGTGCCTGATTGGAAGAATGCTTACACTGTCCAAATGCTGTGGAAACTCAATCGCTGAAAAGCTATATGTAACTTTTATAAAAGTGGATACTTTCAGTGTTTCAACATACTTTTAATTTTGTTCCTGGGTTTAGGCGTTTTAAATGGAAACTGGCCATTTAGCACTTGCCTTTGCCAAGTTGACTTTAGCTTTTATAGAAGCAGATGTTTTCTAGTAAGCCTTTTCAGGCATAAGCATGAAGCAGAGACTTAACACATACAAAAGTATGTTTACCTTTGCATTTCATCTGTGTTGTGCATTGCAATGTTTCATTGCTCTCAATTCCCATCCAGGTCTTCCTTTTTTTAAACCTAATTTGCATACAACTAAGTTGATACAAAGGAATTTCTTTTAAGCCCCTGGAAAAGCGGCTTGTTTCTGAGAAGGTACTCATTAGCAGTTTGCAGAGTGGAATTCTTTCAAAGGTATATTACTCATTTGTACTGTATGAAGTAGTTCACTGTACAGCATTGAAATATTAGCTATGCCTTTTGACTTTCTCAGATCGAGTGATTCTGAATTGGTCGTGTAAACTAGTGAATATTTTGCTTTAATTTTCAATGAGAAGGAAGTGTTGAAACTGACTTTCATTTGTAATCATATTTGCTGGTAAATGCTACTACGATATCGCTTTAATTTTATCCTAATCCTTTCATTTTTGCCTTACAACAGCTACAAGCTGAGCACAGCAATTTAAGGTGCAGGTTTTTGTTATTTTACAAATGAAAGGACCATTTTTTGCATTAACTGCTATGCTGTGCTATTGCAATTTTAGGTCCCTTTGCAATCAACTGCCAATTTATATAGCTGGCTACAACTGCTTAATCTATTATTAATAAGCAGTGCTACTGAGCTCTACAAATGATAAAAATGGTACCAGTTTTATACAGGAATTTCATTTTCATATCTAAACTACATACAATAACTTTATTCTCTACCATGAAGATAAATGTCTTAATTATTTATAAATTCTTTATATTTTATGGTATCGATTTAGGGTTTCATTCATTATCCTTGAAATATATTGAGAGCCTTAGCTGTAACTAAAATATTTTTCATTTACCCATTTAGTTACAATGTTGTAGTCTTAAGGGCCAAAATTTAATGTGTTTACAGAATAGTTTTACAGTTTAATACTTGGTTGAATATTCTAGAAAATAAATGAATGCTGTGTTACTCTTAAGTTCTAAAATGGAGTATTTTGGATTATGTGTGTTAAATCTCAGCTTTCTTCTATGTTTAGATTTTTATTGTAGCCACATGATTCATTAAATGAGTTCATCCTCTGAGAGGAAAATGTATTTGACCCCTTCTCGAGAGCATATACAAGAAGTTCATCAAGAATCACAGATTTTAATAAGGTAAACAGTGTTAGTTCTGTCCCCTCCGCTGTTTGTGGAACTGGGACATGTCCAGTACTCAATCCTCAGACTGTGGAAATATATTGGCTGCCCTAGAGAGCACCTGGCTGTGTTTAGGACATCTCAGTCATGAGAAAGATTGTACCTGGAGGGCAATTATGGTCAGGACAAGGGATGCACAATAATAAGTCCCTGGAGCACTTTAATGGGCTGTAGGAAGGAAAGAAAGAGGGGGGGGAAAAAGGAGAAAATTTACTAAGGTAATCAGTTTTGTTTTTCTAAGAGTGGACTGTGAGATGCTAAACAGTGTTTGGTAGAATGTATTTCTGGTCATGCAAACTTGTGTCGAATCACATACCTGAATTTCTTGGAAACCCCTTCACAATTTATCTGTTTATGAAGAATATAGAGATTTATTAAATGTGTTCTTTGTTGGTTTTGTGTAATATGCTTTCTAGATTAAGCATTTCCACAAACGATTCACTAGCTGCCGTGAAGTGGACATTATTCGACCCCCGCCTCCTTTCTGGAATTTAATTTAATATAAATTGTTGTGTGTCTTTTCCGTAACCTTTGGATGACTTACTCACACACAGACACACACACACGCGTGTGCACAGATGTGCAAAGTTCAGCTGAAACGGGAGAATGCCGAGATACAGAGCGTGAGGACCCAGAGATGCTGTCCTTATGCCTCCGGAGTGCCGGGCGCAGGGCACGGGGCTGTCACACCATCAGCCGGGCTGGATGCCGGGCTGGCGCCTGCTGTTCCCGGCGCTGCCTCTCTCGCTCGCAAACCTTGCGCGGCCGCGGGGCTGATCCGCTGCCCCTCCGCGCTCAGCCGCTAGGGAGTGTCGCAGGGAGAGGCTCCTGGTAATTTTTCCACTTTCCCCGTGAAAAAGCTGATTTAACTTCACCCCCAGCTGCAGCGCTTGTGTGTTGTAAATAGACTCAAAAATTACAAAGACGTTTGTCTCTATGATCTTTAGAAGGATTTAAAGATAAGGCGTGGAACTCTTTTATAAGTACACATGAATTATTTTTGCTTAGATTTTCTGTTTACTCATCATGCTGCTAACACATTTAGTTAATTGTAAACTTACTTGTAAAATTTGTATAGTAAGTGCTGCATACCTGTCTGCTAAAGAGGCAAACATTTTTAATCTGATAGGGGCTGGAAAACAGCAGCTTGGCTTTATCTAATTATTTTCTTAAAGGCTGGTCACCAAATGTCATGTATTTCACCAGCATTGTGCTTGCATGGAAAGAGATGAGATATTTACATTACATTACAGTGGCTCGAGAATCACAGTAAAAGTGCAACTGCCTTTAAAATGCATTTTGGTAGTTCGGTGAGTTGTTTCGGTGAGGTGGCGGTGCCATGGTATTTAACAGAATAACAAATATCTCTTTAAAACATGACACAAACAAAATTACACCAGTTTCCTATTATTTACTGATCTGAGGAGCTTATATTTAAATGACAGAAGTAGTAGATACAACAAGCTTGTGAATTCTTTCCTTCTACCTGGGGATTAAAAAAAAAAATCGTAACGAGTATACTAGGGTGGCTGACATCAGGTCTACATTATATGTTTGCTTGCCTGGGGTGCTCTCATAAAAAATAAAGCAGAGCTTTATACAGTTATAGTGTGCACTAAATTTGTGTTCAACATCCATAAATAAAATATTCAACTCTTTCTGAAGAAAAACTATTGTTTTGAGGTATTTCAGGCCAAAAAATAATGTCACTATTGTGGGGTTTCTCCTTTGGCTTTGCTTTTACTTTTTAATGATGATCATGTTACTTTTACATACCTTTGTTATTGCTATTGCCTGTCTGGCAGGATGGAATATACAAGGGAGCTTCTTTCTGTAAATCATATTTTAAAAAAAATTCAGAGAGCAAACCACCCATTTATGCTGCAGTATGTTTTGGTTCTGAGTAAGCAAACTGTATGCCTAATGATTTCATAAGAATTTAATATTGTGTGTTTTACAGATGGAAAAATGTTGATAAATTTAGGTTAATTTCTACTCTATTTATGGCACTACTTATGCATTTTTTAAAAGAAACTGAGTCTTCTTAAATTATATATAACTTGAAAAAGGGTCTGTTGTTTATTTTATTTAAAATATTAGATTGTCCCTGAATGAGGCAGAAAGAGTATTATGTAGAACACTACTTAAGGAAACAGCAAACTAGTAAATCTATGCTACACTAAAGTAAAATGTTATATTATTCTGATAATATTTGACTTTTGCACAATATTTAAATGAACATTAGTATAAATAGGAATGCTTAACTAAAACACAAGTTCATTGTGTAGGCTAATGCATTACTCTTGTATGTTTGTACATGAGTGAACAATTATTCTAAAAAGTTTATACATGTGTTCCAGTGACCAAACTTGTATTAAAACAAACTGTTCTGATAGTGGTGACAGAAGACATGGTTGATGGTTGTGTTTGAGAAGTAAATGGGCAAAATATTTGTGGATCTTTTAATGATTACAGTTCTTGATAGCTTTCATAAGAGTGCACATAATTTGTGACAACTCTAATAAAAAAATGTGGCAGAAAAACTTTCTGAGTTAGCGGCAAAGTAAATGGGGCAGGTTTTGCATTTTGAACAGAAATCTTATGAACTGTGATTGAATTTGTCGTGAAAGTGTGTCAGAATTAATAAAGTATTTACGTGCAAGGTTGCTGGGCTTTGCAGACTGGTTAGGGCTGAGGATTGGTTAACATGAAAAGTCATTTCTGTGCATTTGGTACTCGACAGCAAAGGACAAATGTACTTCTGTGCATTTTGGATCATAATGCCATTTCTCATTTCAAACCATTTTTGTCAGGACACCAGGCAAAACAATGATGCTTTGAGGACGTAATTAAAGATACTGTTCAAAGAACAACTTTCTGCATATTTGAATTATTACTGTCATCAAAATCATACAAATATGGAAATATGATTGCCAGAAGCACATAAATCAATGATCAGCATGGCCTCAAAATCCAATAAATATGTAGAGTTAAATACTTTAAAATGCAAATTGCATCTGATAATTTGCATATGGTAGAATTTAAAGGAAATTTTGTTGCTTAACAACCTCTAAGGTAGCAGTTAGGGCTATGGGTAAACATAGATTTTTTTATTCATCATTGGTCAAGTTGCAAGATTTGATAAATGATAGGAGACTGCTTTCCTTGGTTAAAATGACTGCATTCTTTACTGAATCCTGAAACTGCCTTGAAGTCATCTGAATAATTAAGAGTTAATTATTCTTCATCCATCTAAATCAGAAAAGGACAGATTTAGGGAAGGAATTTATAATTTTTGCCTCATGTCCTGTCATGTCGTAATGTGATAAACTAAACTGACTCCAAATAATATCTAGTGACCTTATAGTAATTACGCCTCACAAAACATTCTGGTTGAAATTTTTTAATTGCTTGCATCGATTCCAGAAACTACATGTTAACAGACTCTGAAGTTTAATTGTGTTCAAAAGAAAGCAATAGAAAATTTGTGTTCTGTTACTGTTCTAGTTTAGTGTTATCAGGATAGAAACTGTACGAAGTCTTTCACTTTTTCCCCTCTGATAGTGCTTCTCTTTGTTTTCACTGTTTTGCTCTTTTTGTATACAAGCCATTATTTTTATAGGATAATGAATATGTACGTCAGAAATATAACCTTTTTTTTTTTTTAAGAAAAACTTCTAAGTTTAATGAAACCAGGCGTTTGTCAGTGGCATCGATTCTGGTTTGCTAGCTTTCTGCAACTTGGAAAAAAATGTACCCCTAAAATACAGGCAAAGAAAACAAGAATGGTCTGGCATCTGTCTCCCTGTGGAAAGAAGGACAGTTTCAGAATTGAAAATTGAAGCCTGTTTGTATTTGCTAATTTCAAAGTAGATTTTTTTTTTCCCCCCAAGAAGAAGGGTTTACGAATGTTTACTGATCACAAGAGGAATTGTAATAAAGAAATCAATATGCATGATCCCTTTTCATGTAGTACAACAAGGTTACACTGTTAGGTTAAGTACAGGCTGCATTCCTTTTCAGAAAATCAATTTGCTGTATAGTGTGCAACAGCAAGTCTCTTCTGAAAGAGTCATTTTATGTTGCGTGCACAGTAAATTCTATATTGACGCCTTCAAATAGTATTGACTGATTAAAAGAAAAAAGAAGAAACGCTAAGCACAGTAACCTTAAAAGAGTATTATAATTTTCAAGGAATTGCTTTCTTGCTAATTACTTAATTTCTTTCTAAGAGACAAACTGATAAAACATGTTCTTATATATCCTTTAAATTATTAATACTGTAAAACTGGTGTTGTGACATTATTTTCAAAATATTTTAAAATATTATTTTCATAATAGCAACAGAATGCCAAATGTGATTCCAAATACTGTAGATGTAGCATAAACTTATTTGCTGAATTTGGAGGGTGGGGGCTTGGGGGGTTGGTTGGGGTTCTTTTGTTTGCTTGTTTGGGGGTTGGTGTTTTTGCTTTTAGATTTTTTATTTATTTTAGGGTCTGGTCGTTGTTTGCAAAAAAAAAGTAAGTATTTTCAGTTGTTATGGCTGTATAAGTTTAAACTGTGATGGCACTTGCAAAACAACACTGGGTTTTTGTAAAGATTGTCTGTTACCTGCCAGGATTCCAAACAAAACAAGCAGTGCATAGAGAGGGAGGGGAAAAGTTAGTAGCTGCACTCAACCTCCTTAGACATAACATGGCTTAAAAGCCAGTTTTTGTAAGGGAAATATATGAAAACGTGGTTTATTTTCAGTTCTTGTTTTCTCAGAACATAAAACTATGTCTTTTAAAATGCTTTGACCATTTTTGATGCAACTGTTCAATTGTAAAGACAATCTTTTGCTTTTTGTGTGTTTTTTACTGAACAGTTCTTGATGGACTCTGACTTTTCCTTTTATTTCTGTCAACCCAATTACAGTACATTAGAGCGCACCCTGATCCTACTTGTTTGCCTGTTATGCAGTGTATATGTTTAACTCATAAGCATGTTCATTTAGATATTTCAGTCTGATCATGCTGAATGTCTTGCAGCAACACATATTGATGTCTACAGAACATTAGGTACTTTCAACCTTCGTTATTCATTCTAGAAATTGTAAAATGCAAATGTATATGGTTTTGATTGCTTATGAGCTGTTGTATCTGAAAAAATGAATTTACCAATTTGTTGTTTCCCTGTCAAATTCAGTTGTTCATTATTATGCCCCAAATAAATTCCAATTTTAATTGGAGAGAATTTAATTCATTGAAATTTGAACATACCTGTTTTGAAATTTGAAAATACCTGTAATTTGAATTAGAAACTGGCTAAACTATTCATATATTTAGCCCCAAAGTTAAAATACTGTTTGTTTGCATTTCACTTACAAAAAAACCCCCAACAAATGTTCACCTTTTAAAGATGGGCTGGTATTTAAGAATTACTAGTATTAGAAAGACACTTACCTAATGATGTAGCTATTTCCCATGCTTTTTGTTTTTTAACTTGAAGAGATTTTCTTCATTGCTAAGCTAGAAAGGAAGTGATTCAAAAGGCTGGCTGCATTTATTTTTCTTTTTTGTCACAAAGATGTGTATAGCAAAACTACTTGAGGTGTAATTCATTGTTTAGAAACCCTGGGCTGCTGTTTGTTTACAGCATTCTTGTTAGGGGTCTGAATTGCCCAAACAACGGTGTAAACCAAGCCAGGCATAGCAGCAGACAGAAAAATACATTCAACTAGTGGGATCATGGATTTGTTTGATTCAGGTAATTGAAAGTGTTTCATACTATTATTGCAACTTGAAGGCTTGTTTAAGTGTCTAGCTGTCAGTCAGTTTGGAAGGTGAAAAGTATTCGATTGTCACTCTGTCAGTCAATAGAGATGAGAACTGTCTGCCTAATGGATTTCTTTACGTAGATGTCTGCATGGAGGTAGAAGTAAAATCAATGTGTTGTCATGTGCAAGTACGCTGCATCAAACTGCCAGGTGAAATGCAACTGTATTTCTGTAATGTCTACATCCTTGTGTTATTTATGGAAGACAGACAGATGTTCCCTGTGTTTAAAGGTAACAGACTCTTTGTGGTCACACATAAAGGTTTATTTTTGAACATTTTGTTAAGAGTTTCATGTGTTTCCACTTGCTCCAGCGGTTTTTTTCTGTTTGCTTGATCATATCAGGGATCAATACTCAAAAACCAGGATTTAACTTAGTAGGAAAAAACGTAGGTTGTTATTCCATGAGGCTCAGACAGTTTTCTGTTAAACCTGGGTTTCTGCATGTTTTCTGTTTGTCAGTGATGACTTGTATTGAGCTAACTATGCTTCCTGCTCAAGTTTTGGCTGTTAGTTTACCTACATTTATTAGAGTGTGTATTGACTTCCTGTTGCAAAAGAAGAAGAGATCATTTCTTGAAGGTACCAGGTAGGCTTTTAACACCCTTGATGAAACAGGCATCAGTCAGTGACCCTTGTTCTTTCCCTGGGAGATGCTTACAATATTAAATTCCGCTAAACAGGATCTGATAACAAGTGGCATCTGGAAAGTTATTATGACATTTCAAAATAATAATACCAGTTCTTATAGCTCTCACTAATTCCGGTTTCAATCCTATGTAAAATAGATGCATTATGACAGTAGCCAAACATCTTACTGTTTTCCTATTAACTGATGCAACATATATAAAAACATGATTCTTACCCCCACTGAAGGTAGCAGGCTAACATGAGAGATACCAACTTCAAAAAATGAATGATATAATCACCTATTTCCTATTGTATCATATATACATGTGTGCTGTTTTTGAGAATTAGAATATGTAGCTCTTAGCTGCTGCTGTAGGGAAAAAAGAAAAAGGAGTAAGAACCAATTCCCAGTGAAGGAACTCGACTGTGGGTAATGAAATCTATAAGTAGCAGAGACTGGTGGTAAAACAGAAGGTAGAACTTCAAAAGAAAGATCAGGATTTTGGTTTTGGCTCTAATAATTTCAAGATGAAAGAAAAAGTCTTGGGTGGAAGATGGCCCCTGAGAGGTAGGGGCAAGGCTATCAGCAAGGGTGAACTATCAGCAACATTTTTTAAAATTTCTTTTTTAACTTGAATGAATGCTTCCACTTTTTGCAGTAAATGATGTAGGAATCCCGCTGGTGGCAGTCTCATTTGCTCCTAGATTGCTGTGTCGTGGGTGGGTGGGGGAAAATAGTGTGTGATACTTGTAACTTAAGATCACAGTATGTTTTCTGAAATAGGCAGGAACAGGCACAAATTCATAGACTCAAAGCTGAAGGAAATGCTGTGACCATCTAACCTGCTAGCCATCCTTGAAGTGGTTGTAATTTCACCCAAAGAGCATTGGGTGTGCTTTCTAGTCTGTCTGCTTTACTGCCCAAGGGCTATTTAATACTCTGCTTCTTACAGTTCTTACAGAGGTTTTGGGTCTGGATTTCTTTTATAGATGAAACAGAAGATGAGATGCTGTAGGAAACAAAACAGGCATTATCATTAGGGTTTGGACATAACCATGGCTGTCTACCACTTTTGAGCTAATTATTCAGTTAGAAAAGTGGGCAGCAGAAGGTGATCTTCTGTGGGCAGTTCTCTAGACAAAGGCATTTTACTCTGGCCATAGTTAATGTGTCAGGATACTCAGTTTCTGTTAGTCTGTTTTTAAATTAATAAGAATTTATTTTGTTGGAGTGAAGATGTTTCCAATATGTGCAATTAGTTTGTTGGTAAGTGATCTAAAGAAAAAACAATAGCTGTGGAGTGTATAGAAGTATTGAGTTCATCAGTAGAAGTGGCTGTGACATGCTGAATGCACAACCAAAAGTATGCCTGTATCCTGGGCTCCCAGCAGGAAGAAAAGAGTATCCATTTTGTGTGTTTCCCATGATAGTGTGTTCTTTGTTGCTGTACAATGAAGTCAGGGAAGAATATGGGAAATGACGATTTTTAGAAACCCTTAGGTTGATTTAAATAGATTTAGGGGAGATCTGGAAAAGTACCACAAATGAACTCCTAAGCTCCTTGCCTCAGCAGATAGGGAGGTGTGATCTCTGATTCAGATACAGCTGAGAATTAAATTGGCAGCAAGACATTATACAAATAGTGTAATACCAGATACTGAAATATTTTGAGCATCAGTTGCAGAGCTAGCATTTACAGCTTCCGTCTACATTTATGACATTACTAGGTATTTCAAAGAGTTAAATTCTTTGGTCTCTATTCCTCTCAAATATATTTGTATTTCTTGTACACCTTTCTAAATTTCTCTCGTAAATGCTTCTCTCTTAAATGCTCTCTTAAAGTGTTCACTAATCATGAAAATATTGCATGTGACAGAAAATTATGGTTCTACAGATGATTTTGATTTTTGTTACAGCCTGTAACCCTGTAATCTCTTAAGCCACAGAACATAAAATGTGACTTTTTAATTTGGTAGATTTCTGGGGACTTGTTTTGAACTTCTCTTTCCTCTGCTTTCCCCCTTGTCTTCCCCCCTCACCCCGCCACATCCCTTCCCATATTAGCACAGTGGTCGGCTTAGTTGAGTTTTAAGGCTCTTGTTTTTTCTTTCCTGCCATCTCCCCAGACTAGACACTCAATGTAGCATTCAAAAAATATTACCGTGAATCATTATATAATAAATGGCCAATAGCAGTATTTTTTTCTGAAAGTCATTTAAATTTGCATGAGAGATTTGAATTTATACAAGCATGATTGCCCAGGAAAGCTGGCAGTAGTCAGTAGGAGCAATAGTGTGATGTCAAATATGTGATCAAACGTATGAATATCTGTGGAGCTCCCAGCAGCAAGAGAAGGATCCATTTTGTATGTTTCCTGTGTGGAGAGGTGCTTTTGTGTTCTCTAATAGTGCTTCATTTCTGATATTAAAAGATAATATATCTGTTCTTAGCATTGCTCAGACAGTTTAATTACCACCTAAGTTCAGATATTATTCCTTGTCAGATCTTTAAAACCACAGTCTTCCAGACGCTGAGATATCTGCCTGTTACGGGTTGCTGATAGCCTAGTCTGAGAAGTGTTTGTGCTTTATAGGAACAGAAACTGTACTCATTACAGGCAGCAGAAGATACTTAGCCAGAAATAAGAAAAGGGAGTTGCATGTAGAATGTGGGCAGAAGGAATATAAGCCTTTAGGTGACTCACTACTGCTCTCACTTGGAAGGACTAGTGGCTCGCTTCCAGGTCCATTCAGGGTTTTGGTTTTTAATCATGTATCTGGTATTTGGTGATCCTTTTGTTTCTTGATGGTATTGCTGTAATCTCTTTGTCCTGTTGCCTTCTCCTCCCCACCCAGGTGCCCAATATAGAGTTTCCTGCAAAAGCAGCAAAGAGAAAATTATTTGTGGCTGTTATGCTTAAAGTATTTCAGTTAGGCACTACAGGTATAACAGGAAGTCAGGGGAGAGATGTGGATCCCTTCCAAAGGTAGGACAGAGCAAGAGCTGCTCTTAGTCATGGACAGAGAAGCCTGTTCTTGCCATCGACTGTGGGGATCCCAGACAAGTCAGCCTTCAAACTGAGACACAAATTGTGTGCTGGAAGGCAGGCAAGCAGGATACCACGGCCTTCACCCTTCCTGTCTCCCTGCAGTGACAGATTACAGATGTGTAACTATGCTGTTGTTCCCCTCCCTGGGGAACCTGAGACTGTGGGCTGTCCTCCCTTGCCTACCCTTTCTCCTTGTCAATCAAACACAGAATTTGCAAGCAGTATTGATTAGAAACCGGGACATTTTTCTTCAGTCAGTCTCTAGCTACTAGGCTTGATAGCTCATCTTTGGCCTGTTGAAAAAGGCCACCCTCTGCAATTCCAGATGACTGTCACCTGTCATAGTGCTGTAGTCTGGATTTGTTTCTATGTAGGGAAATATTTTGTAGGAGATGCTGGAAAAATCTTGTGGGTAGAAATTGGCTTTTTCACTTTCTTCTTGTTTCCTCTGTTGGAATAATTCCAAAGAAAATGCATTGGTCATACAACTCTCTTTGCATCTCTATTGGTGAGATTGATTTGGCATTAAAATCTATTTTGTGTAGCTCACTGATGTTTCTTGTCTCAATATGAACATAGAGTTCTTGGAGGCATAACATCTTTAAATCTTTCCACTTCTTCTTAAGGCCATATCATACTCTAAAAGAGAAATTCAGGATTCAGATTCAGTTCAGTTCCTATTAAGGGCAAAAATACCTTTTTATTCTCTTACTGAGGTAAATCAAAAGTCAAAGACAGTCAAAGATGGTAAAGATCTGCAAGAAATTGTAACAAACTCTCCTGAACATTAACAGCAATGCATTTTGTCAGATGGATATTCACTTTGAAAGATGCTTCTTGCAGGAACAGCTTGTTGGTGATTTTTTTCTTGGCAAATAAGCTCTGGCAATTTTAAGAGGTTTGCAACCCTGATCAGTAAATTGGTGGAAGCAAACTTATGCCAACTCCCAGACTGCAGTTGTTTACAATCCATCATATTATCTTAAACCACCACTGACTTCACTTCCATGAGCATATCCATGTAAAGTCAGTCCTTCTGTCAGGTTTGGTATATAGAGCGTAGGCTCTTTTATGGGGATGCAGGAAATACTTGGGACTGATAGACTCATATTCTCATAAAAATTGCCATTGTGTGTTCCTTCCTCTGCAGTAGTGTGGAGATGGCCATTCTAGATTATCATGCTTTTTAGATTTCTCTGTTTCATTGTTAATCTAGCAGGTGGATTTGCTGCATTCTTAGCAAGTCCATGGATGAGAGCAACATTGTGGGGGCAGTCAGTGCACTCGAGGGCTGCCTTCGAGTGGGACCTACTCAGAATGGAGAAGTGAGCTGACAGGAATCTCATGAACTTCAAAGCAAGGCAGAGTCCCATGATTAGGATGAAATAAACTCACACAGAAGGACCATATGAACTCTGACTTGCTAGAAATCAGCTTTGCAGAAAAAGGCCCTGTACTTCTGGTTGCAGACAGGTTGAAGATTGCACTGTGCCCCTGCAACAAAGAAGGCTATTTGCATGCTGGGCTGTGTTGGCAAGAGCATAGCCATCAGGTTGTGGAAAGTGATTCTTACCCTCTAGCTGCCATTTGAGATCACATTTGGAATATTGTGTCTAGTATGGAAGTCCACAGTGCAAGGAAGACTTTAATAGACCATAGTGAGTCTGGCAGAGTGCCACCAAACTAGTCCCAAGCAAGCCTCAGGCTTTCTGAGTGATGTGAAAGGAGAATCTGAGGGAGCAGGACTCATTCAGCTTGAAGAAAAAGAGGACTGTCTGCAACCACTGAATGTGGGGTGTGGAGAACTCAGAGCTGAACTCTTCTGGGAGATGCGTAGGTATGTCCTGGAAAACAGGACTGCAGCTTGCCCAGTGCACTGAACTGCAGAGATATTTCCTACTTACCTATCTATCCAATTCCCTTGTCCTTGTGTTCTAGCCATGTCTGCTAGTACCGAGAGTGGCAAGGCTGGAATTGCATTCATCATCTGTCCTCTAGAAACTGGGAGGACCAATCCATTCCTGTTTCTATTCTCTTTGGTTCTCCTAATGTAATTTTACTCACTATATAGTATTCTTCTGATTCTTCTTCTATATGTTATCTAGACTTCTTGATAGTACTTGGAAAAAAAAATCTCATATGTTTCTCCTTCCTAGACTGACTGGGAAAAGTCCAACTGTTATTTTCAGAATGAGAAGTGAACAACTGGTGCATCTTTTCATGTGAATTTAGACCGGGTGTCAGCTTGTCGGAGGAGAAGGATATTCTAGGCAGATTATTGAAGCAGATTAAGAGCCCCATGGACAATTGCTCAAAGAGAGAAAATAGTAAGAATTGGTAAGGGCTGTTCTAGTATACAAGAGTGCTGTATCTCTTCTGTGCTTCTACACTTAGCAGTGTAAAGGTCTGTAGCTCCATTGCCAGTTGCCTTAGATAGGCAAGGTGCCTTAGATATGGAGAGAAGGGGCAGTGGCCTTTTCTGGACAACTGAAAGAGCTGGGGAATAAATTCGGGATTAATAGGTAACAGCAGGAATATCCCTGCTTTCATTTAAAAATCTGATAATATGTATGAGTTTATATTTATTCTTTCTTGAAGTGTAAATTCATGGTTTCAACCATGTTGTTTAATACGTGGTTAATGGGTTGCTACAGGACTGTGGCTGTGCAGTATTTTTGGAATGTATTTTTCATTATTAATAACAATAGAAATATTACTGAGTGTCAAGTTCTTGAGTTAATGAGACTTTCCACTGAGGTCCATTGAAAGATAGTCTCACTTTTAGAAAAGTTAGTAATGAGTTTCATTTTTAGGGCAAACCTTTGTTCTTAATTTCTTTTGCATATCTTTTGTGTTTCTCTTAGGAGGTCTCTTCAATATGTTGTGACAGTTATTTGTAGCGTACAGTCCCTACTGTAAAGGTGGGTATGTCTAAATTGAGGCTGTCAAAAGGGATTGTGAATTGCATTTCACAGTGCTGTAAGAACATGTAGACAAGTCTCTCTGAAGACCTCAGTACTGGTGTTACATGGAACTGCTGAGCTGCTTGCTGAGGCTCCCTACACCTACATCATTTATTGAAACATTACTACTTATTTATGTTCTGATGCTAAAGTAAATGCCCATTTTGTTTTGTAGACTTTACAGCCTTTTTCTTCAGTACTTAGCTCTTTCATCTCACTGCTTCATTCTCCAATGACTGGGGTGTCTCTGGCTGTCGAAAGCATGGCTGAAGACAGTAAAGACTTGGTTTGCTTTGTGTTAACTGTAGCTGTCTGACTGCAGGGCAGCCTTTTGTGGCTCTGCATACTTATTCAGCTCCCCTCCTTATTTCCTTGGGGTTTTCCTAAATGTGATGAGATGGAGCTGAATATATGTGTGTTGCTGACATGTAGAGAATGTGATAAATTTACCATGGTACTCAGCATACTGTTGGGATTTTGAATTTTTGCACAATTTCAGCAAATCTGTGTAGTTCCTATGCTCAGTTCCTATGTCCAGAACTTTCAGTTCCTTTGTCAAGATGTTTCATGTACAGTTTATGTAGCATTTTACCAAAGTAGTAAATTTTACCTTAGTTTTGTAGATATGGAAACTGTACAGGAAGAAGTGATTTGCTCAGTCTCTGGGAAGCTGAGAATGGAGCCTGAATTTCTTCTTCTTGTTCCTTATTCACTGAATGGTACTATTTTCCTTAAATAGTAATTTTTTTCCCCAAAGTTTTATAAATAATTTGGATAGCCTACTAAATATGCATGCTCTAAAGTACTCAAACAGTTCCTTTTCATCTGGCACAGCATGGAACTAGCAGTTTTATCCCTAATCTACCCACAAAATATGTGACTATTGCGTTCAATTTATATAGGGGCCTATTCTTAGACTGCATTATAGTTTATAAATTTATTGTGTATTATTTCATGCAATTAATCACTTGTAGAGAAAAAAAAAGGGCAAATAAGAATGTTCTGAATGTTACTTACACTGTACCAGGTCATTCAAGGACTTTTGACTTTCTGCCTTTTTAAGAAAACCAAAACCAAGTACCTTCAGCTACCCAAAAATACAAAAAAGCTTTTTCTTTTTTAATAGTGTCTTCAGTGGCTTATCTGAGTTGGTCATTTAGTTTTGGGTTTCAGTTTTGTTTTTCGTCTTGTTTTGTTTTCTCAAAATAAAATATTTTGAGAAAATGCCATGGTTTGTGACTTGCTGTATCTGACCTGTTGGATTAGTCTGAGCTCTCAGCGTAGAGGAGAGTGAATTGGGTAATAAAATTCTTGATTTGAGCACTCCAGTGCAAGTCGTCAGATCTGCCTTTCTGCTTTTTTTTTGGGGTGAAAAAAAAAGGTCTTCAAGGACTGGAGGGAGGTGCGGTGTTTCTCTTTGCCGCCAAATTGCAGGTTGTATCTTTTGATACGTTGCTTCTGTGACAGGATTACAAAAGGAAACATAAAGAAACTCATCCAATCTGTTCTGAGGCCTTGGAAAGCTCTTGGATATTTATTATCCACCACACTCTGAAGAGAAAAACCAGAACACCAAAAGGCTGTTTCTTGTTTTGATCTTAATTTAAATATTGCTGCATTTTGCATTCACCTTTGTACGTATGATCCATAGCTATTTACTTAATATTTAATAATTGCATGCAGAGGCTGAAATGTTACTTACAGTATGTAGTTCAAATATTTACATGCAAAGTCAGTCTTTTGACCTGTGTTTTATAGGAACTAGCAATGTGGTGTTTTTTTCATTTGTTAGACCCTTATCTCATATTTTACAGATAGGCTTATTAACACACAGAGATTAGTGTTTATGGATTTGGAATGATGTATTTTTAATTTCACATCTTATTTTCAAACTTTTTGACCTGGTGTTTTTAAAAGTGGACTGATGCTTTAGGTTGTCTGGACTACAATGAGATTCTCTCTTTGATTTTTTCCACCCAACTCCTACTGTAGAGTTTTGTGTTCTGCAGCCACTGCTACCTGGCTGTTCTGCGATGTGTCAGTCTTGGGCCCTTCATAGTCTGGCTCTTGTGAAGCTGCTAAGGGATGTGGAAAACACAAAGAAGGCCACATGATTTAGAGAGTTAGAACATCTTCTGAGACAGGGAGAAGCAAGGAGAGTTTACTTTGTGGAAAGAGGAACAGATATGACCGGGCTGCCTACAGAGGAGGAAAGAACAAAGAAGTGGTGTCAGAAAAAACTTTTCAACAGTCTTCTCAGTTCTGAGGTCAATTGTATTTTACCCTTTCACATTTGACTATGAATGGATTAGGGTTTCTTTATTTTTTTAAAGAGGCTTATAACACAACAGCCAAAGGAATGCTTTATTTTTTTTCTCCTGTTTTTCCATTCTGTTGAACAATGTAGCGTTGATACCTAAACTTGTAATTGCTGTCCAGTTTGAATAGCTTTGGTTTCCCATGGCCCTTGGCTCCCAGATTCTTATGTCTGCACACACTATGATCACTAGCCACTTTGAGCTGAAGACTACAGATCAACGTGCTTATTTTGTTTAAAACTGCAAAGGAATTGCCACAACATACTGTATTTCTTAACTCATCCTATTCCAGTACCTAGTGATCAATGGTGGATGTTTCAGAGGAAGATGCAAGAAGCTTGATTTTAAGCTGAAAGAGGGCAGGTTTAGATCAGATGTTAGGAAGAAATTCTTTACTCAGGGGCTGATGAGGCACTGGAACCCAGAGACATTGTGGATGTCCCATCCCTGCAACTATCCAAGTCAGGTTGGATGGGACTCTGAGCAACCTGGTCTAGCAGAAGGTATCCCTAACCATGGCAGGGGGTGGAATGAGCTGAACTTTAAGGTCCCTTCCTACCCCAAGCCATTCTGTGATTCTATGATGTTTCTAAACCACATATTCTTTGGTTAGAGTTTGGGTTAAACTCTGAAATATGATATTTTATAGATCTTGGAAAATTATTAGAAGCCTGGATATTTTTGTTACACCATATAAATGTCTAATCCTTTTTCCAGCCTTGCTAAGTCCTCAGCCTTAATGATATTTTGTAGCAGTTAGTTCCACTGTCTAATTATGAATTGTATGATAGAGTATTGCCTATTTATAATGTTTAAATTTCATTGGAAGTCCCTCGTGTTAAGAGTTAGAGAGAACAGAAGCTTTCCTTACTTTTCTGCCTTAAGGGCCTTGTGACTAATTTGTTCGTTTCAGGGATTTGCCTCACAGAAGAGAAACTGAACTGCACAATATTCAACTTCGAGTTTCTGAGAGGTTTTTGCAGGCTAATTACAAAGCCATTGTAATGAGCCTTGAGATTCCAATGTCATTGATCTTTTACATTTGGGAGAATTTGCTTCTAAGATTTTGGGCAGTAGCAGATTAAATTTTATATCCAGAATAATGTTCACTACTACAAGTTGCTCCACTCAGGTGGAGTGCTGTACTTTCATAGATCTCTGTGAAAAAAACCCAGTAACAAATTAATGGATGACTTCTGAATGTGGATATCAGAGTGCAGTGGATATGCCATGTCACAACCTAAGTCAATGCACTGTGTTTGATTCTGGGCATATGCATCTCACTGAAAGCATGGTTAGATAAATGCTAGTTAATTTGTCTCAAAAGATTCACTTTTTTTCTGTTTTTTTTTTTTTCTAAAATATGATGCCAGGTTAGACAGGCCTAATTTGATTGTAAAGAATAAGCGTGTTGTCACAGATCTCCCGAACTTTTTATATGATTTGGTAGTTGTCTCTTGGGGATATTTCTTCTGCATTATTGGGATTGATTTCAGGATATTTTTTTCAAATTGACTTTCCTGCTGCTGCTAGTCACAAGTGCTAGTCACTTAAAGAGACTACGCTTTGAACAAAGAACATCTAGATTACAGTACTATTTATATACTGACAACTCAGAACAATCTCCCTAGAAGATACAGATACACATTTGCACAGAGTAGATCCCTCCATGTGCTCCATGTGACATTCAGACGGTTGGACGAACACTAGTCCCAAGATGCTGGAGAACAGTGAGTGTATCACTGCAAATCTCATCATCTCATACATAAGTCAACAAAATGCCAACAAAATTGAGATGGATAATTTATTTATGTCTGCCTCTCAGTGAAGATAAAACTATGTAAAACCACTTCTTAAACTAGGTCAGTAGAAGGCAAAGATAATTGTAAAGTCAAAGCACATTTAAGTTTTCTTCTCTCCCATCCCTGCCCAGTGCATGGATGGCTGTAGAAGTGCCTTTAAAGAATGCCTGTACTTCTTGCTTACTAATTGCAAATATCTTTTCATCCTCTCTGGAGATACAACAGTGACCTGTTGGGCCCTAGATACGTTTTGTGTCTTGATGTGTTATTTGACAAGGTTGGATTTGATTTCTACTGAGTTGCTGTGTCCAAAATCTTATGAGGGAAGATAGTGAATTTATAAAATTCTGAGCTAACAGTGTGCCTGCGTGATGGAGCAAATCAAATTGGAGGCAGTCATATTTTTTCTATGAAAAAGATATCTTGATAGTGATAGTCTATAATTACCCTTATTTGTTTGTTTTCTAAATACTGCTTAATGGCGATAAAAGAATGGAACTGGCAAGATGAGTTTCCGTGACTGTATGGTCTCCAGCAGAGTGGCAGTGGTATTTAGTTTGTGATCTGAACTTACGTGGACTGAAGGTTTGTAATGATTACCTTTTAGTTTTGAGAAGGTAAAAGGGAGCCTTTGAGGCACTTTGGAACAATACTTAACCTTGCCATGTGATTTGCTGTGGCTCAAAACCCACTCCAGTTACTCTCACCTTTGCACCTCTCAGCCATCCTCTGATCCATTGCCTCTCCCAAGGGTCATGTAGTGAATAGAAGGCCTTGCATGCAGAAGTACTCAGCATATTTAAAAACATCATGTTTTTAAACAACATCTCCTTATATTAATAATTTCTCTTGATTTGCTTATAATTAATTAAGAATAATTTTAGTTTTGAATGTAGGCTAAAAGCCTCCTGTTTTGTTACTTGCACTTTCAATTCACATTGACTGGGTCTTGCTAGATGAGGTAACCCAGGGGTGTTCGAACATACTTTAGCCTGTTAGATGCTGGAGAAAATAGTACACAGTTCAAAATCTACTTCAGGTTTTAATTGCATCAGCTGATGAAAGAAGCAAATGTTAATAAAGATAAATACTTTCTGGTAGTAGAAATAAGAAAGGGAAAAAATGAAAAAAAAAAAATCTTTTGCTTAAATTTTTTCCTGTGTTGCTGAGTGTTACACAAACAAAAAAAAGCCCCAACTGAAACCCAGCATAGTCTGCAGGCAGTATTTGCTAGTGCAGTCTCAAAACTACTTTAACCTTCAGCCAAATGTCCTGCTGTTTTAACCTTCCAAGACAGACAAGGATGTGTAGCCCTATAATGTAGTGTCCTATCTGGTCTTCCGAAACAGGTGAGAAACACAGAAGGAAAAATCCCCCATACCTGGCCTGTGCAAATATAGAATGAGCTTTGTTGTCTGCTGTTTTGGAGGATGACATTAAAAGATGTACATACAAATAAAACACACTATGGAGTTATATAATATCCCATAATACGAGTAAATCCTGCCTAGCTTTCAGCAACATATTTACCTGAGGGTGTAGGAGGGCTGTAGATTGCAGTTTTCTGATGTTAGTGTGCTTGGCTTTTTCTGCTTTATCTTTCCCTGTATCTGCTATTAGTTAAATTGCTGTGTCCACACACCAGCCCCAACAGCTGAGATAGCATTAAAAACCTTTAATGAAAGTCTGTAACTTCAAATTCTTGCATTTTGTTTCTGTCTGTATATATATTAGAAAAAATCTCCTTATTGTTAGAGGTTAGCCAGTTGTTTGGTTGTTTTTTCTCTTCCTTTGGCTGACACTTTCTTAATAGTCTTTGAAGATTTGCTTCACTGCCAGAAGACTGACCACAAGAGAAACCTGGGTTTGTTGAATATGTCAGTGCTCAATCTACTAATTTTCTTTGTGAAAACTTAATAGTAACCAGATGCTTTGATATACGGCAGAAATAGTTTTTAATTTTATATTAGTCACTTTGCAGCACACTATATACACATTGTAAACCAATTTGTGGCACAAGGCAAGAAAAAGAATATTTTATTTCTTATGCAAAAGAATTAAACCTAATAATACTATTGACACTTCTAATATTACAAAAATAGCATAGGCTTTTTTTTTTTTTCAATGTGATCCCTGTTAGTATTTCTTGTATTAGTCTCTGTTTATGTTCAGACAAACTTATTTTGCGCAGTTTGTAAAATTCCATGTTTTTGAAGGGTAACACTGTAAATAGGTAACCTTCAAACAAACCAGGGTAAGGCAGGAATGCTGGAAATCAGCCTGGCTGGCAAGCTTGCTTTCCCAGTCTTGCATTGGAGTGTAAGAACTGTTGTGTTCAGATTTTTCTGCCTGCAGATTAGATGATATTTCTCTGCTTGGAAAGCTGGGGTTTACTTCTCTTTGATAAATACATTCAGGTGATAATCCCTCCAGAGCATTTAAACTTTTCCTTTTGCTGCGGGATGTGGGTGTTATATCAAGTTTGGTTATAATTTAGAGGAATGATGCAAACTTCTGTCCTTAATCTATAGAGGTTTACTACAGCACTTGGTATATACAAGGTGGTCTTGTAAAGTCGAGCTTCAGCTACATGTTAGAGTTGTATAATTCTATTCAAATGTGTCAGTTATTTTAGGAGTATTTTCACTTGCAACAGGCCGTTTGCAAAGCATATTGAACTTTATGGAAATGAACTGTGCTGCACTGACTTGGAGTTGGTTGAGCTTTAGATTTTGTGTTTGAAAGGTTTTAGGAGCTTTACTGAAATGGAATTCCTAATTTAGTGAATAGTAATATAGCAGAGAATAAGAAAAAAAAGGTAATTCTTGGATGGAGAGGAAGAAAGTGGACCTGGGAACAAGACACTTAAAATAATATTTAGTTTTAATTTAATGCTGTATGGTCTCAGTTTGCTTTTCTTCTGGATTCAGAATATAGAAAAACTTGTATTCATGTACTCTATTCCTCCAAATTATACTTTGAGACTAGATCTAACAGTAGTGATTATGCCATACATTTTCTTTTTCTTCTTTTAAATCTTACCCATTTTGTATTTGAAAACCAAAACTGTCAGTGGTCTGTTTACTTTATCTCACTCATGTGCAATGGAAATAACTGGCATTTGTAGAACACACAAACTATTTTTGCCTGAATGCTCCATTTATGATTTATAGCCAACATGTATCCCTGATTTTCTTTTGAGAATGATCTTTATTGTCTTTGTGTACTAACTCATTGCAGAAGCACTTGTCTATTTTGAGCTAAACCAGACCTCTTGTAAAAAGAATCAAATTATTTCATCATGTTGAAAATGAAAAGCTATAATTACTTGTAATTGGGCTTCAGAATTTTTTAAAATTGGAAAATTCTTTTCCAGAGGTTTAAGATCACTCCAAATCATAACCTGTAGAAAATAGGAAATAATTTTCTGTTCAATTTAAAAGTGATTTAATTTACACTTTTGACAGCTATTTTCCTTTGATATTTGGGCAGGGGAAATAATTTAGCTATGGTGGTTATTACTAAAATATTTTCTGATATCCTTTATTCTATCTGGATCACAGCTTTATTTTGATTGCTTTAAGCCCAAACAGAATCTGCTGCAGTTTAATAAGGATGTGGAGTAATTTTGGAATGCTTGAGTTTACTACACATGTGAATTTTATTTATTTGTTTGTTTGTTTCTTGGTCTCTGTAGTTACTTCATTCTGTTTTAACAAAAGCACAGTGTTGTTGGGTGCTTTAATCTTCCTAAGTTTAAGCTGGAAAAACCTGCTGTAGCTTGTAGTTCTGGGTACTTTTTCCTATAGACTTGTGAGTTGGTAGAACGCAGTTGTTTAAAAACAACCACTTCAAGTCTTCATTCTACATTACCACTATTACTAGTACTTCTACTAATCATCATCATCATCATCATCATCATTATCATAAATATCGCAAAGAATATGCTGCCTATTTACCTTTTTAAAAATCTTTTTTAAGAGACCTGAGTAGGTAGGATAACTAGTGTAAGATCACATTGTGTTCAGTTCAGCAAGCAGCCAAGACAAAACCCTGATGCACTGGCAAAGGAAGTAACCTCTAGAGTCAGCAGAGGGTTCAGGGGTTTATCGCCAAGCAGAAACTGAATAAAAGCCGCAGGTAAGATCCTGCAGCAGCCAGAGGCAGGCCAGCTGATTGCCACCTTCAGGCTTGAGGTTAAAACTGGATTCTGAGTATGGCAGAGTCTTTTTCAGCCTTTACTCTGTTGTGGGGGGAAGAGTAGGTAGACAATTAGTTTGCACACGGGGAATATAATGACAATTACATACAATGAAAAACTATAGTGGAGAGTAAACCTTACTGCAGGCCCTGTCTTTTCCTTGTAAATTTGGGACAATCACTTAGGTCAGGGCACATAATGCTTGACTTAAGCTTTTTGTAGGCATATTTCAAGTCACTCTGGGTCTTTTTAATATTTATCAGTTGTGGTATAGGCCAGTCTATACAGGATATATGGAAAAAGTCAGTTACCTCCTTCTAGCACTCAGGTCTATTGTGAAAGCAGGAGATCTGTAGAAGAGATGGGTATAAACACAGAAAGGAACATCTTGCAGTGGATACACTAATGATACAAGACTTACATATCCGTTTTCATCAGTTTTCATTCTAAGAGAGTATTTCTTAATCCCAGTGAAAAATTGAGTTGTGGAAAGGGATTTGGCTGTGGACATCTTGTAAGCCAATAGTAGAGCCAAGAATCAAAACAAGCTCTTTGTGTTCCCTCCTGGTAGTCAGGATTATAAGATTTGCGGCAAGGCAGTGTTCTGTTTCAGGACTAGTGCAATGCCAGAGATATAATTTCTGGTAGTGACTGAAACGTAACCTTATTACAGCCTCTGACTTTCAATTGGTATCTGTCTAAGTTCAGTGTAATGATTTTTGTTTTATAATCCAATTACTCAACTGGTTTAAGATTCCACTTAAAAATACCACATATTCTTGTAGGGGAAGCAGGTGGAATGCGCTAGAGCTAACACAACATTAGATATCATATATTGGCATTATGCAGCCACCTGCATCATTCATTGAATGTCTGGCACTGTGCAGCCGGTTCATCTTTCATTGACAGTTTGGTTTGTGTGATTGGACCTTTTGTGGATCAAACAATTCTCCCAAAACAAAACAGTTTCAGATTTAAATTGAACCAGAAGCCAAGTACAAATCTGCATTTTTGTTATTTTAAAACTTGAATAGCTCCATGAAGAATTGGATCTTTTGATTGGGGGGGGGATACTTTTTTTTTTTGGTTTGTGTGTGAGATGGTTTTACTATGCAAAGAGCTCTTATTTCTTTTTCTTGTTGAAAGAAGAGGATGCCATATTTTCCCAAGATTAACAATATTCTTAAAATGATTTTTGAGCTGTAACAGCTATAAGAGCTTTTCTAGATCTTTTTTGTTGGCTTCTTGCCAATGACTGCTGTGGAAAGTACATCTTCATGCGAAGAAGTGTGTGTTCTCTTTGAAGGTTAACAAGGGCCTGCAGAGCACAGCCTAAGCATCTGGCTCATGAGATTAAAAACCTTAGAAGGAAAGTGCCATAGACCCCAGAGGATGAGTAACCACCTTAAAAAGAAGGATAGGTGTGAACAGACAGCCTAAAAAATGGGGGAAAATATTGATCAGCAGGAAATTTGTCTCTTTTTAGTGAACAAGAAGTATAAGGCTCTACTGACAACTGATAAAAATCAGGCTCTCAGATTTGGCAAAGGGCATTAAAAAAAGTAATGAGAAGTCTAGTAGGTGATTACTCTGAAGGTTATACTAGGATAGATCTTATTAAATATTTTCATTATTGACCTGGCTGCACACACACACACACACAAAATGAAATTGTAGTTTTGAAAACCTGTTGAGGGCATAGAACTGGGAGACATTGGTATGTTGGAGGGTTGGAATGCCACAAGAATTGCATTATATTGAGGTCTAGGGTCTTAGAAATTGGATGGCATGTAATCAGAATGCAAGGTGGGTCACTTCGAGACTAGCAAGGTTTTCACATAACATTTGGGATCTTGGTGGGAGGACTCCAGCAGGTTGTTGCTTCTCTAGCAATGTCTCCATGGCAGACCTTAATTTAATGAGTTTTTTCCTTCCTGATTTATTTCCTGATGAAGGCAGTACCCTAGATGCCTGATTCTTGACAGTTTGTTAAAAATTAGACTGTCAGACAGCAAATTTACAGTTATTTAGGTTATTTTTGTGTTTTATTTCCTTCCCTCCCTTATTTGTTTATTTTTTATATACCAGAGAACATCAAACAAATATGCCATCATTTAGTTAAAAGACATTTGTGACACTATGTGACACAAATGATCTTTTGGACCATGTGGTGTTTGCTGTCCACATAAAGTGGATATCCTGAAATAATTTTCTTGACAGTGCTTCAGGGTTTGTTTGGAGGAGGTTTCTATCTTTATACATACATATAAAAATGTAGGAAATAATCCAATATTGTTTCTGAAGTTGTTAGTTAGTATCAGCCTGATGAATATATTATCTGATACTCCAGATTTTCTATGTGTAAAGCTGCTGTGGTGTGAGTTTCCCAACAGTAAAAAGGAGTCTGATACAGGATTAAGGATGTGAATTTGTGCCCAGATTCCAGCAATAATGTGGATGCTGTGCTGGAGTGCAGTTACACAAAAGGCTATGACTATCTGCATGATTAATTTTTTTTCTCTGTTGCTGAAGAGGTATTGGAAGGAATGTTCCTGTTGGGACAGCCCTGTGTCCATGGAGAAGTTAGTATGAAATAGAGAAGTTCTGAGTTGTACTTTTAAGAAAGATTCCTATATTATTATAAAATCCTATTTCTGGCATGTTACGCTTCCTTTATGCACATGTGTATACATGTCCCTTTTCTTAACAGCTCTTCTCTAGCTCATTCACCAACCTGTAGCTGAATGTATTAGTCCAAACCCTGCTGACCCCATGAAATCCTGACACTGCAAATTCCAGCTCTGTTGATTCTGGCCTTTTCAGCTCTGTGCTTGACTCATGCACCAGCTCATCATAGAGCATCTCTTACCCCATTAGCTGCCTAACTCGTTTCCCACACGGCCAAAGCAAGTTCTCCCCTCCCAGCTCAGGTCCCCACATCCCGTGTGCCATGGGTGCTTTTCTCATGGATCACTGCATCTTCCATCCTCTCCTTAGTCTGTTGACTTACTTCTCCGGCGTATCCTGCACAGGAAATGCACTTCTCCCACCACCTCTCCTTTCTCCCTCTGGGTTCCCAGGATGAGAAATTGCAATCTTTTCCATTGTGCTGGTGCAGACTTGGCTCAGTATTGCAAAGGGGAGAGAAGGGAATGGGCTGGAGGTGCAGGAAAGCTCTGCCTGATCAGAAGCAGCTTCTCATGGGCTCAGCGAGTGGGAGTTCCTTAACTACACTGTCATTCAGCCTGTGGTGAGAAGAAGGACATTTCTGGGAGTTGAAGGATGGCTTTCAGAACTGGTAGTTATCAAATCTAACCGAAGAGGTTTTTTCTGGTGTGAAAATGTAACAAAAAATGTTGTACAAAACATTCTTAAAATATAGAAGCAAACTCACTACATTTTATGAAGGGCTGAAGTTAATAGAACTGTATCCCATACTTCTCTATAGCTGTGGGTCTTACTGTGGAAGGAAGATTGTGTTGTGTACTTCAAGGCTTTTCCATGCAATTTGGAATAACTTCTAATGTCCTTTTATCGTTTGGTAGAGAAAATAGTGATTTTACGTACCTGTAATTCTGTGCTTTATATATGAATTATTGTGCTGTTACTTAAAATCATTTGCAGTGAGATAATTCAGACTTCTCTTTGAGTCAAGCCTAAGAAAATATCTGTAAATTAGTGCTAATGGTCAGTGTGGCTGAGAGAGAAACTCTTTCATGTTTGGAATTGACTGTAAGATTGAACTCACTCCAATTTATTGCAAAGTCAATATTCAGTTAAAAAATTAAAAAGGTTAATAATTATTAGGTTTTCAGAGGAAAGTACTAGTGTTATGACCTGCCTAACATCACACAGCTACAAAAATGCTATAAAATGATTTTTTAAGCTTATATTTATAGTGAGTAGATGGCTTATTCCTTCATCTCACTACTTATGCATCCATGAACTGTTAATTAATACTTTTGCAGTAATTACAGAATATTTTAAATATACATCATTCTTCTGAATTTTAAAAGATCAGGATTTTTTTATTAATTTAAAAGGATAATAGGAGTGACCCACACTTTCATCAACTCTTTAATAAAGAGGTGATTTTTTAGATCATTTAAATTTTTACATTTTGATTGCAAGGAATAATAAAAAGTCTTTTTTTTTTACACTTTTTTCCATTTACTCTTCTAAGTTGGGTCACCATTGTATCAAAAAGGTCATTGTTTTCCATAAAAAGGCAAGTGATTGCCTGCAAGTATTGATAAAAGGGGACCTTGCATCCTAACTCTTTTGACTCCTGCCATACAATTTTTTTTTATACTAGGAGCTCCAGCTTGCAATAGAAATTTTAATTCCATTTAGTTTCTTCTTCTTTTTCACCACTCTGTTATGTGCCTGGGAATGTTTAACCTAAATAATTTGGTATTTCTTTGCAATGGATCTTCTCCCAATGCTCCTTGGTATATGGCTGCCATGGAGCGCAGAAGAAGCCACAGTATAATTTTTAGATGAGCAATATAGTGTGGAAAATTCAGCAGCTAGCTTTGTAGGGAGAGATAATACGTCATAATCGAACAGCTGATACCCTTGGAAAAGTCACATAAACTTCAGGCACTTCTAGCTCATCCTCAGATATGAAGGTAGCATTTGCAGCCTTTGAAGAAGTAGAGATCACTTGCCTTGGAGCATAGTTGATTAGGCTTATTAGAAGAATTCACAGGAAAAGAGGATTGCTACTTTTGGAGCAGAGGAATCGTTTTAACCGCAGAGACAGCAGAAGAAAACAAGGAAAGCTAAAATCAACAGGCACCGAGAGCTCCTGCAGGACACCCATGCTGTCTGATCTTGGCCTTCCAAAGTAGGGTGTCAGCTTCCTGGAGGCAAGCATACACTGCCAAGGAGATTCCCTTCCTTGGGAACAGAGAGGTAGGGGAAAGGTGTAGCAACAGTGAAATGGGTTAGAAATAGTAAATACTGTTAAAGAGATGAAGTCTTTGGCTGCAAATTTGAAAATCATAGAAAACATCCCACAAATTAAGAAAGAAGGCTCTAAGTGATTCTTTTAATATTTACTCTGTAAAACACAAGTTAATTTTCATGGGATGTAAAATCTGTCTTCATAATCACCTGCATGCATATATAAGTTATGTGCCCTAGCCTGTGTGTGATGTGAAGAAACATCTTTGGATTTCATCACATTCGTATTTTTAATGCAGGTTTTAGTATTACCACTCAAGATTTGGTGGGATTTTTGTGTTTTGTTTTAAAGCAAAGAACAAGCAAAGATAGCGCTGTATTTCCTAAACTTAAGACATCCAAGTAATGTCAAACTGACTGGTTAGTTGTGGTGCATTTAAAATTGTTAGTGTAAATGTTTGTTTTCCTATGTCATAGCCAGATTGACTCACTGCAGGTTAGGCATGTTCAGGAATTTTGTTAGACTGCACAAATGCAGAAGCTGGAGGCACAGTTGCTTGATGAATGAAGCACCATTGCTCTGTTCCTGTTCAACTGTGCCTCTTGGACTTGAATAGGTGATTTCCAGTAAGCAGTTTGTTTATAAATCTCTATTTGTGAGTTATTTGCTCACATCTGATACAAATCACAATGCAGTTCACAGAACTGAATAAACCAAGCAAACATTTCCAGAGGTTGTTTATATCTAAGTAACCAGATATATGTCCATGGCAGCACTCATCTGCTCACTTGTTCCACATTCATGTGTTTTAGGATATCCCTAATTTTGGTTGCCTTGCATTTGCCACAGTTGTCTGACCTTTTCTTTCTCTTGGCCCAATAGTGAGATGTTCTGAGCTGGGCACTCTCCCTGCCTGCAGAAAGAAGGGAAGGTGAGCTTGCTTTGTTCCGAGCAGGTCTTTTGCTTTTATGCTATTTTATTGACTCCCTTGTGTTCTTGCATAATATTGTTTACAGAGTATGTAGTAAAACACAGCATTTATTTGCAGCAAATTGTAGGAAGGGAGCGGAATAGTCTACCATGAACGGCACTGAGTTTGCTGAGCTGAGAAATACTTTGTAATCCTGGTCAGCCTTTGTTTTTGGTTCTGTATTAAGGTTCTGAGATTCCTGATTCCTCTTTGTACCTCCTTTCTGTAGGAAAGAAGGTCATGTGTGAAGACTGGAAAGTGTAATATGTTTTGACTATTCTCTTAATCTATGTAAGTGGGCAGTATTGGGCTCTAAGATACACACCCAAAAAACAGTTCAGCTACTCAGTCTAAGGACCATTACTTAGGCTGGATGCAACACAGTTAAGGACATTGATCATTTAAGACTGTCTTTCCGCAGGAACTTTTATGTAATACAGTTAAGGGACACACTTGTTTGCAGTGCTCCTACAAGTTCAGTTGTCTTCATAGTGGTTTACTTCCTTAAAATATATATTTTTGATGGTGTTTGTGATGAGGTTTTGCAGATTATTTAAGCCTGTGACTGTTTTTCTGAGGTAGCATGCATGTTTTCCGAGCAAATTTGTGATGGGAAAAAGTATTTTGTTTCTGTCCCTTTCAGAGTGGTATACTAAACATTCTCATTTCTTTCCCCTGATAAACTTCTGAGTCCTAGGCTAGCTGCTATCACAGGTTACTGTGTTACAGTTAATAGGAAAGATTCTTCAATTTGCTATTATCTGCATTTCAAGAATTTCTGTTTTAAAAATTGCATTGTCTGGATTTTAAGAGTTTTGTAATATGGACTGGTTAACACCTCTGTCTTTTAAATATTGTAGCTGATGGATCACTTAGAGACTCTTATTTTACATCTTGCCTGTTTGCTTGTGCAGTGAGTAGTGTAGTGTAGTGGTATACATGTTTTTGAACCTCAGCTGTCAGCCAGTAGTAACCTGTAAATCCCAGTTCATTGTGTAATGCTGTATGGTTGCTGTTGCAGAAGTTGAGACTTGAGAGGGAGATGACCTGAGTATTTTAGGTGGAATTCAGAACGTATGAAATGTAACGTTGTAGCGCATCCTATGGTCTTTCTCATGCAGTCTAAACTTTTAACATTAATAAACCCAAATGCAAAATATGAACTCTTGAGTAAAAACTAGGTATCAGTGAATTTTGAAAATACCCAGTTGTAACAGTATTACATTTCATAGATGAAACATGCATCAGTTCTGAAAGCTTTTGATTATATCTCTACCTGTGACACTGAAGAACAGCATCATCCAGATTTTATTCTGAGGTGGGTATGTGCTGCCATTTCTGTACTTCCTGAGTTACTTCCTGCTCTCCTTATTGGCAATTTTTTGGAGGAATTTTTACTTCGTATTGTTTCTGTTAAGGACAATAGGCCTAAGAATCTGGCCTACCAGTGGAATTGGTAGTGGTATCAAAAATATTGTGGTGGAGGGATGTTTCATAATATTTATGATGTGCAAAATACTTTACTGAAGAAAAGAGGGGCTAGCATTATATGAATGGCAGCAGATGCTTGTAGTTATCTAAATACTTAGTTTATTTTGATCTCTGTCAATAATGGAGGAGGGAGTATTGGGAATCAGTACACACAAAAAAACTTTACAAAGCAAGTATTTTACCTGCCATACTCTGATGTAATGTATTATGCGTTACAACTGAAATAGCAAGATGCATTTTCTAAATACAAGGAAAAAGTGCTTCTGGCTTTTTGTGATCTCTTGCAAGTTACAAAGTAAAATCCATTTCACTGTTCCTAGTACCATAACTCCTCCCTGGACCTTTGTAGTTCATGTACATCTTGTAAAAGGTCTGTCAAGCAAAGCAAAGCATTTGTTTGGGTGTGCTGCTGCTGCTGCTTTGATTTAACAAGGGCAGGGAGCAGCCACCGCTGTAGTGTGGTACTCTGGGCCTCGCCATGGCCCAGTGACCAGGTACCAGCCCACCACGAGCCCTGATGTGAACTCTGGTGGTCTCTTTCATGTAGCACATCATCTCCTGTCACCTGTGCCAGCTAGACTTGCATGTCAGCACAGACGAACTGTTTGACACAAAACTAAAGGAAAAAAGACATTGAACTGGAAAATCTATCAGCTCCACCCTGCCACCAATCCTTTTTCCTAGTCTTTAGTAATGCTCTAGCACTTCTTAGTTCATGAGAAGAGCTCTTGTGAATGTGGTGACACTTCACAAAGGAAGAGTGCTGCTGGCTTGTGTGCTGGGCTGCAATGTCAGCCAGTGCTTCCTGTACTGGGCTGTCTGCTTCTGGGCATTGAAATTGATCATGGAACAACCAGTGCTCAGCATACCTGGATGCAATTCGTTTGAGTAGTCAGACACAGAGAAATGACTTATAACTTTGCTATTTTCTTCTGATTTCTGTAAATCCATGTCTGGATTCCATTATCACATAATTGCAGTTGGACATAAGATCCCCTAGAAAACAGTTCTGACCAAGCCAGTGTTTTAGAAATGGTCTACTTCTGCGTACTTGAATTGAGTTTCAGTACTGGCAAACCAGTCAAGGAGGAGATTTGTCTGCACTTATAACTAAGAGCCAAGGACTTCTTGGTCATGAGAGGACAGATTTTGTGTAGTCTCTCTGTGCCCCAAGTTCACTTTCCTTGGGCAAATTACTAAAGTCAGCAATTTCAAACTTAGGAGACTGGAGTTAGGTGTTGACAGCCATCTTTAAGTACCTAAATAAGTGGTCTCATTTTAAGAGGTCCTGAGCACACAATTCTTTTTGACTTCAAAAGAAGCTGCAAATGCTGTGTCCACTTTGATTAATTGAAAGGCTGACCATCAAAGTGAAATTATGTTGCCAAGCTAAAGGAAAAGAAATAAAGACTTAGCACACTGTATAAATCAATCGCAGATCAGAGTTTACTGGGTATAAAATGTACAGCATCTTATGTGCCCTTTTGTACTTTCTGAATCTCACTGGGCCCAAAACTACAACAGAAAACCCCTCAAGGTTTGTGAAATATGGCAATGCCCAGAAACATTTGCCAGTTTAGCCACTGAAAAATAGATATGGCTGCTCAAAATTTATACTGTTTGCTAGGGCCTTAGGTGAAAAGAAAACAAAATTTTAAAATGCTTATTTTTTTTCATTTGAAGGTAATGTCTTAAATCCTCAAGAGATGAACAGCCTACTGCCTTCCCGTACTTTGATCGATCTGTCTTTGAGGCATGATTTACACCTTATTATAGTACTTCAGGTTACGGCCTCTGTTCCTGAAAGTTTTGTGGAGATAGGTGTCTGGGGAGGAGATTAAAAAAAAAAAGACCTGATAAGTGCCCTGATGGAAAGAAAGGCTCCAGTTTGTGAGCATGTGTTGGTCGTGTTTGCCAGTCCTCAGAGCAGAGGGAACGCTTTGTGCAATGGAAACTTCAGCTGGGGACTGAATAACTCATGAGGTGTAATATCATGTGAAGACAGAACTTGGTAACACCACTGTTTGCAGAATTACAGGAGTTTTTTGGCCTCAATTTGTCAGCTTTTACACCCTCATGGTGTTTTCTGGGTCATCAGCACATTCAGGCAAACCAGAATGCCAGGTTTAAGCGTGGCATTTGTCATGCAGCTACATATTTGGCATAATGTAGACTGAGCCATCAGCAGTGGTGTTACTCAAAATTACCACAAATTTGGCACAAAATGAATATTCAGTAGTGAGTAATAGAAGGTAATAGTTTCTATCACAAGTGTTTCACCTTCCCCATCTGCAGCTCCTTGTCACCAGCACCCAAGTACTGATCTGCCTGTACAGCCCTCTGATGCATGTTCTAGTGACAGAGGCTGCCATTACTGGTGTCTGTGGGTGTGGAAACAGGAATCACTTCTGTCCTTTTCTGCCTGACCTTCAGTATTGGGAGGTGTGTGTGAATTTGGAAATCTGTTTTGTCTTTATGCTCTCCAATACTGTTGTATACAGCTGAAGGCTAGCTGTTAAGTTTTTGTCATGGCTCTTTTATACTGCTGGAGCGTGTTCTGTTATCTGGTAAGATTAGTAAGTCTAGCAGCATGAATGATTATTAAGTATAATTGTTTGTTTATATAAATATGACAGTAAAATAGGTTACTCACACAGGCCAAGTGACCCAGTTATTCACATTTTGAATGTGTACAGGAGATGTGCTATATTGCTGCACTTCAAGGAAAGAAAACCTATGTTGAATTGTTCAGTAAGTTTACTTTTTTTTTTTTTGCAGTGCTAGTACCCTGCTGGGGAGCTCCTGGAGGGCTCCTAAATACTACATGTCATGTTTTTATCTCTAGAAAAGAAAGCTGTTGTAATCCCCTTAATAAGTGACCATTTCTTGCAGTGAATGCTGATCTATCCAGGTCTTCCTGTAAGAAAGTTTAATTGGATGTAAGTGATACCATTAGGTCTCAACCCAAGTCTTCTATAGCTCCTACTTGATATTTTCAGCTGCTTGATTTAAAGGTGGGCTTGGTGGTTTTCATTAGGATTGCTACAGGCCTTATCTTAACCCTCATGCAAAAAAATGTTTTAACTTTATATAGACAGCTTCATTAGCCCTCCTGAATTTCTTCAAAATACTTGGCTTCAATAGGAAGCTAGCCACACTGAGGGAACTGGCATTCTCAGAGTTTTTTGGTTGACCATAGCCTTTGTAGTTTAGCCATTTGTTTAATCTGCTACACAACCAAAGCCACCTAAAAAAATGGTAAAGCCCTAGTAAAGCAGAAGAATGAGTGTGATTAAACTAAATTTTACTGTTTCAGTAGATTCTTGCTCTGCTGTGCCTGTGTATTTGTAGCTGAACTGCGGACCATTGTAACAGTGCAGAGGTCTGTAAAAACAGAGCTTCCTCCTGCTGCTTCCTGTTGAGCAGGAGCAAACACAAACTGTAGTCTGCTGTTTAGTTGTGAGTAGCCCATCTTTACGTGTATCTCCCCTGACAGACCTTTATTGTGCACCTCAGGGTCAGCCACTGGATGCACTGGATGCTGCTTTATTTCAGATCACGAAACTGATCCCTGTAGTCAGATTTCAGAGAACAGGCTGTTGCCCAGTTCACACAAAGCAGCTGTGGCCCTAAGGGAGGCTACCTTCTAGACTGGGATCTCCAAGCAAGGTTTCATTACTCCTCATTTCCTCCAGAAACCTGTCTGAGCGACAAGGAAGCTGTTAAAAAATATTTTATCAACATTTTCTTTAAGGAATGTGGATTTGCCCAAAATGAAACATTCTGAGGAAATGCAAACTTCAGACTTGTTTCCTGCGTTGTTACCTGGTGAATTTTCTGGGACTTCATGGCAGCTTGTTTGAGGAAGTTTATTTGAGTTTGCATCCTCCAGGGCCTCCCCTCCATTGTGCCACTGAAGCAGGAGCCTGGCAGCAATGGTACTGCTGGGAGATCTTGTCCTTGTGGCAGGAATGCTCTCAAAAGTTAACAACTTCTGGGGAAATAGGGAAACTGGAATTTATATAGTGGATCCTACAAGGAATTCTTCTTTTCTGAGGTTTAATTTCACTGCAGTTCGACCAGCTAGTAAATACTAAAATGTAAGATAAGCTACAAGGTTTAGAGACTGAAAGTCACTCAAGTTACTCAACTTTCCCTCAATAGCCAGCTGCTCCCCTTTCATTTAGGGAAGGAGCATGTATGTTTATGTGTATTTTTTTGTATCTGTCTGAGTGGGATGGTGCTTTTCTGTCTGGGGATGCTTTCTGGACACTGCAGATGTAACTATTTGGAACTCAATTTAGAAGTGTCAGTTTTAACTAAAGAAGTTCTGGTATAAAAACCTGTGTATAAACCAATACTGTTTTTTTTCCAGGACATTGAAGAGATTAGCAAAGAAAGTGCTGCTTGATGTTGCACTCGTGTTTATGTCATTATGTCATGTCTGCAAAAAGCATAAGCAGTTAGGTTAGTTTTGGGTTTTGTTGTTATATGTCTCAGGTACGTTGATGCCAACCTTCCTTCACCTTGAAAGGGGGCTTGTGTAGGCCTGAGAAGTTCTGGGAACACTCCCAATATTCAGTTGAACTGACAGATGTATTCTTAAAACAAGGGGTGGGATGTTCTTTTTGGTTGTTGTTGCTGGTTTTTTTTTTTTCTTCAATAAATATTAGGTAAATCAAACTAATAACATTAAACAAATTCACAGCCATCGAGTTTGTAATGTTGGAAGTAAGTGAATTTTCCAATAAGCATCAGGTAGTCTACACTGAGCAAGAATTCTTAATTTTTTATTTCATACACGTAGGTAAACATTTAGGTTAGCTTCATACATAATTACAATTACTACCAAATTTTACTTTGTTGCAATTTTAAATAGTTTTTGTTCTTAAATTTCTTCTTTGTCTGCAAAAATAAATGTACCCCTTCCCCTATTTCCCTATATTTGAAATTGCACAGTGTTAATCATGTTTGCTAGGGAGTTAGAACTGTGAAATCCTGTCTTATTGCGCTAGCAAAATTGTAGGATTTGTGGAGGGAAACACCCCTACACAAAAAAAATCCCAACCCCAAAACAAAACCAAAGCACCGAAACAAAAAACCCATAGCAAAGTCTGTAAGAAGAAAAGTATATGGCTTTTCTTCTCTGTATAATTGTCCCTCTAGTTTTTCAGATATTTTCAGAGGTCTTTAATTATTTAAAATTTATATGACATTTTACAATTGCTGTTATTTTATACTGTGAAAAATTGGTTACTTTCATGTCTGAAATCACAGAGAAATCATATGAACTAAATATTACATTCTTGCCACTGCTTTTATGCATTGCATGTTTAGCATCTAACTAAAATGCGAGTAGAAAGCTCATCTTGAAAGAGACTACTTAATTAAAAATTAAACGATGAATTAAAACTTAAATTATGCAAAACTAATAAGCTACGTTACCAAAACACACAATTAATTTCCTACAATATATGGAAAGAAAATGTTAGCGTTTTAACTTTTGTTTCATTTTTGCCTTGTAGTCTGCAGTCTGCTGTTTTCAGATTCCTCCCCTTGAAATATTTGACACAGCTGAATTAAGATATAAATCAGTGATTTTTAGGTTGTGAGTTTTGCAAAACTCATCAGAGATTAAAACTTTGATAGTGCAAAGGAATCTGTTATAAAGTGGGGGGAATCCAATTATTTTTCAATTAGTGCAATATCACTTCTGTGTATAAGATTCAAATCAGTGTATCGTATCACCTTCTGCAAATCGATAGAGTAAAAATGGACTCGTTGACAAAAATTGCAATTTAACCTATTGCTCTAATTCCATGGTGTAACAGGTTTATTTTTTACTGGAATTGCTTTCAACTAATTGCAAATGCTGAGATTCTGCATACAGTAATTATGTGTGCTTACCTTTATGGAGACCAGACTAAGCATGTCTTTAAATTCTGTGTTCAGTTTAGCTGTTTAAAGGGGGTATTTCCTAAGTCCCTGTGTTAGAGGCATAGGAAGGTATTTTCTTAGCAGATGTAGGGATGTGTTCCTGTACATCTAAAATACTACAGTGGCCGAATACTAGACATGCTGCAAAGTACTCTGTGCTTTACTGTAACACAAGCAAAGGGAGACATTTTCAGTAGTGTCTGCTAGTGTTTTTAATGATTGTATTCTTCAACCTGAGTAAAGCTTAGATGGCTGAAGGAAAGGAATTAGGGAATTAAAGAAAACTCCATCTGATTAAGTTAATTATGAAGCTTGAATGTAATGCTTTATTATTGCTGTACACTGGAAGGTGGAACTACATTTACATTTGCATTTTTTTACATTTTAGTATTACGTAAAATCACGGTAGCTTTTAATGTTTCATATCAAATATCTTCAGTACTTTTCTCTCTGGTCTTGCTAATTTAGCCTTTGTAGCTATGTAAGTAGTTGTTTCTCTGGCATTATAATTTAAAAGTTTACATTAAAAATAGAATCAATACTGGGATAAAAGCATGAAGAGTACAGCTAAAATAATTTATAATAGCTCTGTTGGTGATGGAAATCTAAGGAATGAATATTGTGTATAATAAAGGCAATTACCTGAGCTGCTTATAAGGAAAAATACTGCTCTTGTTGTTGGGGGATGGAAGGAGGAGATCATGGAAGCAGTTACAGCTCTAATTTTCTGGGTTGAGCTATGTTAGCCCTGGCATAAATTGCAGCAGCCTAGAGGTACATGTGCCATCTGAGGATTGCATTCTGCCCTGACATCTCTGTGGATGTGTCGGAGAGGTGTGGGGGAGAGAGAGCAAAGGCACTGGTGTCTGCTGGGGGTTTGCACGCACTGGGAGGTCTCAAATTTCCTCAGTCATCCTCTCACACGTCAAATACAGGCTTTGGTTGGTTTGCACTACTTAAAGTCCAGTGGACCGGGCTGTGATAAGAAAACTGGCTTGGTATTTAACCTAAGTGATTTTTCTTACCTCTGCATTTAACAGGTAAAAGTTCTCTCTTCAAGAAAATGGAGTGTTTTATCTAATATCACAAAGAGTGAAACGTGAATAAAGATTGACTTGGACATAATCTTTCTAACTACTCTTGATGGACATCTTAAGATTCAGCTTAATTTAATTGAAATCTTAAACTCTGTCTTTTTGGGAAGCTCTTTTCTTTTATGTCCATGGTTAAGTGAGCAAGGCGATGACGTGCTCCCTTAACAACTGTTCAGGAATCATCGGGCTGATTGACTAATGTTTCTGCCCTTTTTATGCACTTCTGGTGTTCCATCATGGCTTTCTCCTTCCTGTGCATATAAGTGGATTTATCTGAATGATAATAAGCCAGATGGCTAGGTGGTAGGCCAGGTATTTTGAAGGTAAGCATATTCTTTGTCATAGAGCCATGTTAGCCAGGAGCTCTGCACCACATTTCAAATCCTTTAGCAGTCTCCCCAGGAGGTGGCAGCTGTAGAAGCCTAATGGATATCATCACCTTCAACTGTCAGCTCCTTTTTTCCTGTCTGTCATGACTGTTTACTTCTGATCATACCAGTTGACATTTATGTGTCACAATAGAAAACCGAACCAGTGCAGGAGTAAAGGCGACACTGGGTTTATGGTTACTTCTTGTATCACAACAGGCAGCTGGCAACTCATTAACACCATGTGGAGTGTCAAGCATATAGTATATTAAATAAAATTAATGCCTACAGGCCCTGTAAATAAGAAGATGGCCATAACAGACAATGAAATTACATGAATAGCTGAAACAGCAATAGTAGAGGTGACAGATTGAAAAAAAAAGGAAAAAAAAAAAAGAAAGAAAAAAGGCAGGGGGCAGGGATGAGTCTGTAGGCCAAGGTGCATGAACATGTCAAGCCTTTGACTGTATTTCCTTCTCATTTTCTTATTTATCCTCTGAAGGAGGACATGTGGCATGGGAGAGTTCTGCCAGGCATCCGGTGACTTACTGGAATCTCTGTGTTTGGCAACAGTGGTGGTGTTAAGATCCTCAGAGATATTCCCCCACATTCTCTTTAGCCATTATCCAACAGTGAGCATGAGTATGGAAGAATTAGGTCCAGTCATGGTGATCCAGGGAGTGGATGTTAGCTTGAGTACAGTCCTGAGAGGGATGAATAGAAAACTGCTTTTCTTCATAAATAGCTAACATGGCTTTATGTAAAGCAATCTCTGATATCTTTACTCATTTTCTCTGGAATAACCACTCTTCTTTTGTATTAGATGGCCTGTGTGGGCCATTTGTCATTTGCTTTGCTCTATTGGCAAATACTGCTCTGTATCTTCTGTCTCATGTAGTGAATGGTTTGGCTAAGCCACGGGCTTAATTTTGGCAAGTAAAACACCTGAGGCATATGTATGGTGAAACAATTTATATAATTCATATAATACAAGATGTTTCATCTCAGATAATCTCAAATTTACAAGAAGTTTTATACAGAGGTAAAACTTCTTAAGAAACAATCAATAATTTCAGATTAATTTTCTGTTTCAGAATTTTAAAACATAAATTGACATTAGGATCTTTTTACTTAATGGGAGTTTTAGATCAGATTTGCATTTATTTAGATAGAGGCGTTCCAGTTGTTGTATAGACTACTGAAATACTACCGTGCGTTCTAGGAAACAGAGCAAATGGTGTCTAGAGGAAATCATGGGTAGAATTTAGTTCAGAAAATGTCATTATAATCACAAAATTTTATACTCCCTGGGTATAATGAGCCACTGAATTTTCCTTTAATTTAAACAGGCAGATCCTGTAGACTGCAAATAAGATCTCTTTGGGCACTGTTGTGACAATGCTGTGCCTTCTAGTAGTGTTTGGCTCAGGTAAGTTCAACAGGCAGGAATTTACATGGCACATCAATCTTTTATGCCATTAAGCTGATGGAAGCATGTTTAAAAAAATGAGCAAAAAAAATGTATTTTTGTTATTTTAATAAGCTGCTTTACAATTTCCCATAAAAAACAAGAAAAAAAATTAAATACTAATCATTGTCATTGTTAAATTGCTACAAAAAAGTAATTGTGGACCAGTGTATTGTCTCATTAAAAAAAATAGTTACCTGCTTTGATTTTATCTTTTGGCAGTTTATTTTATGCATTTATTGTTCGTTAATTAGAGTTCCTACATATTTGCCCTTCTTGCCTGATTGCCTTTGCCTTTTATAGCTACGGTGAGCTATCCTTGCCTTTGCATTTGAGATGAGCTGAGATAGCCACCTACAGTGATTGCGTCAGTTCCCTTCATAATTTTTATTAATCCTCACTGAGGACTTTTTTTCCCCTAATGAAAAGAGAGGTGTCCTGTATTTAATTTACTTTTTTCATGTTCTCAGGATCATCTATCATCCTGGATGGTTTCTTATATCTGTTCTCTGCTTCCTCAAGGTGGCTGGGATGCTGTTTTGAGTGTGTGGCCCTGCTAGAATCCTGCATACTGCTAGAATAATGCTGTCTGACTCATATGTGACAAAAAGGTCAGGTTTTCAAAGGCTGCAGGGCAATCATGTTGACCCAGCTACTACGGTGGGCTGGCCAGCTTGCTGACAGTGGAGCAGTTAAGTGACATGCAGATGGCACAGGGGCATTGGCTGCCTTTTCTGGTGTGGCTATAGGATTTGGGGATCTGATGATGATTACAATGATGCAAGTACCGTTTGGTTTTTCTTACTATGTAGTCAGAGAACATCCACCAGTATGTAATGAAGTGAAATAAGTGGATCTTGTAGTTTAAGCTTGTTAAAAACAACTAATGTGTAACTTCTAAACATTTTTTGTATAGCTGGAAGAGATAAACCAGCTGCAGTTCAGAATGCAGAAAGAAACTATGGAGTTGTTTTAATTTTCCAGTTAAATGACACACAATAAAAAAAAAAAAGTAACTGCCCGTAAACTAGAAGGAAGATTAAAAAGCACAAATTTTTGTTTTAGTATTAGATCAGATTACTTAATGTGTTGCTCTGTTTATTTTATTAACAGATCAAAGAGGACACTTAGTGAGCTTTGAGCAGTTTGTAAGCATTTGTTTTCAAAATTTTATTGCATTGTTACATGGACAATATTCTTTCATTCTGGGATAGTGAAGAAAGGAAAAATCCTATCTTGCATCAAACATAAATAAAAAAATTGATAGACACATCTGAAAAGGAGAATATAAGATCATTATGTATTTTTTCATTTATCTGTGTGGAATTGCCAAGGAGCTGGTGCAGCTGGTCTGTCTGTGGCCTTTCTCTTTGCTCAGAGGAATGTGCTTTGGTTACCCCCTTCCCCTCAGATGCTCTGGGCAGCAGAGATCCTGCTTTGTGGTGACTTCAGCCAGTAACTGGCCCAAGTGGCAGCAGCAGCCGGTGTTTCTTGCTGTAGGGAGCAGCGTGATGCTCAGCTGTTGATCACCACAGGACCTTGTCTCACTCTTCTTTGCCTTACCCTGTTCCTGGGCAGTGTAGGAGCCTCCATCTGAACGTGGCCTGTGGGGTTTCTGCCTTTGCCGTGCTGGCACTGGGGCAGCCAGTCTGGTGCTGGGAGCATCCCTGCCCACCACAGCTTAACAGGGGCCCCACTCCCTCTGCCACTCCCCAAGAATGGGGTGTGACCCAGGGGTTGGCTGGCAGAGCCCAAGGGGAGAAGGTGCTTTCTCTGTATCTACCGGCATGGCTTCAGCCATGATGGCCTTCTGTGTTTGGGTTTGTGGTGCCAGCAATATCCTGCCATTTTCACTGGAAGCGTCTTGATAGAGGTGTGTATTTAGGTAAGAATCCTGAAAAGATCACTTTTTGGGATGGGGGATATTCACAGTGATCTCTCTGCTCCCTGTACCATGTGCTAAAAGCCTCACAGGACTGCAGGAGGCACAGAAATAGTTGGTTTTGGCTAGGGGTTGAGTGGCTGCTGGGGCAGGCGGGATTTGTGTGATGGCTGGACACCCCCAGCAGCTCCAGAACCTTCTTTGTCCCTGGTGTGAGGGTGTGATCCCTGCAGGAGCAGTTCTTTGTTGGTTTTTGATGATTTTTTGGCCCTAGAGCATGTCATGTCAGGGGCTGGAAAGGAAAAGCTGTGTTTTGTACTACCCTGGGTCACTCCCTTGTCCTGTGTGGGTCAGGAGTCCCCTGGGACAGCACTTTGCACTGGCCACCCTTCCTGACCTCAGTCTTGGCAAAGCCATGAGCATCCATGCTGTCACATAAATGTTCCAATTGGTGTGGAAGTAAAGTCAGAGTAAGTGTGTCTACTTTCAGTAGGTAACTTACAGATATCCCAGGAGTGGATTCATAAGCCATAAGACTCATAAGGTGATTTCCCCTCTCCTCAAAAGGACTCTCCTTAAGCTCAAGTAGACAGTGATTTCTTGGTAACCTGGTAGAGACCATCAGACCTTAGTGCTTGTATTCAGGCTGAGAGGTACAACCTGCTTTCCCCCTTGGTGGTAGCTCTGTAGGAAAGGGAAACTAACTGGAGAGGCAGCATCAAAGGTGAAAGCATCCATAATGTCAGGAAGAAATCTCTTTACCATATCCCAATATTTTTCTGTTTATGGAAGCTGAGATAAATATGCTTGCTTGCTTTGATGGTTTTTGGTAGACATACAATATTCACTGCATTATTTTCTTGGTGTTGTGTTACTGTGAGAAGATAATCTCATTTAAATTTTTCTTTTGTTTGTAAGACTTCATTAAAAATAAAATTCTAATAGTTCTTGAACAGATTTTTCTCATTCTGCTGTCTTTGATCCAGTTTATCTGGAGAAGGACCACCACAATTGAGTTTTTCTTTCTGTCCCTCTGTTCCGGTTGTCCATATAATATGACAAGAATAATTATTTCTAGTGATACTTTATAGACAAGTTGTTTGAAAGCTGAACCAATGCCATACTTCTCATAGCTAGTTGCTTCATTAATTTGTATAATATAGCAAATCAATTTGTAAACATGTTTAATTAGATCTAGATAAAGATAAATGATGAGTAGAAATATACATAAGTATGAAAAGTTTGAAATGCATTTAGTGGATGTGTTTTTCCATCCCTGAAGTCCATTGAATAAAAATGTAAATCAATGTAGCTGAATTCTACTGCTAAATACACTTTTACTTGCTTTTTTTTCCTTGCAGTAAGCACTGAATGCATGAAGGTACAGGATTTAAGTAGATTTTTCTTCTAAAAAGAAATACTCTCTGTTTTGAGAAATACTTTTATTAGGCTAACTGTTATATCCTTGACAATATGCATGCACATTTTAAAGCTGTTCTGAAATAGAGCATTTTCTAATTTAGTAATGAATAGCACTGTAGGGTCTTACATACTGCTTTGATTCAATTTTAGGAAATGGGAGCTAACCACTTTAGGTATTTCAAAGCACAGTGTATTCTTTGGAGTTGCATAATATAAACCAGTGTCAGTAGATTTTCTGAATGCCTGAATCTGTCCTTTTGAAGGCATTTGCTATTTATTTCAAAATAAAAGGGTTACCACAGAGGCACCTGGGCTTGTGAGGAAGAAAAGGGATGCTGACACCTGGCAGATAGTTTCCTGGCGACATAACGGGGTCTAAAATATTGAGGTGGACAGTGCTTCTTTGAGGTAGCGTGTACTCCATGCTGTGCCGCATGCTTTAGAGCTACGCCTGACTTTTGCCTGCGACAGCTCCGGCGCTGTGAGCTATCGGAGCCGCGCGTCGCTTCAGGTGTGCTCCCAGAGCCTGCTAAGAATCAAAGCATCTTGGCCGGGCGGCAGTCTGCCCGATGACCTTTTTCGCGTGGAGCTCGATGATGGGTTTTGAAGGGGAGAGCTGGTTACAGTCAGGACTGGGGGGACCTGCCGTGGCGTGACGGCAGGTTCAAATCAAACCCAATAGTTGCTTCTTGTACTTTCTTCCCATGTCCTGCCAGCTTGCTGTATGGCTGCCACAACGGTAACCCTGTGAGTGGCTTGATTGGTGAGGATTTACATGTGTGCTAATTAGAGTGGAATAAATGATTGGCTGTTTGCTGCATCGCCATAAAGGGTGCCCAGATGTACACACTACGTGAACATAATGTGCACGGGCATGGCGCATCAAAGTTTGTCAGCTGCATTACCTCAGCAGGCTTAGGGCCTGTCGGAGAGCATTTGCTGATAATTGTCCCCTATGATTTAGTGTCTGACTTGGTGAAAGTGAAGGACCTCAAAGTACTGTCTTGGCAAGGGAATTTCTGATCGTTTAACAAAAGTAATAAATGAGCTAAAATCTGTCAAAGGAGAGTGAAAAAAATAAATTTAGAGCTATAAGTAAGCAGTCTTAACTGAAGAATTCTGCGTGCTTGGAAATAGTTCGGAACATAACACTAACTAAGCATCAAATTAGCTGCTGCAATTAACAATAGACACTGAACAGAGTGTTTAATTACGCTTAATTTGTTGTGATACAGCACAAGTCTTCAGTTATGAAAATCCCCCAGATGCCCAAGTATCCCCTGTATAGCTAAAATGCACTAAACTTTGCACACTTGGCTAATTTACTAAAGAAAATACAGAAAATACCTTTTCATTTAAAAAGTCTGCTTTAGCTGAAGGAAAAATAAGTTTATGTTTAGAAATGATCTTTTCAATCTCTCTTAAATGAAAAAAAAAATCTGGACTATATCTTCTTTCATGAAAGTACATAATTAAGACAAAATCCCACATGTATCGTATTTATGCACAAAAATCGGTAATATCTGATTACTTTGACAAGTAATTTTGTACTTACATGTTCACAATATTGATAATGTATTAATGTACAATGATTAAATGGTTAAGCTGCCATATTAAAGTTATGAGCAGGAACATTTATCCAGCATAGCTAAGCAAGAACAAAGACTGTCCATTTACAGATGGCATTATTCAATCTCTGAACTGCTCAGAGATGTTAGCATTACAGCATTGATTCTGAGCACTGATACTGTGCCTCACTCCAATGACCCAATAGAGTTAAGTGATAAGGTTAAGTTAATTACGGTATCTGTGCTATACAGCTTCCACATGATTACTGCTGAGAAAGATAGTGATTCTTCTTGCTTTAATTAAGCAAAAGAGAATGAAAAGATATAATTGGTTTTTATAATAATCCTGTCTTATATCACTATCAACAAGCGTCATGTGTTTTTTCTACAACTTTGTTGCATGAATTCCTAGCAGCAAAATTTAAACAGTAGAATGTAGAAGTAAATTATTTAAATCCCTATCCTAAAACAGTGTCAGCTAAAGAATTAAATAGTTAATAACTGTACTAATACTTCTGTAGCACCAAAGCACCTGTGACAGTAAATTGTGTACCAGCTATGAAAAATCCGTATTTGACAGTTAAAGAACATCTGCTACTTTTTTTGTATTTACATTATTAAATGATTATATTTTAGCAAATGTTTTCTTTTTCTTTCTAATAATGTATCAGATGGCAGTACTGTGGCTTTAATGTTGTTCTGTGAACAACAGCTTTAACAGTATTTTATTTTATTTTATTTTAAATTTGCTTTCAAATTTGTCAAAAATTGTTGCCTTAGGTTTGAAGGTGAAAGGGAGTTGTAAAAGGTTCAGAAATAAAAGCCCAAGCAGTCTCCTGTAGGATAATACTCTTTTTTTTTTCTGCTAGTCATGCATATGATAAAATGTATGTATATTGTGAGGTATGCAAAAGCAGTTTTACGTTGAAAATAATGAATACAGATGAAAGCTGACAGTGAAAGAGGGGGAGAGATAGTAGGTAGGTTTTAGTCCTTCACGTGTTAAGCCCTGATTCTGTGAACTGTTCTGCATAGGTAATCCCATGTCTCTGTATTGAGCTCTGCTAAGTCTCACAAGTTTACAAAGGTTTGCCCACACAGACGAGATTATTTTACCATATCTTTGCTTGTGTAAGTAACCTCACAACAGCTGCGTCAGGTTCTTACCATTTTCCTAAATGCTGCCTTCCTAGCAGGAAGGGAACGTGTTCCCTTTCATTGTTGCTGCATTATACAGGTGCAAAGGTGCTGCTGGTTAGTGAGCTGTAGACTTCTGCTCTCTCATTGTCTTTTGTTTTTTAAATATAATTGTGATGTGTCAAATTCATTGTAACATAAGTGCTTGATAGAGATTGTTAGATGCAAAATAGCAGAGTGCCTGTTTTCTAATTTTTCTCTACATGTCAGAAAGGAAAGCTTTTTATTTCTTATCCTGCAAATAGGCATGACTTTAAAACTTTGTTGAACAAAAAAAAGTAGGAAAAAGAGGTTCCATGCTGCTTGTATAAATTTTTAGCAAAGTAATTGGTAGTCCAGGACAAGACGTATATTCTTTACTAAGTACTATGAATATATTTTAATATTATTCTTTTATTCACAATAATAAAGTTTTATCTCCTTAGCAATGATTTGTTTGCAAATAGGATGCACTGAGATTAAAATTGTGGCGCTGGAGATTTTAAAAGCTGCTTGGTACCCTGTCTGCTTATGGACAACCTCCTTCTATTTTGTAGCTACACAGAATTAATTGAATAGTGTTTCATTTCTATAGAAGACTTGTATGTAATGGTATGCAATTCAAACCATACTTCTTTTTCTCTGTAATTCTAATTTCTTCTTGATAAAAACATTTCCTTGAAGCAATAAATTCTTAGTATTCTAAGTAAGAGAAAAAGCAACTATGTCCGATATTTGTGGTATTATTTTTTGATAGCAAGTGTGTTTAGATGCTTGTTGTGTGTTTATGAAAACACTGTGAAGCTGCTGTTGCAGAACCTGTATGAATAGACAGAAGCTTGTGTGTAGGGATCCATGGCTGCCATGCAAGGAGATCAAGGGAAAAAAGAGGGAGAGGTATGCCAAATTATCAAACTCTAATGTTTATAAATAATTTCAGTGTAGTTAAGGGCTTGTTCAGAAGAAAGCATTAGAACTTGGATGAGAATAGGGTATGAAGTAACATGTGGGCTGTTTTAAGCAATATATTTGATTTTGTTTGTAGTTAATGCCATGAACTTGAAAATCTCAGCCGCAGGACTTATTGGACCATTTCTTCCATTACCTCTCTATTGGTCTCTGCACTCTCATTCTCAGAAGAGAAAACTGAAGTAACTAATCACTCTTAATTTAGGAGATATAAAAAAAGGATGTACTAACAAATTATATATGTGGCTCGGTCAATATTAAGGATTGGATGGGATGGCAGAGAAGATTCTGAAAAATCAGGGTGTTTTGTGGCTTGGGGATCCCTGTATTTCCTTGTTCTGTGGGTGAACTGAGGATTTCCAGCTCTTTGCCTGACAACCTGATGTCTTTTGTCAGCTCTGTTGTCAATTTTTTAAAAGGCTCTTGACGTTTATTGCAAACAGATGCAATGACAATTGAAACATTTTCTTCTCATTCTTTTGTCTTAATAAATATATTCATCTGGAAAGCAGAATCTCTTTTTCTCCTCACTTGAGTGTTATAGTTTGCATTGGTGATGGGAAAGTAAAGCAATTGTGCAGAAAATGAAAAAGCATTTTATGGGAAAGAATGCTCTGAGAATTTCTGATTTCTCCATGTACAGTAAATATTTTGAAATGTAAAGAACATCCCAACTTCTGAATTCTTAGTAAGTCTTTCTTCAGATAACGTAAGCACAGATACAGAAGGCAGACATTATGTGTTTCATAATGATACCTGCTCTCTTGCTGTTTGATTGCGCAGACAATTTGACAGTGATGGACATTACTTGTGCTTAATTATTTTTAAAAACATTTCTAACATTCAACATCTCATAAGAAGAGAAATGAACAGGGGACAATTTCAGTCTTTATGACAAGTGAGCATCCGTGTCCCTTCAGTACTTTGACATGCAGTGTAAAACAGCAGAGCTAACAGCTCTGAGTAAGTGGAGCCCATATAGCATTTCTTTCCTGCTAGACACACGATGGATTAGCGCTGTGTAATAATAACAATATTCTTTAGTTATGTGCTTCTTAATGTATCAAGATGTTTACGTATTTCAGCTGAGGTGGTGCTTATTTCATTAGGTCACATTGAGGAAAAGCAGCTTGTAAAGTTGCTTTCATATGTCAAAGTAATGATAAAATGAGTTTGAGGGCTTTATGATCAAGAACATTTTCTGCCTCTTTTTAATGATATAGAATAGTAATGACCTGCAGTTTCATTTATTCTTGGAAAAAGTATAATTGCAAAAATTAACTTGTCATACACCACAGCTCAGCAAAGTTACTTTCCTATAAGTCTGTGGTCACAGTATGTTTTTTTGCAATTCAGCATCTGGCTCTGTGGGGTACTGATGGCTTCTATGAAGTAAAGTACCAGGGTGAGCAATTAAATGTAAAATGACAGCATAAAATATGATCATTACGGTTATACAAAAGACACATTTATGAATTTTGCAGATAACTGTCATTTTTTCTACTCATATTTGCTCTTTCTTTGTTAGCTTAATATTTCTCGTGCAATTCATTTTTTTTTCTTCTAAAAAGTGAACAATGCCTTTTTAATTATCCTGACACTTGTTTGTGTCTTTCTTATTTGTCACATTTGAAGGCTAATGATAAGTCTTTCACTTTGTTCTGACGCTATACTTTCAACTTTATTTCAAAATCAAGGACTATTTTTTAAATTAACACGAAGGTTGCATGATTAAGCTAGAATTTCTTATGGAAATCAGTTTGTGTAGTGTTAATCAGATAATATGCTGCATCTGAAAGAAAGATTATCTGTGTTCAATTCTCAGGGGCTAGCAGGCAATGTTTTGAAGTGTGCTTTTTGAATTTAGCTTGTGTTTTGTCATTGAAGAGAGAAGATTGGTCGTGATAGAAGTTATTTAAGCCATATTAGGTATCAAAAATACTGTATAGATCTTTCTGTCTGTGTTTTCTGTGCAAATATCTGTTTCCATACTAGAATAAGAATCCTTTCTGTAGTTTATATTTTTTCTATCTTGGATGGGAGTTGTGTCATGTTCATAAGATACATATATATCTGTATATATCTATATGTATTTATATTTTTGTACCTATATCTCTATGTATATATACACACACTATATATGTGTAATTGCATAGGATAATTATAATGATAGTACTTTCTACCAGTATCTTTTGAATATATTGAAGGAAAGGGGGGGACAAAAAAGGGAAAATTACAACAAAACCCTAACATTCCAGAGAATCCTAGTAATGCAAGGAAACCCAGTATATTTCTGTTCTGATGCTCTCATTTTTTCTTTAAAAGCACTTATTGGCTTCTACTAGTGCCACAAAGGACACTGCAGAAATACATAGCTTTATCTGCAATTTCCAAAACCCTGGCACCCAGCAAGGGACAGGGGAGGGAAAGCTCTTTCATCCTCTTTCCCAGAGAAGTCATAACCTATTTCCAAAACCTCATTAAGGATGGCAGTCATCAGGATTGCCGAGCAAAAGGTATCTGTTTACCATGTATTTAAAAAACAAGCAAAACCTAGCACAAATGACTAATTATTCATGTTTGCTCTCTCTAGAAAGCAAGATGTCCTTCCCTTCCTTTTCTCCCATGGTAGCTTTTCTTAAATGCATGTATCGCCCTGGAGAGCCTGTGCCTGGTAAAAGTACCAACTGCTATTTATAAGTCTGAATGGGGAAGACAATGTTTGTCTTGGAAGTTCCTGTCTCCCCAGCTGCCTTTGACAGGGAGGATTAACAGAGACCCCTGGTGTTGGGGAGAGGGGGGCCAGTGGGGTTTGGGGTAGGGGTGGCTGGGCTGCAGTCCGGCCTTCACCTGGGCAAGGTCCCTTCACCACCACAGGTCAGGAGGAGGCAGAATCCCATTACGTTCAATGGGAAATGTGAGATGGTTTAAGCAGCCCTCCCCTCAATTAAATTGATGGCACAGTAACCTGGCATTGATTCCCTGGTGATAAGGGAGATGACCCCACTTAAGACTGTGGAGAAAAAAATGATAGGAGCAGAGACTGTAGTTCTCAGTCAGCATTATACATAGAAATGGATGGTACACAGAATTTAAAGGGCTAGGTAACTCAGACTGGAAATACTCGCTTCACTGAGACCTTCCCTGTTACAAAAACTATTCAAAGTTGACTGGCTTTTATGTAGCAATTTGAGATGGAGATGGAGATTTAAGAATCTTGGAGCATTTCTATTTAGAGCACCTATTGTGTAATCTCCACAGTCCCGTAGCGTAGAGAAAGGTTTGTGATAAAAAGAATTGGAAATTAAAAGGGATAATATCTGTGGCAGACAGTCTCAAGGGGATTCAGTATCTCTCAAGCAAGTATGATTCCAATATAAGCTCCTCAACTGAAAATGTTATTAGGTACAAATAAGAGCTAATTTTTTACAGTTTATGTCTCTGGGAATATGAAATGAAAAACAGGTGAGGAGTCAGAATTAATTAAGAGAGAGGAAGAAGAGCTAGCTATGCTAGCATCCTTTTAAATCTAAAATGCCATGAATACCAAAGAGTGTTGTGGTAAAGACAGTGCTGTGAAGAGGAAGAGGTGGGATTGCTGTAGGTGGGGTAACCCTCATAGGTTTGGAAAACTTGGCTGCAATGTGCAAAGTGGCTTTCTTTACACTGTGGGTTTAGTTACTCAGCTTGGGGTAGATTAAAAGTCCTTAGGAAAAAATTGTTCTGATTGTTTCTATTAAGGTATATTATAAAGGTGGATTTGTTATCTAAGCACCATACAACCATGTAATAGCTGCTTGAATGTTTGGGTGATGTCTGATAAAGCCATGGAGGAAGCAGCTCCTGGAAGAAAATTGTTCCCCAGTTTCTAAATTATGGGTTAGCTGTTGTATAAAGTGCTGCTTAGAGTGGTTGCTATTTGAAAAGGAACTGTTTGTCTGTAGTCATGTGGAGCAACGACTGATAAAAACCCCAGAGAAAAATCTCATAAAAAGGAGCAAAAAAATTTTCCTGTGGTGTAAGGAACCAATTTTGTGCTAATCTGAACTAGGACAATATTGCCTTGTAATACTACAGTATACTTTTTCAACTGTTTTCTTCTTCACTGACATAGCTTTTATTAAAGAAAAATAAATTGTTAACTTTTATGGTGCCTCAGAAGTCTTAACCAAGTGTAACTGATACGGGCATGTCTACAGAAGTGCCTTTAGCCCAGCAGATTTGAAAGGTGTGAACTTGTCTGTTCATCTCTGTGAGGTGTTAATTCAGATGCCCAATGATGATGGTTTAAATGTCAATATTGTTAACTGCTCTGTTATTCATGGGCATGAAAGGAGAGGGAAGACAGACTCTTCTGCACAATTAACTGAACTGACATCTCTCTTTGGTTCCACAAAACTTAGCTGTTGGAAGATAGTGCTGTCTCCTGTATTTTCTTTCCGCATTTCAGGAAGAGTGAAGCATAAGCTGCCTTGCAAGGGCCATCAGTGTATGTGATTCTCTGACAGGCATCATCCGTTAACAGCACCATTATCTACTTAGAGCAATGCTTTAATTAGGTGACTTGCAAAATAAGCTCTGCCTATCTGGTGGGTTTGTAGAGAGGCTTTCAGAACTGGCTCTGCCCTCCCTTTTTGACATGGGCTCCAATTGTTAAAAAGATGAGACCAAAAAAGAATACGTTTAGAGTACACATTTTATTTCCTTCTGACTTTAGTTTATTTATGTCTTTTAAGTCCAGTATGTTTCTGGCTAAACATGTAGAGGCTTGCATTATTCTCTTGCCTAGGTACTTACCTCCTTGAGAGCCCATGGTGTTGGGTAGGTGTAATGGGGCTCATCATTTAACTTTGAAAAGGCAAGAATATTGCAAGTATGGTCTTTTTATATTGTTATAGAGAAGTTAAATGTTTACTATAAGTCTTTTGCTTTTCATTTTCTGTTTTCAAGAACTTCCACTGTCTAAGAGAAAATATATGTTAAAGACAGCCGCTGCCTGTGCATCCCCTGCACAAATGAAAATGGCATAATTCCAAGGTTTTCAGTGTTGTATACAAAAGGAGAATTACTGTACTGCACACAGAATATATCAGCTTAGGAGAATGTGACCATAATGAGGAAAGAAAATCAAAGAAGTCGCAAAGTTCAAAGAGTGAAAACCATGTGCTAAATAGTGTTGTTAGACATCTTGCATTTTTTCATCTGCCACATTGCTTACAAGCTACCTGAAATGTGGGGCTCTGGAAGAAGCCCCACATTTGAAATTTTATTTTGTTATTACTGATGTAAGTACATAGGGGAAAGGAAGATATGATGGTATTTTTAAAGATATGATGGTATTTGATGAAGTTAACAAACATGCCTTGAAGTTTAATACCCCAGTATAAAGATAGTCCTGCCATTGGGTAAAGGTGTCCCAGTCTTGAATCACTTAATTACCAACATGGCAAGGACCCCATTAATTTTGATCATTTGAGGCTTTCCCTCTCCTTAGAATATTCACTACCAGTGGAAAAAAAATGAAGGCTAAATTGTTTTATTTTTCATTGATAAATGAGGGAAAATAAATTACTGCTTATGGTTATGGAATATACCTTGTGTTTAACATCTCTGTTTAGTGTTTGAACAGCTTTTTAAAGGAATCTTCAGCTTTCAGGGTTACCTAGATAGGTTAAAAATTATTGATAACACAGTCTTCTGGCCTCCAATAAGCAAAGGTAGTTCTATCTCAAATATGCCTGCATTTTTGCTTATTACGAACACTTCTCTGTCACTGGCCAAAGCTATCTAAGTGAATGGATTAATGATAACATATGTTTTTGTCATGTAGAATGTAGACATGAAAAAGGGAAGATTTTGTATAAGTTTATTAAATTAGTTCAGCTTTAACAAAGGTGACTTGGAAGGTGTAAGCTCCTAACAGTTGTGTTGGCTCAGTTGATGGTGTCTTCCTTCATCTCTTAGTGCTTTAGGTTATCGGTTTTATTTGGTGTGGTTGTACCTGTGTTAGAGAAAATACTCTAAAAGCAAGAAGGCACAGCCTCTGCCAGGAGGAGTTTTCATTTAACAGACAGACAAATTAGGTTCCAAGATTAACCTGTGCCCATGTAACAGGTTAAAGCCCTTACAAATTAGTGCCCTGGACTGCTGCCAAAGCACACTAGTGATTGGCTCCTGTGTACTTAAACTCCAGTAGCTAAGAATGGTGAAAAAACCTTATTTGACTGTAGATGGTACTTTACTATACTGCTCACAGACAGGTAATTCCAGTTATTGCCAGGGAAGATGACAATGCTCCAAACATAGCCTAGCTGTCCCCCCATCCTGCTTTTTAATCAAGAAATTCTATAGATGGATGATGATAATGGAGGATAGTGCAAAATGCCAGCTGTCTTGTCCATTTGGCACATGACAGTGGTGTCAGGTACAGTGGTGTTTCATTAGGAAGGACAGCCCTGTGCTCTGATACTTGTAGTGTGCAGGCTGAGGCCATCCACTCATTAATGAAGCACTAAAAGCAACTCCACCTTAACATTCAGCGTAGCAGGAATGTGCAGGTATATAAGGCTTCTTGTGGAACTGAGAACTAGTTCTGAGTAGATCCAGTATGTGATAGGATTTTTTAATTTCTTTGCCTCACAAATGAAGGAAATAAAAATATTAAACTAGAATGACATGCTATTTTAATGCTATGCAATATATGGATAAGAGAAGTGTTTTGATGCATCGGAATAAAGGATTTTTGTTCTGGCTGCTGTTGCACATTTATAGCTGGGCAAGTTTCTACCTCACTGAATTTATGTTCTGAGAAAAACTGGAATACAGTAAACTCTGTATTTGTAGATTGCAGCCCTATAGCTGTAGAAATTGTTCCTTTCTTTTTAATTTATGTCACCACTATTCTTATCATCTGGTATGTATATGTAATGTGATCAAGTGTGTGTTATAGTTAAACATACCTGACCTGCCTATTTTCAAGTACCTTGAGAATTCCTATTAAAAGATTCTTCCTTTGTTTTCTTTAATTTGGAATTAATTTTTCTGGATTTTGATACCTGCTTTAAGTTGACGTGTGGGTATCTGTTTTACACAGACTGACTTTTGAATATTTTTAAGCTGAAATGTTTGGATTTGTCATTAAAACTGAAAATAAGTCTGAAACATACTGGAAGCTTTTTAAGATGCATATGGACAGTGTAATGGGTTGTGATTTCAAAGGTAATCGTACTTTTGGAGTTTCCTAAGCACTAGGTGCTTGAATTTACAACCTTATTAATGTCATTTAATACACTTTTTGGTTTGTATTTGCACAGTAGGTGTGTGATATGTCATTACAGAGTAATAGGTTCTAATAGCAAATGATCGATTTTTGTGAGTATTCTCCATAGAATTTTTTGTTGGCACAGTCAGTATTTCCATTGTTTTAACAGTGACTGTGTAAGGAATCATGTGTCAAAAACACTCAGCTGAAGGCCTTGGGGAGACAGGATGTACCGTCAAGTATAGTAAAAAGGCTTAGTCCACAGTGGTGATGGGGTTGCAGCACCACAGCACTGCTGGATCTTTGGGAAAGAAGTGTAAGCTGCTGCTGCTACTATAAGAAGAAACATGATCATGCTGTCATGGTTGTGAGGCTGCGAAGACCAGACGGGGAGTGGTCCTGTACAGAAAATAGAAGATTTTTGATTCCATAGATTATGTCATAATCCTCAGTTGTGCTTTGTATTTCAAATTTATATTCGTTTTTCAAGATCTCATGTCTTAGCAAGACCCTTGAGTTGCATGCACTGCAGTAGTAAGTAGTCCTAACAGCAGGGAGAATTTAGAGCCAACAGTGAGTTTAACTTCAGGCTAGCAAGGTAAAACCCGTGCTAAGAGAAAGGAGGGAGCTTGTTAGACACACAGGAATGGGAACAACCACTGAGTTACAATTAAAGTGCTGTTGGCTTGTTTAAGGATGGAGGCATCTGTCAACCAGTCTTCTGTTTGAAAGCCCTGAGAAATCATACAAAATAAACTGTCCCTCGTTAACTTGATTTGTGCTCTTTCTGTGAGAGATGTGTTTTCCTTGTTTGTGTGAGACAGAATGATCTGAATTCCTCTATGCATAGCTTGAATATTGTAAAATTGCATATCTGATTTAGGATAAAATAAACCTTTTCCAATTAATAAACCTGCGAATAGGTCAACTTCGAAGACAGCATCATAAAACACCCACAAGTGGCCATTAAATATTTATGGACTGAGCATTTGTTAGAATTATCAATGGGTATCATAGATTTGAAAGGCTGTATCCCCATGAATAAACGATGATATTAAGCATTTGTAACCACTTTATAATTAAAGATACTTTTAAACTAGACTTCTCGTACTTTATGGTGATTGTTGAAAATGGCAGGTGTTAGCATGTTGGAGCTGCACAGGGTGGTCTTCTGGTAGGGTAGTGTCAATGTAGGAGTGTCATAAAAAGGAAGGAAAACCAAGCTAATGTCTTTTAGACAACAGAAAAGCAATTAGTAGAGGGGAATGAACACTTAAGGGAGGTAACAGCCTAGCTCCAACTAAAATATCAGGGCTTCTGTAATTTCTTTGGATTGTTTGGACTTCAAATCTTTATATTTCAATTAGGAGACAGGTTCTGGGTATTGTCTTTCTTTGAAGCCTATTATTTGTAGCATAACTAGTGACCTAGGACCACGTAAAAATCAGATGTGGGATGAAAATAGTATTAACCAAAACCTGTATCTTCTAAAACAGGGACCTGTTATGAGCACAGCCTTGGAAGGGCTGTGAAACTGAAGCTGCTCTGAGCTTGTGCAGTTGCCAAAGTTTGGTGCTATCCTAGGCACATTCCTGGTCTCTTTGTGTCAAACATGGCTCAGAAAGCTGTAAGGTAAGCTGGATGAGTGTGACATCAGTTTTTAGGCTAAAAGGAAATTAGCCACTGGTTACAGGTGGATGCAGGTGAGGCACAGAGTGCATGGGAAAGGGACAGTTGAGTGCTCAAGTGCCTTGTGCAATGCCAAGCTTTCCGAAGGTGTTACCTTTGGAACCTCAGGTTCTTGATTTGAGAATATGGTTATATTAGCAGCAACACTGAGGAACGATTGGGTTGGCTTCAGGCTTGTGCCTATAACATAAATAAAGTAAGACTCTTGTTGGCTTTGGAACAGGAAGTTCCACTTGAATTTGACGAAGAACTTCTTTACCATGCAGATGACTGCACACTGGAAGAGATTTCCCAAAGAAGTTCTGGAGTCTCCCTCACTGGAGACATTCAGGATCCTGTGCTGTGTGCTGTAGGGTGACCCTGTCTTAGCAGGGAGGTTGGATCAGATGACCCACTGTGGTCCCTCCCAGCGTGACTCATTCTGTGATCTTTAAAATCCTGGTGTCTGGTGAATAGGAACTATAGACTTGTCCTCCCTGCTGTAAAGCATTGTTCTATCACCATTGAAGAAGCATGTCTAGGTTTTAGGAAGCAGGGCTTGTATGTGCTGCTAAGTATTTTCACCATTGTGTTTATGTAATGGCTCCACTTGTTTGAATGTTGTGCAGTGCCTGTATATATGTGTGTGTACATATGCCTATTTATATAATAAATTGATAGTAAAATGACCAAATTTCCCCTCTCTTTCATAACCTAGGCAGTTTAACAAATGAATTCTCTCCAACCTATTCTGACACTTAAAAGAGCCCATTTTTCCCCCTGCATAATAAAAATTAAAATTAAAAAATGTTGTCTTTTACATCTCCTGGAAAAAGCAGAAGTTTTAGGAAGGGCTGGTTTCTTTTTCATACGCTTTTAATCTCATGTCTGAATTCTGAGATGCAGCAAACTTAGTCACCTCCTTTTTATTTGGTATTGCGTGCTCATTCTTTTTCATGATCATGCTCTGGTTTTGGTGTTCCACTTAGGGATTTTATTTTCTTTTTATTTTCCCTCCTTATTTTCTTCTTGAATGTATATTCTTGTGAACTGTTTCTTTGTTTTTTCTGTTAATGGAGTATAAGCTCAGCATTGATTAGAGGTAGATCTTTCTAACTTGTAGCAGAAGTGCCAAGCAGAGGTTACATTGCTCTTATTACTGCTTGTACAAAGTATTCTTTGGTAACAGTGGTGTATGCTATCAGATATTTATCAGTTCTGGAAAAAAATGCTAAGCTAAATGAATGCTGAAGAATGGGATTAATATGGGGAAAAAATAGAAAAAAGTGTTCAAGTCTTTATTTGTCCCTGTAGAATGTTTTGTGTTTAGTAAGGTTGTATAGTTAAGTTTCTGTTTTAAACTGTTTGTGTCAAGGTTCTTGCATTCCTATAATAATTATAATTCTTGTTTGAAGTTGAGTGGCTGTTCATAAATCAAGAATGTATAACAAGGGTTGTGGTAGAGATCTTTGGCCTTTTTGCCCATATAAAACTATTTCAGTATTGTGTATATGTTAGTAAATGATCAGTAGTACAGCATTTTGACTGTAGCAATACCAACATATCAGTTAAGCTCAGACCTTTGCATTAGGGGCAGTACAAATGACATTATATCCTTGTAACCGTAACACAGTAGACTCACACATTTTAAAAGAAAGAGAATCTTAAATGTATGGAAAAATCTAAAATTTGCTTTTCCTTTTTCAAAGGGATGTAGGTAAATAAAAGCATGATTTGCATCTTGCCTTCTCTTACAACTCAGTATCCCCACTGTGTCTGAATGACATGTGTCACCTGCAGTCCTAACTAATAACCTGAATGACCTTACTGGTCCTGCCTGCTGATGCACCTGGGTGTGTGTTCAACGCCTATGCCCAAGGCTTCCTTCTGGGGGATGTCTTATTGTGAGTGTTTCTGTTTGTCTAAACTGGGAAGTATTTAAGAAATAACCAGATTGGAGACATTTGGGGGAAGGGGGCTAGGTGGTAAAGTCTTAATTTGTAATTTTGTGCTATCTCCAAAAACAACCCATGCAATTTGGTTTCCTCTGGTCTAATGGTCTTTTGTTTTCTTGTATATTTTGTTGGTTCTATCAATCACTACAATTTCAGTAGTTTATTGTACCTTACTCTTTTAAAAATAAAAAATGGAACTAAACAAAGAACCCCCCAACTCCTCACACCTACTGAACTTCTCCATACATGTTTTTGTTTTCCTTGGCTCACATTTCTAATTTTTTTGACATTGTAGCTTAACATTTTCAATCTGTTCAATATTTAAAGTGGGTAATTTTGAAATGTTTTGAATAATTAAACCAATTCAATTTTTAATCAATTTTATTTTAAACTTTATTTTAGGTCAATCTAAACATTGAACCATTTCAAAAGTTAAACAAGATTAATTGTTTATTTGATCCAAAATTATGGTTATCAAATAAGATTCAGGACTGATTTTTTTAACATGCACTTTACTCTCCTCTTAGACTTTGAAAAGTTGAACTGCTAAAAATTTTCAATTAAAAGAATAATTTTGGGTCACACTATTTTTAATATGATATAATAAGAAAGGACATTTAATATCATAAAATGTGATTTTACGTTGTGATTTTTAATTTTAAGGTGCCTTGTGTACATTATTAGCTTATGTAGAAAAAGCCTGAAATGCTGAAGTAATAGTAAATTACAGAATGCAATATAGGTGAAGCTTTCCTTTCAAACTAAGTGTTCAAAAATCTGAAGCTTCATGGTAATAGTAAATCACTATATGTTGCTTATGATTAAAAATTTAAGAGTTTTATTTTCTTTCCATGTAGTTATTTTCATATTTAAAAAATAGACATTTAGTCCTTCTCAGCTGCATAACCTTATCTGTACCATTGTTTCTCTAACTTTTTATTTTATAATCGTTCTATCAAGTGTGCCTGAAACAAACATTCACATCAGAGATTAAGAGTAAAAATGCTTTCTGCTTGCCTTGACACAATTCCAGCATTTCTACGAGGGGTTTACATTAGAAAGTTGTGAGTCCTGGCACTTGCTGAGTTAAAACAAAATGGGGAGAGAACTGCTCCTTTGAATCAAAGTCAGAAAATACCTTGAAACTTAAGGAGGAACCTCTCTGGCTGAGAAAGTGTGGTCTTCCGTCATTAACCACATGGGATTTATGCTTGGTTAAAGACATATTAATAAGAACAAAATTGGCACGGAGGAAAAAGAGATCCATCCATGCTTTTTGAGGGCAGGCAAAGCTTATGGTAGTTTGGAAAGATGCTCTTAAAAATGCTACCCCTGCGGTCCTTTCTGCCTTCCTGACAAAGAGCCAGGAGTCTAGGATTTCCACTGCTTTTTTACAGTGTGCAAAGTCACATCAGCCGTTCTTGGAGATTTTTGATGTGTGGATGTCTCCTGTCATCCTCAATCACGGTCGTACTCTTGAGCCAGGCCTATCGAAACTGAACTCTGCTGCTTTGCTGCAGGTCAGCTTTCATGGACAATTAGTGTTGTAACAGCACTTTGGTCGCAAGTTGTCGTGAGTGTTTATCATAAAGGCATCATCCCGGGGTGGATCAGCAGTGATCGGCGAGTCTCCTGCTTTCTGCACCATCTCCCGCTCGCCTTTTCGTGGGTGCTGGTCAGGTGCCGGCTCCACAAAGCCTTCCTCACTGCTGCCCTGTTGCCCGAGGCTCTCTGGGTGCTCTGCTTGCCTCGCCTGCTCTCCGCTCCCCGTCTTCCCTGTCGTCCCTCTCAGTATCTGTCAGATGCCCCCGTTGCGGTGCGCTCTGACAAGAATGAAAAGAGCGATCTTCCCGCTGCTGGGCGCCGTGTCAGGATTGACACCTCGGACGTGCTCGACGCTGCGCGAGGTGCTTGGCTCTAGCAGCATGCGGGAGGAAACCAATAAATCTTCAAAGTCACTCTACTTATTGCGACTTGATTGCCCCTCCAGCCCCCCCAGTCACCATGGAAACAAATACCTGACTTTTATTATTTGTAGTTTTTTGCTTTGCACTTTCATCTCTAAAGTCCACATTATTTAGGGATCTTCCAAATTCATTCCTAAAGCACCCTCTTCACTTAATGGGACAGAAGCTTAGCTGTGAGTAATGCTACTTCTTGCCGAACACACATATTTTTTTTAATATTTTTTATCCCTTGGAATATCTAAGAATTTTTAAGAACAAGGCCAAATAAAAGTTTTCTGATGATGCAGATAAGTAATATTCTCATTTTATGGTTGAAAAAACCAGAAGAGTCCACTGTAGTCTTGCCTCCTGTGAAACTGCTCTTTTCACTGTTCTCAGAATTGGGTCCAGAATGATTTACCCACAAACAGGTGGCAAGTGAGGAAAAGAGTTGGTGTTTTATTGCTGTGCCTTTATATACATGTGCAGTCCATTGACATTTTTCTTTAGTCTTATATGTTAATAAATTTAGATTTTGATAGTAATTTTTAAAAAAATAAATGGTTCTCTTTATCTGATGCTTTACTTGGCCAAATGTTACGTGCCGTGCATTACTTGCCTGCTTTACTGCAGAATATTTTGTAAAATAGAAATGCTCAGAGCACTGGCAGTGTGAAATGGGCATGCAAAAGCCCCAAAACTCATCTTCACTACTCCATCAGAAAATGCAATGTTTTCTTATCCCTGTATATACCCATTTGCAGTTCTCTGATAACTGAAAAAACCCCAAACAATTGGCTAATATTCATCAAACCTCAAAAAAAAGCAAGATAGATACTGTTTTGCTGCACAGTATACATACATACTATATATGAAGTGCCTGTGTTTGTGTATTTCCACAAGGTTGCATAAACTGTGTAATTCCTTAGCAAAAACAAAACAAAAAAAAAGCTCAGCATAGTTGTAAATCAGAAACTGCTTGGATGTGACTTCTATAAAGGGTGTGAGTATGAGAACACAAACCTGTGATCTGTGCATTCTTCTTTGTTTTAAAGTTCTGGTTTTTTATCAGATGCTATATAGGCAGTTAATTTGAAATAGTGGCATAACTTTCCTTTATGTCTGGTGGATTTTGATATGAAAACCAGCAATTGGGCCTTGTTTCAGTTTGGAAGCTATTGTAGAATAAAATAGACATGTGCTAAGTAAGAAGATAATTCATTTTGGTTGTGGAGAACTGTAGGCATGATAAATGATTTTCCTGTGCAAAATTCCCCATTTCTGAGACAGTATTAGTTTTTACTTTAATTACCAGCTCCAGTAATGTTTCCTATCCATAACTGTCTACAAAATAGACTGTTGCTGAGCAGAGGGTATGGCCTGTTTACTCATCCATTGAAAAGAGTGCCTAAGTTCTACCAAGTCTTCCTTACTTGGTCTGAACTGCCTCATGGGAGAGTGTCCTTCATTTAAATATTTAAATATTAATGTTTCATTTTACAGGCAGAAAACTTCAATGTCATTTTAAGGATATGTAACTTTACTGGGGAATCAGTACTCATCACAGGAGTGGGAATTATTTTTATTTCTCACCCTAAGAGAACACATTTTAGAAAAATGCTACAGTGCTTCCATCTTGAGAAGTTTGACTTGTATCTTGTTTTCTTGTTCCAGAATAACAGCAGCAACAAAAACAACACAAAGAGGCTGTCAGGGTGGTTTTCTCAAAAATGGTTTAGCTGACATTAGCCACAAATGAGCAGAGCGACACTAACTACTAATTGATTACAGTAATTACGCAGTCTTTGGCTAGTTTGTATTGGCAAACTATATATACTCCTCACATAAATGTGAACTTGCAGAATGCACGGAAAAGGTCACTCTCATTTGCATGATAGGCTTCATTAGAATATGCTAAGGACAAGACCTAGTGTTTTATGACTTCAGGTGATGAATAGCTACCATATTACTCTGCTCGCTGAAAGCATGTTTCAGTCACCTTAATTTACATGCTGTTTTTTAACACCAAGAAAAATCTGTGGGCTGGTAGGGAACTAGCAACAGATAACAGTTTCATTTTATTATGGTTGCATTGCGGATTGTGTTTCATTTTGCTCTTTGTTCTACAGAGGGAACAGACATTATTTTCAAGACTTTCGTTTGAGGAGGAAATTCTGTCTGTGATGTGTGCATTTCTCTCAGCAATGGCCATTTTGACCCCAAACTACAGTTTTGTTGGCAAGGACAAGAAAAAAATTTCCCCCATAAATATAGATATTTTACAGTAAGTTTTTCCTTTGAACATGGGGACTCAGGTAGGAAGGCAATTCACTAAATCTTTAAACTGGGCATTCCTTGTTTCAGGATTTTTTCCAGCAAGAATGAGAACTGCAGTGTTTTACTTCCAGACTGAATTCGGTGTCCACTTGTAATGAAAGAAAAATAATTATAAAGCCTGAGACAAGGAATGTTTTTCTAAGAAAAAGAAAAACAAACAAAAAATTATCAAGTATGCATTCAGAGGGATTGGAATCTTGTGTTAGATAGTAATTCTTTCACTCTACCTGCAGTTCTCCTTACAAATCCCATTGTAAAACAGGCAGTAAGCTTTCTCCTCTTATCATTGTTTGTATGTTGTAACACACTGGAATATGGGGCTGATGTTTCTAGATATGTAGCTTTTAAAAAAATTTCTTGGATCACCAAAGGTACTTCTTTGAATAAAACAGGGTAGAAAATAAAAAAAATGGACAGTTGTATTATAAATTGCAGTTTTGTAATAAAATTGCACAATGAGCTTGCACAAGCTTTTTAAAATATCATTGCTGCCACTGAACAGGTATGTAATTTATTTATTCAGGAATGTTAGAGGCATTTTTGATTTATTTGTTTTTAGAGAAGTTTTGTTAAGCAAGATAATGAGCAGAGCTGGTGTTAATCATTTACTATGCAACTCTGAAAAATGAAAATTTTGCATATCTTTAGCACTGTTGGGGAAAATAAATTCACTCATAATGCTAATGGTCTATTGGTATAATTTTTAAAAAATGTTATCTGTTACTCTGGAGAAATCCAGTAGATTCATATGTTATGCTAAAAGCTAAACTAATCAATATATAATTTTGCATCCATATGTACATATGTATTGAGTAATCAGAAGTATTTGTTAACTGTAAAGATGACAAATGAATTTGGGGGTGGCCACTGCCATAGGTGCCTACATATTTGTTTATGAATAGCCCTTCAGGTGAACATATTCCTCATGTATGCACAATGCAAAGTTTACTTTTTAGAACAGGCTTTCAAGAATACTAAATGAGTTTGATCCTGTTCCAGGTAGCCAGGGGTTTACAGATACGGCACAAGTTGTCATGGCCTTTGCTAAATAGTATTTATTTTAAGGATTTACTGTAACAGTCTAGTGTAGGATTTAGTGTAACTAATTTAGAGAATTTAAAGATTAGATGCCCTTTAACTTGTCTCTGTTTATACAGCTCAGAATTGTGATGTATTCTGCCTGGCATGCCATCCTCTGATTTTTGGGATTAGTGTTTTACATTTTTCAGTTTCCTGGTGAGCAACTACAGATGGATAAAACTGACTTTGAGTACCAGATCACCTGATTATCTGTTGCTTTTTTTTTTTTTTTTTCTTTTTCTTTTTTTTTAATCAAGAGGTTCTCAGGAACAAACATGCATTATTTCGCTGGGAACTAATGGATTTAGTGACTTTGGCTTTTGGACCATGGTGAAACTGTTAGATGTATAAGGTGCTGGCAAAGTTGGTTTGGGACTTCGTTGCTGCAGAAAAGGACTATATTTTTTTTGCCTGTTAAGCATTCGCCACAGAATGATCAAGGATGGGGAAACAGCCATCTGTCAGGAACTTGACTTATAAATAAATTTAGTAATCTGTTATAAAGAAATTGGAGAAAGTGTGATCTGAGGAAGACAGGTGAATCTTAATATGTGTGTTTTCCAGTTGTGGCCTCTGTTCTTCAAAAATGTTGTAAAGGATCGGAGCCTTTCTCTGCACTGTCAATAACGCAAGACATTTCTGAATGATGCATGAGCTCTGTCATTTGCCTGTCAAGGAGAGATGAACCTCCAATATAAACAGGAGTAGTTTGACTTATGTGCTGGTGGACCATGTACTGTTGGAGCAAGCAGTTGAAATCTGAGCAGAGGGGTTTCATACCCTGTTAGACCCTTCTTCTGCAGGAGCATGCTTAGGTTAACTAAGATTTCCTGATACCTGATATGATGAAAAAGAGAGAAGGGGAAAATGGTACAGTATGACTAAAATATTTTTTAGCATCTTTAGCAGAAAGAAGCTTGGTGACTTCTGAAAATATTCTGCCACTGTATGCATGAACCTCCATCACTGAGGTTGATAATGAATTTGACTGTTTCTTTACTATGGGCTAAATTCCAGGCTGTGTTGTTACTTTGTACTGCACTCCATTGCTTGTCCTTGTTGTTATGCTCTTTTCTGCCAGAAAAAGAATGCAGTTTGACAGCTATCACTACAAGTGCCTGTGGACATCATATACAAGCCAAATGCTAGATGGTGATAAATATGTTATGATTAGACCTTGTTATCTAGATCATATGTACTGTAGTGAAACCTACACTTGTTTGCTCTCTTCTTGGGAGGAAGTAGGCTTGCAATGATTTAGAGATACACTGGAAACAAAAATATAAAATTTTATATTTTAAAATAATTTAAAAATTAATATTATCAGTTGAATTTGTCTTGTTGCTGGAGAGAAAAACATCATTTCTGAATGCTTTATGATACAATTTTTAGTGATGCATCTACAAAAAGTAAGAAGCAATGCTGTGTTTGTGCTTACCAAAGTGATAAGAAAAAGCATAATCCTTTGGCAACTGCAAATATAAGAGCTACAGATGTACATAGCAAAACATAAGAAGAATGCCGAAAAAAGGAATTACATTTTAACCTTAAAAATACTCTAAAGAATTTGCTTGTTCACTTCTGTCAATGACTGCCTGCTAACCCTTCTATGCCTTTGTCATGTGGTGTATGAAAAGCAAGGGCAAAGATGTGTAGGTTGTGCTGATCCCTTCTCTGCTCATATGTCCCAGAAGAGAGAAGAGTGAGGTGCTGATGTGTCCTGTTTCTAAACATCTCTGGCTGGGGGTATCCATGGAAAAGTTGGTAGCTTTTAGTAAAAACCAGCCCTTCTCAGGTGAAGTTCTTGAGCAGTAAGGCTGGCCCTCCTGTAGGCAGGTTTCTTCACAGCACAGCTACTGGGAGCATGGAAAATCCAGTTAGCTGAATCTTCAGTGTGTCATGGTGCACTGGTGTACCAGCTTCACCCTTAGGTACAGCAATTGTTGCATGCTCTGACCAATCCAGGGGTTAAATTGTGCTGCACCTAGAATGGTGTTCTTCTTTTCCAGACTGGTGGGATTTATTAGGAAAGTAGTAGGCTTGGCAGTGAATCCTTGCGTAAGGAGAGTTGTCACTCACATAACTTCATTTATGTCATGCCGTGATAAAAGAGACTGTGAGTTTGAAGGCTTTTAGGATCCTTTCCAGCTCGGCATATTCTGTGATTCTGTGATCAGTGACATTTTTACTAACTTGTACCCAACCTTCCTCTGTAATCCCTGATTAGAGGCAGCAATATTGGATAATTACTTTGACTAGCCTTAAAATAAGTAAGTAAACGTACTCATAGTTTTACGACTTATACTAATTTTCATCAAGGCTGTTTAAACATGACTTGAAAAGTAGGATGTGTTTTTAGTATAAGTGATGGTAAATTCTGAACGAGTTGTCAGTACTATTAAGATTTGTGAAATTCTCTAATAGGTATTCAAGAAGGTAACTTCAATGCCAGGTAATATCAGTGTTCTGAAATATAATAGAAGAGGTTTTACATACTTCCGTTTGTATTTGGCACTGCTAAGTTTTGATTTGTAAATTGTGTGATCATTTTTTGCATTGGTTTTATTGTTGAATGACTGTAATACAACTCTTGAAGGATCCATATTTGGAATGACTGTACTTTTGTGATTGAATTAAGATCAAGGCTTGCAGTTGGTAGGTCTGCACACCATCTTTCCCACTTTCCCTCCTGAAAAAAAAAAAAGCAGAAAAATAGAAGAATATAGAAATCTGGTTATGTCTTCAGGCTTTCAATGCTGTAGTCCTAGTCAGATTTCTTGAGATGTATTTTGTACTCATATTTCCAAGTGGAATTTTGTAGATGGGTGTACAGGAGTCTAAAGCATAATGAGATCTAAATTAAGGAGATAACAGGATACTCTCAGCACCCCATTGAACCCAGTCTGCTCTGAGAAGTGCGAATTTCCTTCAAATGACATGTAAAAAATGGGATTTCTAGGAGAGTGTTTGGCCAGGGATATTGTAATCGATGCTAATTTCTTCCACATCTGTTGTCTTTTAACGTCTCCTAGAGGTGCTTGCAGTATTGGATTCTTCAACTCTTCTAGCCTTGTGTAAGCAGACAGGGTCAGGTAATAAACACAAAGACTACTTTAGATCTAGTTATACAAAATCTCTCCTTGTGAACCTAAGTATGTTGACATTATCAGCAGACACATGTCCATTTTGTACTGCAGGAATGTGCAGGTTCAAACAGGCAGAAAAGTGTGATAAGAAAACCTGGCATGAACAACCAGATTCCACTGATGCATGCACACAAATACACCAGCTCACAGATACACTAATATTCTGAGGCTGAAATAAAATAGTTTCTTGGCAGTTCTTATCCATACTTAATTGGCTAATTGCCCAGCGTGACACTGGCACTGGCAGCATTACAGAGGTAATATTTTTTAAAGGGTGAGTGATTTCTCAACAATGTCTCTGATATCCTTCGTATGGATATCTTGTTCTTTAGCAGCAGGCATAGAAGTTTAGCCATTTTTTAGGATTGACATTTATTTCTATTCAGTGCAAGGAAAAATATGTGCATCAAAATCTTTGTGTGCTTGGAGTAAGTACAGAAGACAGAATATTTATGTTAGCCAAATAATTTTATATGCCTATTCCTGTTTTTGTAGGATCTGTTAGATGAGAAAAGAAGTCTGGGGACTCTCCAACATGAGTATCCTGTATCGTGGAGATTTAAACAGAAAGTGCAAGATGTTTCCCTTTTTGTCATTAATGTTGGAATGCAGTAGCATGACCAGCTGGTGATGGGTTAAGGGATCAGCTTATAGATATTTATTGTTCAGGGGGCTGAATAGCCCAGGGGATTAGTAATTGGATACAAATCCCATCACCTCCAGACTGTCTGTTCACATACAGCTCATCTTTATACTGACCACAACTTGTTACTGTCTGATAATTTTTTTATAACTTCTCTTTTAAAAAGTTTGGGTTTTTGTATTCCAGTGAAAGTCACCATCAGAAATGACACTTATGTTTGTTGTCACATTGGGAAAAAATCACAATTGAAAGGGCATAGAAAATGAACTTCAAGTAACAGCGACTAAAATTAAAATTGGTGGAAAATAGAGGGATATTAAGAATTACAGACCAGTGAACTGTAAGTGCTGGGTAAATTGAAGTTATATTTTAGAATACAAGTCTAAAGCACAGTCGTAATGCCAAGGCAAACCAGTGTTACTAAGGAAAAGTATTTCCAAATATTTATATGTGTATGCAGGCTACCTTCTTGTAAGACAGAGAGCAAATATAGCTAATCTGGATAGCTATGCATCCTTTAACAAATTCCTTTATAATAGGAGAATAAATACCTAGCTAATTGTGGTTTTGGAGCATTTTCTTTGTGGATCAGAGATTTTTAAAAAAGAAGCTTGAAACTTTTAAAATTATTTAAGTGTGCCATATCACAAAACATGCAATAGGCGTACTGCTGCTGACACACTTCTGTTTAAAAAAAAAAGAAAATAATAAATCTCTCAGCTATTGTTATTTAATTACTGGCACCTTTTATGAGATCGTTCAATTGAAACCATTAATTGTTCCACTGAGGCAGTTTGTCCAAAATGTCTTACCCTGCACTGGTCAAGCTGCATTTTTGGTGTTTTATTTTTAAGGGTATGGAATGAGTCCTACAAATTATGCATTTGACAAATATGTGATCTAGTCAATAGAATGGAATTCCTTTTTCTTCTAAAAGCAATTTTCTGTCGTTGGATTCTCCAAAGGATGTGATCTATCTTTCATTGTGCTTTACAAGAAGTTCTCTTGAACTTGTGCAGAAGACAAAGCCTTTCAGAAATTGTAGTGGGAGAGAAATTTGTATTGTTTATGTTTGGGATTGCTCATACATTTTAGGCTCTCGTTACGACAAGGTTCTGTCTGTTCTTGAGGTCTCTTGAAGGATTTTCCAGGACTGTCTGGGTGGTGCTCAGCTTTTAGCAGAATAGAAACTTCTGTTGTGTCATTATTTTGTTCTGTGTCTTCAACTGTAGTTTAGGTCAAACTTAAAAAGCACTAATAAAGAAGGGTGTGTGTAAGTAAATTCTCAGAAATGCAGCAGACATAACCTGTGCTCAGCAGCACATTTTCAAGTTTCCATCTGTTTTAGGGATCTTATGTGAAGCACAGTGTCTCTGCAGCACTGTCCCTTGTCAAGAGGAGCTAAATCACACTGTAACGTATTAGAGAGGTTCAACTCTTGCTAGGTCAGTGGTCTCAAAAATATTATTTCAAAAACTACTTGAAAAATTTAAAAACATTTCAAAAAAAGAAATAAAACTCTAGCAGTTTCTTTTTGGAGGATCCGGGGAGCTGGTAACTGCTGCAAATTATACTGTCTATACAACATAGACAGTTGCTTTTTATTTTTGGGTGGAATTTTTAAGTGAAACTAAATGAAGTTTAATGGCTTATAACATTGCATGAATTTGTCAAAACTGATCAGCTGGATTGCTACACAATGAATACTGAAAATGTTCTGGTTTTTAGGCTTATAATAGCCTACAGCCATTCAAAAGTCAAAATGTTATTTGATGATTTCAGAATGTTAATGAAATTATTATTAATAGCACATATATTAATCTTAATGATATATGTAAATATGGGCAAATGTAAAGCTCTGTTGACACCAAAATAATTATTCTGCTGCTGAAAGTAAACCTGGGGTTAAATTTCAGTGATCAAGCATAAAACAGTTTGCTCTAAATGCGTCAATAAAAGAATTTCTGATGAAGTTTAAAATTGTATACAGGCTCAGGAGATTTGGAATGTCTGTTAGTACAAAAAAAAATTGAAAAGGAAAGGATGAATCTATTTGCTTTTAAATTCACAGAAAATAGTAACAGACTGTTCTGATTAATAAAAAAAAAGATGTAAAAGGCTTTGCTTTGTTTTTATCTTGATTTCAGAAAGTATTGTATCTAATAGATACAATACGTGTGGGGGTTTTTTTTAGGTGAGAGGGAAGTAACATATATCATTCTCCACTGTGGATTCATTTGCGTAATAATTTTTATTTGCCTGGCTTGACTTCTGTTTCTGTGCTATTTGCTCTTTTAAGTTAAAACCGCCCTTCTCTTTCAATATACATGCAATTAATTTTTTTCCCTATTTGGTGGTGGTAATCAAGCCTTAATATGGTTTTCATGCTTGCTTTCTTTGTTTTAGGAAGGCAACAGGGTTATGTCCAAGGAATGCAGAGATTTCTTGTCTGCAGTTATATGCAGCAAACAGGATGATACATTTTTTATTGTAATATCTACCTTTGAAAAGCTAAATGTTGGTAGCAGGATATGATCTCTCTATACTGCAATGTGAAAAAAAGAGAGTGAACTTTCTTGTAAAGGAGAATTTCATGGCGTTTTACCTGTTGAGGGCCCTGTAGAGCCAGAAGTATAGTGACTTGCCTAAGTGACAGGCAGTAGCAGCCGTGGTGTCACTGTGTATTATCACCTCATGCTAGCTGGAAGCACTCCCTGAAGCCGATCTAGGTTGTATAGTCCTAGATGAGGTCTTCATGGGTGCTGACCATAAAAAGTTCATCAAAGTAATGAGGCGAGGAGAGAGCTTGGCGCTCATGGGCAGAGCTCAGCACCAAGGAGTGTGAACTGGCTCCAGCTGTGACAATAAAACAGCAGGTGGCTGCTGTCATTAGGGGTGGCAGATGAGGCAGGGGACTAACATTCAGCCCACAAAACTCTCATTTGTTAGCCATCGCCACTGTACCATGCAAAATAGCTTCCATCTCAGTCAATTTTACTTTGCAAAATATTACGCAGTCGCCATAAGAAAATTAGAGCCTTGGGTTTACAGGTTCCTTGGATCTTATAATCAGAAAACTCTGTGCTCTCAGGTTATGTGGAAAATTGGACTTTTTTCTCCCTTGAACAGTTTGAGAATCTTTACGGTAATTTTATAATAGGTTGTTTCCTCCCCAGCATGTGTTTATCGGTTAATATTTTGGACTATTTTGTTTGTTACTCCTTTATAAAATCAGTTCCGTCCATCCATTCAGCTATGGTTTGCACGTAACATTGCCTACCATTCAGTATTATAAAAGTTACACACTGATCAGACTATTTCTGTCTCTATGTCTGTTCAGGTACAGACATTTCATGTAATAATTTTTTTTTTTTTGAGAAGAGTTCTGCTAATCTGAGAAATTGTAAAGAAACAGAACAGCCCCTTGATTTGGTTGGTTTTTTTTTTTTCTGTTTCTGTTCATATGAAATGCAAAAGCATTTTGTATATATTCAATCTTTGCAGAATGTTTTTAAACTACCTAAAATTTGAGGCCTTTCTCGGCTGCAAACTATCCTGTTGCAGCTCATCCCTGCAGCAAGCCCTGTGGGTGTCAGGGGTTAACCAGTAAGGAGCTGTGTTGGCTCCAGTGTGAGATCCATTTTGCTTGCAACCCATTACAAAGGTAAACAGAGAATTGCATGTTGGTGGTTACATGCTCTGTTCCATAGCTGCTAGTGACCTCCAGGAAATATGGAGAATTCAGGTGGTCATTTAGATATGCAAGGATTTTGGTGTACATGTCTCAGTTGTGAGCATGGTAAATTCTAGTGCTCTTCTAACAGGAGCCCATTCATGAAAATCAAAATGTGATGCAATACTGAATAAAATGGAGTACCACAGCATGTGTTGGTATGTGGCTAGCACAGGTCTTTCCCGTGGGAACATTTTGCTACATTTCATAAACAAAGATAAAGTTTGGATGTTTTGCAAACAACGTCGCCGGATTAGGTCAGTTCAGGCTTGGCCAATTGGGCCTAGGGGGAGGTCTCGGGCTGACCAATCTGGGGCACTTCTGTAGACTCTATATATATGGAATTCAAAACAATAAAGTTCTTCTTCTCTCTTTCCTTGTCTGAGACCTTGGGTCATTCCTCAGCTAGCCGCTCAACAGCGACATTGGTACCTATGTCACCTGTGCTGTCAGGTTCCTTTCCTACCTGAAAGTGGACCTGTGAATCTTACTATTTCATGCTGGCACTTGAGATGAGGCTGTATGGGGTTGTGGTTGCAATGACAGCATGGATTAGGAAGGAAAAACCCCTTAATTGAAACATCCTTTGAGGAATATACTGAAAAAATAATATATATTTTTAGACATGGTTTATATCTCTTTATAGGACCAGGCTGTCACTTTGTATATAAAAACTGAAGTTCTGTAATTTTTCCTGTTAGCAATACACATTCCTTTTATTGCATCTTTTTGAGTAGTTTATCAATTCTTCTTTCTTCTTTAGATAGCATTTATATGAGACCACACTGATTTCTCCTTCACTTCTTTGTTCATACATCCAGCATGTGTATGTGGGTTTATCCAAGCCCTTGAGATCAAAGAGGGTTTTTTTTCTCAATTCCATAGGGCAACTATGTAGGTCCTATATTGCTCATGTTTGATTTGTGGCCAGAAATGGTCAGAGTTAATCTCAGATGCTGGCTGGAATTGGAGTAATCTTTGCCAGAGAACATCTTCTGCTGTGTCACAGATATCATCTTTATGACTGTACTGATTTGTCTGATCTCTATTCCTGTGGTTTTTCCAGACTGATGACAGTCTTCATACCAAGTGCATGCAACATCCATACTGGACTGCAAGAAAGTGGGCTGATGGTGTGTGTCTGTGTGTGTATGTAAAACATGCATCTAAATTCAGTGGGGGTTTTTTTGTTGTCTTTATTGCTTCAATAACAGTTGTATCTCAGGTGAATACTCTTAATCCCTTCAGTCCTGGCTTTGGACTTCTGAAATGACCCCTCCTGGACATTGGAGGGAAACCTAAGAAACACCAGACTTTGTGCTTGACAGCTTTAGTGATTTCCCTACTGAGTATGTGGCTGAAGTGATGAGAGGTGTTACCATTTGCTTATGGGTTAAGTGGAGTAGCACCACCATTACATCTGGAATTCTTATTTGGATAGACTTCTGTGCTGCTCTTGATATCATCTGCATACTCAATGTTCAGTGCCATAATTTGAGAGTCTTGTAGATCTGTAATACTTGGATAGGGCATAACAGTCTCTCTGGTCTGCATATCATGATTCACTCTGAGAGACTCAGTTACTTTCTTCAGTCAGCCTCCACCTTCAGTGGTAGGAGGGAGTTGTTGCAACAATCCACTTTTGGGGAGAGTTAGGCATGGCTGTGATGGGAATATCTGGATGGAGAGACTGAGATGTCAGTTAAAAATGAAAGCTCTGAGCTTTTACTTTTGCTCAACTACTAATAAAGATGTCTTCTCACAATGAAAAATCAAACATTAACCAGACATGCTTGCTAAGTGTTCGGTTGGTCTGATGACACAGTGTTAGGTGGTTCTTAGTCCCTGAGGTAACAATGGCCATGCCCAAGAGCCCTTGAACAAGGAAAGCCGGAACCATCCTCGTGCTTTAAATGTGTTTATGGGTATACAAGTGTCAGATGCATTTTTTGTGGACTGAAATCCATCTGATCCAAACGATAGCCTTTTTGTTTCTTTGGCTGGAGCCAGTCAGTTCTGATTTGACCAGCTTGTTGTTAAAGGTTCATGCATGTGGATGGTACTACTGATGATTACAGATTAGGTCCTGCTGTCATAGATTTACTATTTTTTTTCAGCTGCTTTGGCAAAAAGATATTCTGAAGAATTTTGCTTCCTACCTGAAGTCAAACAGTCTTGTGGAATGCCTGGATGTAAGGCAAAAAAGATGTGTTTTACAGCTGAGTTTAAGTCTCAGGAATAAACAAATCAACCAGCACTTGCTTTTCTATGTCAAGCAAAGACCTAGGGCAACATTCTCACTACACTCACAGATCAAGCAGACTGCAGAGTCTTCGCTCCAGCCACCATCTATCACCAGCAGCATTTCAAATTGTGGGGAAATTGTCAGTAAAAATTGTGCATGTCTTCTGATTGTGTATGACTTCTGAGCAGTTCAGTCATCAGATAGTGACCAATTTAGTCATCTCATTCCTTTCTTGGTACCTCTCAACTTTGCAAAAGACCACAGGCACTGTAGCTGCAGAGTTGACTGAGTTATGTATGTGGCACTGCTACTGCAGGCCCTGTGTGTTTTCTAGTCCACAAATCAACTATCTTTAGATTTGTTTTGATTTCCTTTAAAGACAGGCTACAGTAGATTCTTTTGATGAGGAGAATTTCATTCTCAAGATAGCTCTTCCTGTAGAAGCTGTGCATAAGCCTGGTAATTCAGTCTGCAGTGTGATTTTTGTACCATCAGGAAGAAGCTACATCAAAAGTGACTTTTCATTCAGAAATAGAAAATATTAAATATACTTGTCTGGCTCTATCAATTCGACTTTTAAGTAGAAAGTCATTGGAACATCCTTATTTTGAGATAGCCTTACAGCCTGTTTCTTGCACTTTGAACATACACAGACCTTGCTCCTTAGGATCAATAGGAAACCCTTTACAAACTGTCCGCAGAAAGTCCAGTATTTCAGAACTCCTCTCAAGGCACCTAGAGATGGTCATCTGACTCACCTGAAAGATTGAATCTACTTTGAAGAGTTTCTCACTTCACATATTAGCCTGTTTATTCTGCTGTAGCTTTCCAGATGCTAGGTGATGATATGTGGAACTGATGCCTACTGCACTGAATTCTTTATCTGGAGTCCTGAGCATCCTAGGAAATGGACTGGATTATGAGTAGGAAGACAAGCCAGTATCTGAAGAAAGTGTAAGGAATGGAAAAGGGAGGGACCAGTGTTATGAGGATGTTGGATATACAAATAATTAAAAAGGAAAAGACGTAAGCCGTGTCTTGGTGGCAAGGTTGGTAAAGCACTATTCTGGATCACAATGCTTGCAGCTGTAAATGTTCATTTATGTTTAAAGCATTTCTGCAGCCTCATTTAGCATGGCTAGTATGTTTTCTGGTGATGTCCTGGTTTTGGATGTTAGTGGTAATCTCTCTTAAATACAAGGCACTCCCAACACCGAGCCTAGGGTTGAGTTTCAGAGTTTAGGAAAAGAGATTCTTCATTGTGGTAGACTTGAGAGGTTGATAGCAGCGCTAGAGAATGCACATTGTGATTCTGTCTTTTTTATTTCTTTTTTTTTTTTTTAGTACTTTGTGCAGCTGTTAGATTACCAAACACCTGTTAGAGGTGACAGTTACAGATGCTCAATAACCAATGAAAATTAATAGAACATGTGATTCTTTTAGCATAGAAGTGATTTGGTAAGGTGTGTTTAGAAATCTAATTACATACTGCTGCTGTCTACCATTATCACTTAACATTCATTAACTTCTCTGAATATTGAAACAAACATTTTTGTAGTGATACTAATTTTCTCATACATTTTTAAGGTGATTCCTGACAGAGGGAACACCTGACTTTAAAGTTTTTTGCCACTGTTTAGCTTTTTTACGTTTGCTCTTTAAGCAAACAAAAGCAGAGTGCTGATTGTTTACTTACAGTTATCACTTGTTATTGTGTCTCCAAATATAAAAGTTCACAGTTCTGCTCTTAAGTTTCTACTCACTTTTATGTTATTAACAATTGTCACTGGCTGTGGCTTACTCCTGGCAGCTGCCATTGACGGATAATTTTTTGTCTTTCAAACACCACTACACAATACCTTCAAGCCAAAAAAGTTCAGAATGGACCTTTAGCTTACTTACAGGACACCTTTTTGATTTCAGTTACAAAATAAGTAACCAGGTGAGGCACACAGATAAGTGAGTTCCATCAAGGGGAAAGAAATAATATAAATACTGCCAATGATTTGTTTTATTTTTTGCCACGGTCCTTGCAATAACAGACTAAATTTCGGTCCTGGACGGTTTAGATTATAACATTAATCTCCTAAAAGTGGGATGGTGAGAAGACTCAGCAACTTCAGAAGGCAAGATAAACTTAACTGTTTTCTGTTTTATTTAGTTTGCTCATTCTTGGTACCTAAGTCCCTTCTGTCAGAGAAGAGGAATATGTAAGAGGAGATAATTGTGCCTATTGCTACTACTTTATGGCCATGGGGCTAATAATTCTTTCCCATCTTGAGTGTTGCAGGTTGGTGGCAGAGAGCAACAAAAATATGTTGAGGAATGTCTCTCTCTTCTGGTTGATAGATGCAGGAATATGCAGGAACAACACAGTCGATTGATTGATTGATAGCGCGCAACTCATCCATAATGATCTGTCTGATATAGCAGTAAATTATTCTTGAGATTGATGCAGGTCATTGAACAGCACATTGACAATCCTGTTGTCTGTCATCCTGTTCAAAGCAAGGCAGGAACAGTAGCTGCTGTGATACTCAAGTCTACCTTGGGTGCAAGCTGTGTACAGGTGTTCAGATAATGCAAGTTGTTGTCTTCTCTCTTTATTTTGTTTCTGTTGGGCAGCTTGGCTTCATTTCTAGCTTGTTACAAGTAGCAGTAAAAATGAGACGAGATATTTTTAGAAGAAAAGTTGTAGTCATTGCACTGATGATTTCATAGTAACATAAAAACTACTGGAAAATGTTGGGTTTTAAACTTCAGTAGCAAAAGTTCTCCATGGAAAAGAAGCTAGTAAATAGTTAAGAAACATATCTGGTCATTACATGGAAAATTGTAAAAAAAACCCCAAAACCAAACAACACCCTAAAACCCACCCAAACTTGAAGCAGAAAGGCTGGTGGTTCTCAGTAATTCAAAAGTTATGTTGGTCTTTAGGTTCCATGAATTAATCATGATGTCTTCCCATGTTAATCTGGGTTCTTGTCTTGTTAGTGATGGCAAAGTTGTCTTCATTTACCTCTTTTGGTTTTGCTTTTCAAGAGGAGAAGTTTGAATTTTCCAGTCTGCCAAGTTTCTCGTACTTGAAGTTGTGGACAGACTGAGTTTTGCTGCCCAGTTTAATTACCAGTGCTAGTGAGGGTGGAGCACAAAGCAGCCATATCCTTCTCTGACACATGGGGTCAGCAGGGAGTAGAAGGCAGTGTGTCACAGCACTCTCAGCATCACAAACGGCGTGATCATGCATGACTTGTTAACCTTTTGAAATATTGATTTTTTTTTTTTTTAACTTAAGAAGAATAGCCATCACTTTTATTTGGAAGTGATAAGACCTGCTTCATTTGGCTAGTAAACGAGTCAGAAGAAAACCCCATCTTTCCTATTCAGGGTTCTAGGACTTGACGCCCTGTCACAGAGGGCATGAAGTTTTTCAGATATTTGGATGTTTTTCACATTAGACTTCGCCCTGCCAGATATTTACTTGAACCTGACATCTTGTCACAAAGGGCATGAAGCCTTTCAGACTACTGGATATCTTCCACACCAGACTCTGCCCTGCCAGATACTTTCTTTTAAATTGAGTCCCTTGCGCGCAGTCATGCAAGAGAGTTATCAGAGCCCCAGTCTAGCTTCAGAATCGGCAAACATCCACAAATGATGGACTTGAAGAAATTCTCAGGAATTTAGACTTTTGATGCATGGAAAGAAAAGCTTACTCGTTCACAGGAAACCATTGCTATCTGGACAGTTCTGCATTTTCCTCTCTTCTCTTGTTCCTGATGTTACCCTGCTGCATACAAAATCCTGATGGAGAGATGAGATTTGGGTAGCAAATATTATATAATTTTGAGAATTTAAAAACTTGAAGTTTTTTAGTTCATATAGACTATTTAAATACTATTTGACTTAAGTGCTGATTTGAAAATGTGAAGTTCTACTTTTATGGGTAGAACATGCACAGCTCAAGTGCATGCAAAAGTCTGTTATTACATATACAAGTTTTATCAAATGTTCTGAAAGACATGTGAGTCCTGGTATTCCTTGAGAAAATGCATTATTTCTTTCTCTTACTGGGTGCTACCCCTGTTGGCATGGCTCCATGTGAACTACACATTCAAATACAACCAATTAGGGTTTCCAGTGTTTTTCCAGACATGGTAAAGACCAAAAATGCTTATTAAGGCAGTAAGAACCATAGAGTCCATGTTATTATTTACTTGCCTGAACATATTCCAGTCCCCCCTTCTTGGCGTGATCTGTGAAGCTTGCCTTGATTTTCTGGTTTCTTGCCTCGGGTAAAGATACAAGGGCAGAAATTCAAGCACACATCACAGAAAACAAAACCGGATGTGATCAGGATAATTTATTAGTAATATTAGTATTATTTCATCCTATTCTGTGATGGTGTATAAAAGTTTGAGATCCTTTTTCTTATTATTCCTTGATGGTGTTGGATCTTCCAGCTGATTAATCCAAAATGGCAAAACATTCGATCCCTTTATTTATGCCTCAAAATGATGCTAAAAAAAAGGCACTAAATACAAATGATTTAAAAGTAATATCATTCTCTTCTGCATCCCTTGGGTTTGTTTATGGGTTTGATTTTGTTTTTTAGGCTCTCAAGCAGCTTTTTAAAACATCCTGTGTACTCAGGTCATGCAGTAGCTTACCTGTATTCTCAGAGTTAAATTTGTGTGTAAAGAGATTTTAGACAGCTTAAAGGAGATGTAAAGGATATTGAGAATATGAATAAAGGGTAGATATTCATTGTTATTCTCCCAGACTTTTCTGCTGTCTTTGAACATTATTGTCCGTAAGATAAATTCTCCAAGTGCAGTTGCAGAGAGCGATGTATCCACTGAGAAGTGATTTAAAATTGCTCTTCAGCTGCTGGATACCTTGTTTGTGGAGTCCCACAAAAATTAATTCCTGTGCTGGTCCTCCTCAACAGTTATGTGTAGTTAGAAAATGACTGGTCTGTCAGCCATGGCTTGCAGTGACTTTCTGGTAGAGGTAAGATGTAGCTTTTTCCTTGGAACTAGGCCAAGGCTGAGCACTTGGTAAACACACAGGAAATAACAGGTTTTATGACTTTATGGCCCAGAATGCTTATTTTGGTTTGTGTGAGTGTGTAGTTTGTTTTGTTTTGTTTTTTTTAGCGAGGCTTTTCACTAACTCAGTGATGTACTTATTAAAAAGGAAAGAGCTATAACAGATTCAAAACATAATAAAACAGAATCTTTTGCCCTCTCTAAGCAAGATACTTCACAGAGAACAGTTCTCTCCCCACAGAGAAAACATGACAGAAGATACAGACAATACATGACAGATTATTCATATTCCTTGGGTACTGTGATGATAAACATTGTACATGCTGAAGAATTTGTATTACACTAGAATAAAAAGTGGAAGTAAAGATTGTCCAATATGTTTCTTTATTCCCAGAATTAGAAGTCCCTTTGTTTCTTTTGTACTTTAAAATGTGCTTTTATAACTGAAGACAAGTCTGTAGAGGCTCCTAAATCAGTTACAGACATTCTGAGAGAGAGAGTCCAAGTACTGTTTGAAGATTGCCATGGAATATGAATGGTCACGTTCCTACAAAGCCACAACTCTTCTAAACTGAAACCAGAATATTCTGCAAACTTATTTTGGGAAAGGTGCTCATATATTTATGATTTAAAGTAATTTTTATTTATAGCTTGTGTGCAAAAAGTTGTCTACAGGGAATGAAGATGCTATTCTAAAGCTCTGTGTAATTTTTCAGCTTGCCTTTAATTTATCCTGTAGCTTGAACATAGGGTGTATGACTGAGGATGTTGCTGGTTTGGAGCCAGAGTAGTTGAGAATCACTAAAAAAGTTAACCCAACATAATGCTACCGCCAGCAAAAGAAATCCTGCCTATTCACCTTGTTCCACTTTAAGAGGAGGCTTTAGGAGTAGTCTTTTTACCAAATGAAGGGAACTCCCAGTGACCATGACTTGGATGTATAGGCTAGATATTTGTGTCTTTCAATACCTGACCCGCAGGAGAGCAGCTGGGCTGTGACTTCTTGTCTTCATGTGGGTTGAGGATGGATTTGTCCAGATTAGAGTTTGTAAAACTGGTTCCAGGCCTCTAGTATGGCCTGGTTTGCATGTATTTGAAACAGTAGAGTATTGCAGTTACAGTTTTTCCTACTCCCTTTTGATGTGTTTTTGAAACTAGTTAGCGTTTTGAATATTTGTATTTCCACTAGAATTATAAACCACCAATGAGAAATTTGGTGAAACCTGAATTAGTGCTTACCAATTGCTGATGGAAAGATTCCTTTTGATTTGAAGATTTATCAGTGCAATATATCTTGAAAGCATTCACTCAGTGAGTCCTTATAGATGCTGGCCAAACTGACTTAAAATTAATTTAAAAGGCCAAGGCTAAGTCATGTCTATCACTTCAATTCCAGCAGTAGCCTGGGAATGACTGATTTACCTCAGCAGAAGTAAACATAGATAAACCCATTATTTTTTGACTACTAAACCAGTAATTGCTTAGAAACCTAGAGTTACTGAATGTATGGAAAACATTTTTGTGTTTGTTTTGTAAAGCCAGCAAACACTGCTACCACATCTCTGAAAATCACCTGCAGGATTTAGTAAACAAAACCAAATAATTCCCACTTGTCTCTCTTTGTGGGTTTGTTTGTTTGTTTGTTTGTTTGACTTGGTGTTCCTCAAAATCAGCATCCAAACGAGGTTGTTTAGACTTTGCTTCTTGTTTCAGTAATGACTGTCTCTGTTGGTAATTTTCTTCATCTTGTTCTCAATTTCCTATGAAAATATCAACTCTGCTTTTATTTTTAAGGTCTGATTCTGTAAAGTGGGGAGGTGCTCCTGCGTTATGCTGAGTGCTCCAGTCTTGCACTGAGGCATTCTGCTCTCCTCAAGTCTGAAGTCTTCAAACCTTACATTAGAAGCTTAAAATGTTAGTAGGTGCTGAGACGTGAACTGAGTCAGGGTTCGTTTTAGTTGTTCTGTGAAACAACAGCAAAATGGCTACTAGAGCTGACATAGAACAGAGAGGAGGCAGCTAATACAAGACTAATTGCTTCATGTTATTACCTAGGCCCTTGTCTTTGATTTTGCAGAAAGGTATGTCTATCTGTACCCCCTGCAGTTGTGTGGTATATGAAATGGTCAGCCTTTGTTTGGAAGCTTCAAGTAAAGGGGCTCAGAAACCAAAAAGTGCTCCCCTACAAATATTGTATAGCTGGTTGGAAGCTTTGTATTCCATGTAAATAGCAAAGTAGCCCTTTACAACTCCAGTTGCACATTGCCCTTTCACAGTAATATCATTGAGTTTATTTTTCTTTTAGAGAAGTGGGATAATGGAATTTTGTCAGAGGAAATACAAGTATTACTAAATGAAAATATGTTTGGTACCTTTCATGGCTGTGTGGAAATACTATTTCTGTTGAAAAGCAAGGGCAGTAAATTTTGTATGAGTTACGCTTTTATTAGAACACTTTTTTTTTATTTTGTTACAATTATTTTCCCTATGTGCAGTAATTCTGATGACACTTGCGTAGTAATGATTGTAACAGTGTAACAGGTTATTCACAGTTGTAATACTTACGATGCCATACCTTTAAGTTGTATAGGGAAAAGTATTTAAGATACTTTTTTAATGTGTTTTTGTAAAAAATAAGGAAATTTATATCATTTAAATAAGACATTATTATATTCTTACACCTTAAGGGATGCACAAGAGAGATGCTCTCTAATAATGTGCAAGTGCCCAAAGAAGATCAGACACAGAAAAGCTACATTTACATAATTATAAAGGAAAAGTACTGTGTCTTTGCTTTTGTGGCTCTTATACCCCATAGTGCTGGTGTTTTACAGTTCTTCCATTGTCCATTACTGCAAACACATCCAGATGAATTCAGCGTTTAATGTTAAAAATCTTATAACATGCCAGTTTGATTTGTAGCCCTTCATATCATGGAATGCTAATTAAAATCATATTTTTGCATATGTCATGCCTTTCATGTACATATGCAAATAGAGTCTATTGCCTTTCAGCTATTAGTAATTAACTTTATGAAGGACAGCTGTAATACATAATTAACAAAAATGTTTGCAAGCCCTTTTCACACTGAAAGTTGCAGCAGTAAAATTTTTGCTTATCGAGAGAACCATTTTAGTTTGAAGCATGAGTCTGGTATCTAAATTGTTTGAAGCAGTCACATGACATAATTAAATTGATGTTATGGTCTTATCAGCAGGAGAATGGTACTTGATAGGCTTCTATCTGTTTCATTATGTCTGTCACCAAAATTAAAGTAAATTATCTGTGTTTGGTTTGGTAGAAACATGATGCCAGGTAGTATGTATTTTGTTGCTGCTGTTGGTGCTTTGAAGAATGTCTTGCCAGTTTGAACAATATTGCTGCTCATAGTGTATTCATGAACATGTGCTTGATGTTTTTCATCCTTTTTTTTTCACAAGGCTATAAAATAACTAAGGCTATTAATTTGTTTCTATGTGTATCTCTTTAAATAATTAATACAATGAAGTTTGACCAGGCATAAGCAGTGATTAAAGCATCTTATCTTGCTGTTTTTTCATGTTTCTCATTAAAAACAGTGGAACTGCTTGTATGAGGAAAGGTTGCAGGATGGGCCCATTAAGCTTAAATAAATTCAAAGGTGTAACTAAAATGATATTAGTTTATAACATGAGACAATGTTATTTAGGTAAAATAAACTATATGATCAATATAATGTGTGAAATGTTCTAATTTGCAGAGGGAAGCAGAAACAGGTTTTTCATTCTTTGACCGATGATGTATGGTTGTGACTTGTGAGAGAAATAGCCAAGGGACTTCAAAATGAGGGAAGCGTCTTGTTACAGAAAGGACTCCCTGATCTAAGTCACACCCTAGCAGAGGAGGGTTTTTAAAAAGTCTGCCTTTAATGAAATACGTTCAAGTGCATGCTCAAAACATAAAAATACTGAATTAAAAAAAGTTAATAAAATTATTTTTCTCATTTGCTCTTTGTTTGGCAGGGTGGCATTTGTGATGAAGAAGCATCTGAATACCCATTTACTGGGGAAGCATGGAGTTGGTACACCCAAAGAAAGGTAAACTACTTTGGAATTCTTTTTCTTTGTATCTTACACAGTATGTGGAGACCTTTTCTAGAATATTCACCTTACTCACAATAAAGTCAACTGGCTTTTTATCTCAACTCAGAGAGAGATCCAATATGCTGAAGTGCTCTGATGTCCTGGTGCTTATGACATGTCTGTAGAAAGAAATTCCATGTAGTATGTGTAGGATTTGCACCTTTTGGGGCTTTTTTTTGACAGGTGATACTATTTTGTCAAAATTTCTGTGGTTGTAAATTTCTCTCAGTACAAAATCAAATAATTTTTTTTGTTTGGGTGTTTGTTGTTGTTGTTGTTGGGGGGTTTTTTTGTTTGTTTTTTTGCTTTGTTTTGTTTTTTGGGGTTTTTTTTTGTTCTCTTGCTGGTTTTGATGGTGATAGGTTAATAAAATGACTTTCAGAGTCACGGAGGAATCAAAAGAAGATTTTCTCAAGTGTTCTTGGTCAGGAAGGGATATTTGGCATTTGGACTATTTTTAAAATGAATTAATTTATTTTTTCAATCTGTATACATCTGCTTACTCTCCAACTTTGTTTGCAAGCAGGTTATTTTTTCTGTGGCTTAAAATATAACTGTGTTTTACAAACTCAATGGCACTGTGTTTGCAGATAAACAGATTTTGCTTCAGATTTATTGGGTACATTGTGGCTTAGCTATTGCTATTTCATTGAATCTTTGGGGCAACTAGAAAATTGATGTGTTTTGGATGGCCAAAAGATCACATATTCTCTTTCAGCCTGGGTAGATGGAGGTGTTCATTGCTGGATGCTTGATACTGTTTCAAGTATTACTGCCTTGTAACTCGTTCTTCTGGGGTAGGCTTTCATAAATAAAGAGTATTTTCTGGTTTTGATATGAAAAAAGAGGAAAATAAATGGTAGTTAGGAGCTGTTGGAGAACACAGCAAAGCTCTTTCTGGACCATATTAATTTCTTGTTGAAGACAATGAAAATGATCGTCGATTAGACCCTTTCCTCATAAGTTTGTCACACTTAAATCACAGAGGGACCTAAGAGTAGGGTTTGAAATTAACACCCCATATACACCTTATTTTGACTAAGCACCGATTTAGATGGTGCTTTTATTTTTAAGCAGATTTCCTCTACAAAGGGCTTAACCAGAATTTCCCTAACATATGATTATTTAAGAGTTTTGAGATATTCTATTTAATCTAAAATACAGAACGATGCATTGAAAAAACAATTAGTTGCATCGAAGCAGATATATTAAAGTTTGTTGGGAATCTCTTGTCATAGCACAACAATTACAAAAAGTGTTTTGCTCTGGTGGCTTATTTTATAACTGGAAGCATTCAATACCAATATATTCTTTTACAAGGGGGTACTTACTGTACAGTCATCATAAATACAACGTAGAGGTAACTTGCATTACCCTAGTGAATATGCACAATAAAGGATACATACAATAGATTTCCAAATATAGTATCTTAGCCTGAGAGGCATATTTTTAGCAATCATCATCTTGAAATGAATTCCTAAACAAGCAGGATGCTATCAACTAAATCAGTTGTTGCTGGCTTTTCTTTGTGTGTTTGTTCTGAAAGCCTCCTGGCTGTGTCCGTTTTCCCCATTTCTTCCTGTATGCCTTCAAGGCTTTCTGGCTGGCTGGTCAGCACAGCATGAGGAGGAGGAGGAGGAGGGTGGCAGGTTCACAGGCCCTGGCTGCCCAAGGAGCAGAGGAGCCCTTGGGGAAGGGCTAAGGCTTGCAGCCTCCCTGCCCTGCCTGCTGGCATGGCTGGGGAGGCTTTGTCCCCACGCCAGCATAGGCAAGTGGTATTGGACTGACTTCATACCCTCTTCTTTTGCAAATTCTTTATCTATCTTTTGAGTATTCCTTTTCCACAATACCTTTTTAGGTGGCACTTCGGCTTAATGTAGAGCAGCATCAAACAGTAGTGGCAGAGCTACAACAACAATATAAATTTCTAGTAGCAGTCCCTCACTGGGGATGGGGGATGTTTAAGCCACGTGACCTAGTGCAATAAACACCAAACCACTGTTGCTTTCCTTTCCACCTTTCCTCTCCTATTATGAGAAAGTTTGATGCCTTTTAATGGCTTTAGGAACCAAAGAATTCCTTCTTCAGCATGCTAAACCATCACTTTGGGTATAAACATATTTAAAATTAAGTTACGTAGTTTTCTTACCTATGTAAAACATTAATGCCTTGATTATAATTTTGCAAGCTTGCTATTTTTTAATTTCTCTAGGACAATATAATCAGTTTATTCTTTATGTTTTGAATTTGATTCTGCCCTCTGATACATTGCATATTATAGCAAATACTAATAGAAGCTAGCTAAATAGGCTGTGACAATTAAATTAATAATGCATTTTATTTGCAAGTGTTTAGTCTTCATGGTTTGACTGATATATGCAAAGATGGTAATTTATTAAAAGTAAATTCATGTAATTGTACTACAGAATTTGATGGACCAAAAAAAGTTGTCAGCATGACTATCATCAAAAACAGAAAATTGAAAAGAAGTTCAAAAGGGTGCTTGAAAAAAAATAGTTATAACCCATGCACCCTGAGAAATTGAGGTCCTTTTAACAAACTTCTTAGAATGGAATTGCTGGTGGCAAGCATTGAGATAGTTCTGAAAGGGAAAGAAAAAATGCATTTTCAATTGAGTAAGCAGTACTTAACTAGTGCACCTTGCTGTCTCTAGCTTTCCATAACTATTGGGGCTTTTTATGCACAAAAGGGTGGAGTTATGGAGGCTGTGGAAGTGTTTGCATGGACAGATACAGAAAACAATTATAATTCATAATGAGATTGCTACTTAAACATTTTTCATTTACATTGTTTTCCTTTTTTTAAAGACAAAATTGATTTAAGGGAAAAATACTGTGTAGTTGAAAATCACATGAGTTTTTAAAAAATAGACTTGTAGTAAAATGTCTGCACATTTCAGACACAAAACCCCCCACTGCCTAGTCCATTATGATCATTACCATTTAATAGCTAACTCAAAAGTGGAATGTTTTAACAGAAAAAATTCCTCTAAGGTATATTTTCCTGTTATTGGAACTGTGATACTGATTTATTGTCAACTTGAATGTGTCTCAAAACTGGCATGTTATCTGCTAAGTCCAAGGCCAGTACATATTTGGTACTTCAGTGTCAGTAATCTTCATGGGACCTATAACTATATCTTATTGGCAGGATAAATCTTTGGCTACACCTTTATAGTGTCTAGGAGACATTGTGGTTGAGGACAAGGTGAGTGCATCAGTAATGTTAATGGTGCCAAGCTCTAATTTCTGTTACATCATTACATTACTTGGGTGTAAATTTTGTCAGAACACAGAACAAACAGATGTTTCATTATTATGTATAAGATATATACATACACACACATAAAAACATGAGCAAGAAAGTAAAATTCACTAAGTCATTCATCAGTGAGGCTGAATTCTACCACTGTTAAAGTACAATATGGATTTAGAAGTTTTTCATATGAAAAACACATGTAAATATTCTTTTAAGATTTTTTAAGAGACACAATTAGTTCTGTAAAATATGCATTTTATAGTATATGATACTTTCTTAACTAGAGTTCTATCTGATACATCTGTTTAAACAATTTTTTTACTTAAGAAAAGGCCATAGAAAAGCCTTTATAGTTGTTTAATTACCTCATCTTCCTTATGAGTTTTAAATTATCAGTTGCCTCTGAAATAACTCATATGCCTCAATTACTCATATGCCTCTTTGCATATGAGTAATCCCATTGAATCAAATAGGATCATTCATGTATATATATATATAAAGTTACTGGTAGCTGATTTGGAATATCTGTTACAAAACAATTCTTGTAAAGGTCATTAGAAGTATATTTGCTTTCAGAAGGTTCTGGCATTTTTCACATGCTATAAGAATGGGATCAATGTTACAGTGCTAGTAATATCATATGAAGACCATGTGATTTTCAAGTGATTTTGGTTGATTGAAAAAATTGTGCAGTGATTTCAACTTGAGAGCAAAAGCTATAGGAAAATATCTATTACTGTGTGATAGCAACCTAAATATGTTTGAGATGCTTTGTCAAATAGAGTTGGAATGTAACATACTTCTAAAATTTGTGTATTTTTTATGCAACTGCTTTAAAGTGAAAAGAGGAACTTCCTAGGTGCCTGTTTTTTAATGTGCTTGCATAAGCCCATTTGAATTTTTGAATATTAAATTCTACTAATATGAGAATGAAAGGATATGTAAATACCATAAAATATACAAGACTGTAGGTATGTCAGTGGAAAGGATTGTTGCGGTTCGAAAGAAAAGTAGCCAGGAAAAATGAATTAGGGTTTGATGTTTTGTATATTATTTAGAAAACTGTCTTGCAATTGACTGCTGTTTCCTGTTATCTGTAATTTAAATGTAAAACTAGAAGAGAATCAAGTCCATAAGTGCAACCCTCTTTCCTTTAATTAAACTTTTCATTCTTCTTTTGAACCATTTTTCTTTCTTTGAATAGAGGAATTTGTGATAGTAACTATTTGATATGCCTGTTTTGGGTTATGCTACTCTGATACTGCAAAGTAAAAAGATCCACTTGATGTTTTGGCAAATTTTGGTTAAACAAGTGGCAAAAGTCAAAAAGTGCTGTGCTGTGCATACATATGAAAGTAAGTTGTTCCAATCATACGTCCCAGCTTTCTGTTTCCACTGCATAAGTCGACCATGCAGGCCAAGAGGGTAAGAGTTAGTATGCAATCATTTTGTAATAACTCACTCATGTTCTGAAGGAATGAGCTCTGTACATGGCTGTCTCACAGAAGGGTTTCCAGTTAGAGTCACTGGCAGAACATATGGATACACTGGACGAGAGGCTACCTGTAATACCAGAGGGTGGTGTGCTGAGCCTTGCCTTTAAGCTTTGTCATCACCTTTTACTACTTCTTGCAAATGAGTTCGAGCTTTTTCACTGAAACCTAACACTACTAGGCTAACTGGATAGGAATGGAAAACTTTACTTAATTGATTATTTCCTGCATTTTGCTTAGAAAGGGTCTTGGAGAGTTACATAATCATTCTTTGGAAAAGCCCTAAGGAAAGAAATGTAGCTTTGTCTTGAAATATTTACTATTTGGAAGTTTGTAATGAGAGGATGTGTGTGGAAAGGACTTAATTTCAGCAGTGGTTGGGAGCTAAAATTTTGCCCAAGATGCATGTTAAGCTTTCAGTTTTGGAGGCTTACCTGACCTTTGAAAGCAATATTCCCTCTGGTATTCAGCTCTTATCTGGTGCTATACTGTGTCAGAGTGTGAAATAGGCTCCATAGGTACAAGGCTCCATAGTCACTTACTGCTTTTCTCTGTCTGCGGCTGACCAAGGAACTTAAGGAAGCCATAGGGGTTACCTGTGATTCCTCAGGTATTAGAAGATAAAAATGTGCTGAAAATTCTCAGCTTTCCTCATGCCTTGTCTGTACGGCATCATATGCATTTGCTTTGTTACAAAGAAATGAAGATTAAGCAGACATTTCTACTTTTGAAGACAAGTGATGATTTCAGCATCTTTTCAGAAAGAAAAATAACTGAAGGACTGTAAAACAATGAAGTTATTTTTACTATTACTCATTCTTTGTTCTTCCTATCAAATCCTGGCCATATTAGAGTTTAGTTCAGAAGGAAGGGCAGTAAGTTTATTTTAGTTGCTAGGTATGTGAGATGTTTTGGGAATTTCTGTAGTCAGCAACAGTCTCCCTGTTGTGAAGGCTTAGCTGCTACGGATAGAAGATAGAGGGAGTACCTAATAGGATTTATGCTGCCCACAGTGAGCACCTTTGGCTAATTTTAAGCATCATAACAAGATATAAATGATGATCTCACATTCATAAAGAATCAAGTACTGTCTAGAGCATAGGTTATTAGTTCCATTAGCAAGTGCATGCTAACATCGTCTGTGAATCTCTGGAAGACAGTGTGGGTAGTTGCTGAAAGCGCCAGTTTTATTTCACAATGGTTTGTTTCCAAGGAAAACACAGTTCCTTGTTGCATGCCATCAGCCAAAAAGTAGTAAGCTGCAAACTGATCCCTCTGTTGCAGTCAGCTGAAAGTAGTTGTTCCAGTTGTATGTCCCATCTTGCTGCTTCCACTGTAAGTCAACTGTGTAGACCAAGAGGGTAAGGATTAGGATGGCAATATATCTCTAGATCCCTTTTTGCCTGTGTGGGATGGGAAGCAAGGGAGCTGTCCAGACAATTATGCAGTGTATGTTACACTACTTTGAGGATTGTACTTTGTGACATTTATGGATGTGAAATGTTCCATGTCTTGGGTGGTATCATGACTTTTAACTTTGATCAGTCTATATAATACAACACAAATATTTATTGAGAACACTGTAAAGGAAATGGAAACATAATCTCTGACCATGCTGCAATGAAATATTTTCCATACATTCTGAAGAATCAGGAGGAGTGTTTTGTAAACTTTGGAAGTGAAAACAGAAATTCTGTGTATGACTGATGGTTGAAGCTTAGTTTCTATTTTTTAACCACACACTTTATAATTCTCGCATCAAGTTATAATGCTATCAGGACTATTTTTCTGCAGCCAAAGCAGTTGCATAATCATTAAGTACGAATGTTTGTTTGTCCAGGTTTACTTAAGGTTCACCACCTTGAGCTGGAAAGAAAATGCTGGAAAAACATGTTCTGGGGTTGAACAGTAATATGAATGCAATTCTAAAATGACCACCACAGTGCTATAATGTTTTTTAAAAAAAGTTGCCTGAGACTTAAGTAGTAGAAACATGGAGGTCTTGTTGTATTGTAAAGACAATCTTCTGCAATATGAGTCTGCATGGTGTGCTCTGCACTGATCTCTGGTGGGTAGAATCATAGGGCAGCCCAGTTTAGAAGGGGACTCCAAAGATCATCTGGTTCAGCCTTTCTTGGGGAAGGGAGCCTAGAGGAGCTCATCCAGCACTCTGTCCAATCACATATTGAAAATTCCCAGTGATGAGGGCTCTGCCACATCCCTGAGGAGGTTGCTCCAGTGAATGATTGTTCTTACTATATAATTTTTTTTTGTTAAGATGAAATCTTTCACAGTGTAACTTGTACTTTTTACCCCTTGTGCTCTCTGTGTGCTTCCTTCTGAAGAGAGAGCCTCTGTCCTCTGTGCAGCAGCTGTTTAAGTCCTGGGATGCCATGATGAGGTCCCCTCCTTCTCTTCTCCAAGCAGATAGACAGAAAGCTGGCTGTTTTAGCTTGGGGTTTTGTTTTATACAGAAAGATTCGCTGCTCTCTACTGATAGTGCATTTTGCAAGAAAAGAGTAACAATAGCATAATGCATCTTAAAACACCTTTTGATCCTGGAAGTTAAGTTGAATGGCACTGTTCTGTGTATAGGCTTGTAATAAAAAATACATTTGTCTTTGTATTACAGTATAAATTTAATAAACTGTAGTAATTACAAGGCTTCATAAGTCAGTTTCATGTAGATTGTTCCACCTTCTCTTGCTGTCACAGAATCATAGAATGGCCTGAGTTGGAAGGGACCTTAAAGACCATATAGTTCCAACCTCCCTACCATGGGCAGGGACACCTTCCACAGCACAAGGTTGCTCAAAGCCCCACCCAACCCCTCTTTGAACTCTTCCAGGGATGGGGCACCCACAGCTTTTCCAGGCAACCTGCACCAGTGCCTCACTACCCTCTGCGTAAAGAATTTCCTCCTACCTTCTAATATAAATCTCCTCTTTTAGTTTAAAACTCTTCCCTCTTGTCCTATCACTAACTGCCAGTGCAAAAAGTCACTGTCTACCTCTTTTATAAGCTCACTTCAAGTACTTGAAAGACACAATAAGGTCAGCCCAAAGCCATCTTTTCTCCAGGATAAACAACCCCAACTCCCCCAGTTCTCTCAATCTGTCTTCATAGGAAATGTGCTTTACCCCTGTCATCATCTTTATCGCCTTTTGTATCATTTTGAGTTGAAATACAAGGTGATTGTCTCTGATG
>JAKEPQ010001005.1:42772500-42807500 GCA_024500445.1 Entomyzon cyanotis
AAATGAATTATTGGTTTTGTGCCATTTATGTAAGACATGGCTCATTGTAGACAAATGAGAGATAATTCTCAGAATTTCATATCGGCAGCCTTATTTTTGTCGACCACCATCACTCTGTGTAATGCTGTACATTCACAATGTTCGAACCAGGGTCAAGACAGAGGCACCAAAAGCCCATTTCTCCTGTTGGCTTTCTGAAAATTTCCATGCAAGTTCTTCATCAAGAGGCCGTCATTGCCTGAGAGGGGTATGGAGATGCGCTATGGCTGTAAATGGCCATCTCAAGCCTCATGCTGAAAATGGCTACTGTTTGTGACTAAAGCAATGTAGTTGCCCACTTTCTGACACATTCAGCTAGTTTCCTTCCAGCTGATAAACAAAAAAGGAAAAAAGGGTTTCTACTGATAGTGAAGTCAGTGTTATCCATTTATAACTACATATGATTTCATCACTCATGGACAAACTCACTTACGTAAGGGGATAATATTTTGTTTCTATGTGGGAATTCTATACTTCCTTAATTTTAAGCACCCTGCAAGTAGGCAGATGTTAATACTAAAAATGCAATGCTGAACCAGTTTCTTAGACCACTGAAATTTCATCTTGTTTGCTCACTTGTTGACATTTTTGCTTGTCATTTTTCTGAGTATTCAGTGATGTAGTAAAGAGACAGCATAAGGGGGCAGAAAACATGGAGGTACTAGCACAAATAGATAGGTTTATTAATTTTTTTATTTTGTGGTATGTGCATAGCAAGTGTATTTGTACAGAGTTAGCTAAATACTGATTTATGTGTATCTAAGTAAAAGAAAAGCATTAAAATAGTTGCTATCATCTTGAATCTCTTAAAATGTCTGATAGTTCGTATTTCATAAAGTCACACATCTGAGAAGTTGGCTTTTGCAAAACAAGCTCTCTGATTATCTGATATCCTCCGGAAGGTTAGGAGAGTTGTTTCCTATATTACTTAGGAAAAAATTTCTTTTTACAATTGAAAATGTCAGCATCAATTTAAAGTAACACTAAGCATGTGCTTGCTTTCTGAATATTATCCTCCTCCACCTCCCCTCCAACCACCCTGCTGAGGATCTGAGTGTGACAGTTTGATTAGATCATCAATCCTTACTGTTAACAGCACTTTTCCTGAACACCTGGGTTGCTAGGTCACATCTGAGTTTAGCTACCGTTGTTTTAGTGACCTAACGTGCATTCACCATAGCAATTTACATTTAGTCCTCAAATTAAAAGTTACCTTAGAACAACAGTTTGCTTTAAAATGACCTTTGTTCTCATGTGAAACTTATGCTATATGATGTGATAGAAACTATAAATGATGAAACAGATTTTTGTGTTTGAGACGTGGTTACTTACCTTGATAGAGCTCTCAAATGAGTCTGTCTAACTGCTGTCTCAAAAGCAAAGCTCAGTTAAGAATACTTCTTCTACTTAATTGTCCGTCAGTGAAGAAGAATTCTATGTAGATTTATATTCCCCTATTTTGATTAAATGGTCTTATTCTATACTAAGTTGAGTATTCACATTTGTCATATACTTAAAATATTTTTATAGTTTTTCTTCCCTAAAAATCTACTTTTGACTTGTCAGTACAGTTTGATTCCTATTTTCCCCCATTTTAGGGAAAATTAGGGAAAATATCAACAGAGGTGAATATCTAGCAAGAATTTCAATGCAAACTGTTGAGCAGCAGACAGCAACATAAGCATGCTATAAAATGTATCCCTTTTCTGAATCTGCAATAATCCTTTGTTTTTATCTGAACTTTCCTTTGCTGTGATGAGGAATATAGGATATTCTTAAAGTTATCAGAGCAAAATTCATGAGGCATTTAATTAAAAATCAGTTTAGACTTTTCCTTCTGTTTTTGAGTGAACAAATAAAAGTTGAAATAAGCATAAATGGTGCAGTGCTATAGAACAAGGGAATTCACTTTTAGCAGTATATATGAAGTAACAATAGTAGTAAATGGAAATGTTTTGCTTCGTGCTTTCTCTCATGTCAGTTGAATATGCTTTCATATATATCCTTAAATCAAGTGTAAAGCTTCCTATAATCTGTGTTACAGTCATGCCAGGGGAAAAAACCCCATACTGTCTAATTGTTGTACATCTATGAAATTAGATACCAAATGATCATTTTGATTAAATTGGACAGATGTGAAAGAGAGATCTGAAGGGCAAGTGTAGAATTTAAAAATAAAAATATTTCTTTAAGGTACATTATAGAGGGATGTTTTCCTCCCTCCTGTAGCAAATGTAGTTTGGAATTAAAATGCATTGCATAAAACACATATACATTTTGGGGCCTGATTCGGTGTCTAATTAAATTAGTAGAAAGTATTATTTGGATTGGGATCATTAATGAAGCATAATTTTGCTTGTTAAGCAAAACTCTAATTAGACACTATATTTTAAATATTATTTTGTATATATTCTAGTGTTCAAGAACGTGTTTACTGTGTCCTCTGAAATATGTGAAGTGCCTACTTCTGTTAGTCCATATTCAAAACATATGTCGTAGTGGCTTCTGAGAACTCATAATAAGAATAAAATTAAAAACATGGATAAATCTATGCAAGACTAAAAATTCTGCAGCACACAGTGTACATTATTTTAAATGCTAATTCATGGTAAAATTAATTGTAAAAAAGTATAAAGGATCTGGTGGACACAATCAGAATGTAGAAAATGCTGTTCAGTCTTCCATCAGAGTGGTATAATATAGGGTCGATAGGATGTTTAAAGAAAAAGCTACCATGAAACAGCTGACATAAGAGAGTAACTCATTCAAACAGCACTTCTTTATCAGTGATATTATACAAATGGAAAATACTAGGCATTGATGAAAGCATACTTGTAAAAGTCCTTGAATTTTTTTGAAAGAAGAATAATTTGTAGGATATGAGTAATGTGATATTAAGGTATATGTGCTTGTTTATGTGTTATAGTTATGCAACTGCATTAGTTATGACCATATGAATCCATGCAATCAGAAATTTTTGAAAACTGAAACTTTTGGGGGTGGCTTTTGCATGCTCCATACCTGTTCACTGAATGGTTTTTTTTTTTAATTTGAGGAAGTTTATTTACCACTTTTTTTTTTTTTTACGTTTGATGTAATTTTTACTTCATTGCTTGTTTTTTTCCATATCAGAGTAAAAATTGCTGAAGATTGAAATTTGGCCATAATAATGGTCACCTTTTGTGTGTGTTGCTTTGGATTACCAGATTATCAGTATATTCCCCGTTGTTTATGGGGGCTTTGTAGGTGAAGATTATTCTTTGGTTTACAACTTTTCTCTTACATATAATTACGTAGGCGTGAATTCTGTACCTGTCGGAACAAAATGAGATGTTTATCTTAATGCAGAAGAGTGCAACTTCTTATTTTCATGCACTCTTTAAAGATTGGTAAGTGTGCTGTTGGGTAAATTTAAAAAAAAAAAAAAAAAGTTACTTACTGAGTAAGAGAACATGCACACTAGGTGGAAAAAGAGGGCAGATCCATACCCTACCTCCTGGTATATCCTGATGCATTTACTGATCAGTAAAAGCCTGCACTTCTGACAGACTGACTTGGGGAGAGACAATTTAGTCTTTATTGTACTGTATCTTTACTGAAAACATGTATTTATTCATAGCAATGTGTCTAATGCAGGTTATCTATCTACAGCAGCCAAGTGAAGACAAGGTGTTGGTAGTTTCCATGAAGGTGAAGTGAGGCACAGTCAGCACTTGTATCTCTTCCTATTGTTGGCATTGCCTGAATTCAAGGAGATGAAAACTGCATTTTCTTCATTGCTGTTTTCAATAAGATTGCAGGAAATATCTTACTTGTGCTGGTTATATCAGATAAAAGCACACCTTTTTGGCAGTGTGGACAGAGAAATCTCCACTGTGTGGAGAACATAATGCATTTAGAACACATAATATCCAGCATAGTTGCAAACTACTCCTAAGGTAGAATGTTTTCAGTGCTCTGTTTTGTATAATAGTACCTCCCCTGGCAGACTTCACTGTTCTTCAGGTTTCTCCTGTGGAAGACAAGCTGTTCAGGGAGTACATGCAAAAAAAAGGAGTGTGGATTCTGCTGTGGTTGTGTTTTCATCCCCAGTGGCAGTCATCTGAGTGGCTTGGGCAGTAATACTTTTTTTGTTTGATTTTCTTTCCACTTATGAAGTGAGTGTAGTAACACTTACTTCACAGGCGCTGATGAGAGCTTGTGAAGCATTGCAAATAGAACTATGATGATTTTTTTTCTTTTATTGGAATGATGTGATAAAACTGTTGTGGCTGCCACACTTTGAAAGAAAGTGATTTGATGTGCTTTTGAAATGCTAATCTGAAGGACAGGAATGCGGGGGAGAGAAAGTGAAGATCTTTCTCCAAATAGGACTTCTGATCAAGCCAGAGAAAGAAGCTCTTGTGGATGTAAGAGAAGTGTTAAGATCTGGAGACAGTCACCAAACAATTCCTAGGGAAGGGAATTCCTTGCAAATGGTGCAGAGGTGCAGAAGCTTTCTTTTTTGCTAAATTTCTCTGTATCTGAGCTGCAAACAGAGCTGTATACGGAGACAATGAAGTAGATTCTTAGTTTTATTTTCAGGTTAGGTTCTGATTCACTCTGACAGCAATTCTTTTGGTTTGTGTTCCACATAATTTCAGAGAATGGTCCTGATTCAATTCTGCTTTGTGTGAAAGCTTTTTGTGAAGACTCAGCCTTGGCAGAGTTCAGACCAAGGACTCATTTACATTATGGGCTGGCTATCAAAGTTTTCTTTTTTCCATTTGGGCTTGACATAATTCTCTGGCTTAGCTGTTGAGAAGTGTAAGTCAGATGTCTAGTGCAATTTTTTTTTTTATTTCATTGCAGTTTGCTCTGGTATAAATTGGTATTGTTTTCTATGATTAATTTTACGCAGGAAGTTTTAAGAAATGCTGTAACCTCTATGGTTACATCTCTATTGCTTTGTTAGTGTGCATAAGCAGGCTGCTCTAGGCAAACACAGAAAGAGGAGTCCCGTGGACTGAGCAAGAGACTAAAGTTTGTATTGATGTTGGTTAGAGGAGAATGTTCTATGTCCCAAGAGCATGGGATTTAAAAGAAGAATATGGGGCATTGTTCATAAGGAGCAAAGCCATGCAAATGCCTCATTTTTTTTTCTTCCTTGTTCCTGCAATATTCTGACCTTCTATGAAAGAAGTTTTAAGGGAGCATGATGGGTCTTTAACAGTAATGAAGGTACTTGATTTTACAGTAGAATCCTTTCAGGATGAATTTCAGTGTTAGGAACAAATCAATATTATTTAGAGTGTACAAAAGTTTGCTACATTTGCACTTTTGATCACAATAAAAGTTACACACTGCAAAAGTTCATTTTTATAGACAGCACATTTAGAATGTATTTTGTATTTTTTACTTTTAACTCAGATATTAAATGCCTTTGCTTGGTGATATAGCTATGTGTTTATCTACATCTTGTCTCCCAGTTAGAGTGCTTAGTCACCAAAAGGAATTTGTCACTTTTTGTACAAACTTATGATTCCTGATTATGCATGTGGAAAAATGGGTGATGATTTTTAACCTCTTAATATCCCCTTTTCCTTTCTGAACCTCGTCTTTTCCAGGTCTAGCATGTCGGTCTGTTAGTCTCTATAGGAGTTGTCAGGGTTATCTGTCAGCGTCAAAGTCAGAGGAAGACATTCAGAAATACAAATACATTATTCTTAAAGTCTGTAGGTTTACTAGAAAGATTTTAGAAGAAGCACAAAATAGACAGCAGAGGGGGCCAGGCTCTCTACATCACCAGCGCAGTTGCTGTCAATTTATTACAGTGATTTTGTTCTGTGGACAGAGGTTCTCTGGTTATCCCATTTCGTTATTATAGTGTTATTCTGTTCCTGCACTTACTGGGAAAAGCAATGGAAATTCAGGGGACTTTTTTGAGTAGCTTTTGTGATTCCGCTTTCTTATACACTTGAAAAGAAAAGAAAAGAAAAGAAAAGAAAAGAAAAGAAAAGAAAAGAAAAGAAAAGAAAACCCACAAAAACATAATCATTAATTTTCCTATGACTGCTCTTTTCCTGTAATATTAATGTGACCATGTCTTGAGAACAAAAAAAAAACTCTGTAAATATGAGAACCTGATAATGCTGAATCACCATACCACTTTCTGCATAGCTAGAAATCCCAATCCATTGCCTCATCAACAGCTCTTCAGGCAAAGTAAGAAATTATACATAAATTTTAAAAATGGTATGATTTTATTGGACAGCATTTTTGTGCACATCTTATTTCAGGTGCTGTGTTAGTTCCGGAGATAACACTTATCAAAAAATACATTTAAAATACTCTGATTTTCTGTTTTTCTGCAGGCATGCATGTGCTAGTAATATGTGTCATGAATGATGATATCTTTCTGCGCCTTGTTGTCCCATTTAGTATACCGTTCTTAGCTGTTCTACCATTGTTAGGTTAATATTTACTATTGCTGCCTTTGTAGACCATTATCTCATTTTCCTGAGAAAGCACAGTGAGGAGCATTCCTTTGGTTTGAAAACTGGTGTACTTCTTAGCCCCAAATGGTTGCTTGACTTTGGTTGTATAAGATTTGGAAGGATGCTAGACTTGCATCAAGTGTTGTCACACAGGTGAAACAGTCCATTTTCAAAAAATAAAGCAACCAAACAAACAAAACCGCTCCCCCCAAAAAACAATAAGGACTTGTACCTGGACTTACAGGAATGGCCTCACTGTGATTACATCTTCAGCAAATGACAGATACTTCAGGATGTAGTTTTGTTTATATTTTATATGCTTTCTTTTACTTGACTATATTCTTGCCTTTTTAAAATGAAAATGGATCAAATGCAGCAAAATGCCACATGCTACTTTTTTAAGGTGATATAAAAGGTCATTTAGATCCTCATTTGGGAGATAGACATTCTTCAGCTAGAAACTAAATTCTGTAGTTTGAAGTTAGTAAAAGGAAATGATAGTGCATACATTTTCATTAAATGTATCTACTATATCTTACAACTATTTTAAAAAGCAGGTGTGGCATCAATATAGCTATAATGATGTACTGCAGCTGTCTCTGGATTAAGGCAGTGAAGTTATGACCTCTTAGAAACTGCCTGCTCTGCACACTTGCTGTAGTTGCCCTGTTTCCATCAGTGTGATTTTAAAAAGCATGCGAATAGGGACTGCACTTCTGATAAGGCATATATGCATTACCAAAAAAAAGGGAGGGAGATGGACAATGAAGGTCTAATTAATTTATTTAAAAGGATCAGGATTTGTAATGGTTCTTGTGGCTTTTGGAAGAGTCAAAAGAGAACATCAGTCTTCTAGGTGCACCACTGTATCTCCTCAGGTATAGGGAAGATAAGGAGTGTTAGAGAGGTTTCTTCCGCTTTATACTGTGTAGTTTCAGAGTATTTCAGATTATACAACCTTAATGTGATCCAATTCTTGTTCAAGTAATAGTATGTTGTTCTTCTATTTTGAAATGATGCCTTAACTATTTAAAAAAACTTACAAAAATGGAAGTTGTTTTATACTATAAACCTACTGGCAGAGTTCAGGTCATCATGCAAATGTAGGACAACGGCAGAATCATCGTGACGTGTACAGAGCAGTTTGATAAGGTCTCTCAGCTGGTACAATGAAGGGTTGCTTCTTCTCTGTGTTAACACTGAAACATTAAACAGAATGGACACTGAATTTTGGTGCTTTGCTGATAAACAAGTTGAATGTACACTTGCACAGTGATGTATTGCAGTGTCCTTGTGTCTGTGAATGGACTTCTCACAGATTCAGAGGTAGGATTCTATATATAACCCGCTGTATGTAGGGAGGTTGTGAACAGTTTTACAAATATTCTTCTTTGGTATACTGCTAGTGAAGAAAAACAATAAAAATGCAATTCACATCAGCTGCTGAAAATCTCTGATGCATTTTCTCTAACATAGACTGCAACTTCCGAAAATATTTATGAGTCTGCTTTCTGATGAATGCTTGATATCATCCCTTAGGATATGATCTCTTTGTTGGATTAAAGGCACTAGTCCTTGCATTAAATGATGTTGGGTTTTTTCATCCTAATACTCTTTACATGTATCTCTTTTAGATGGTGCTGTCTATTATCGTGCTCAGCCTCCTTACGTTTATCTTCCCTATGAAACAGCTATTAGTTCACTAAACAAATTTTGAGATGATTTTCCTCCAACAGTTTGCAGGTTCTGAAAAATCCATTCATATCAAAACCAGATTCCCATTGCTCTGTGTGTGTGCATGTGCATGTGTGTGTGTGGTATTTTTTATGTTGACCTGAAGATTTGTTTTACTACTGGACCTGTGTAGCTGCTAAGGGAGTTGTATTCCCACTGTGCTGTTTACTCCCATGTTGTCTGATCCATCAGCAATCTAATTCACAGATAGTATCATAATTCATGATGTAATAGATTTTCCACATTGTTTTGTAGGGGAAACTTATTAAAGATAAAAACCTCATGTAGCAGTTGCCCTTTCAGCATTGAAGGCTTTTGATTCTTGCTTTCCATCTTAAATGTGTACTGATTATACCTTGACACCTCTTCTGCTACACATTAATTTTTCTGTGGTCTTTCTGACAGACTGACATGAAACTGGTTGCTTTTAGCTTTTGCTGTTGCTTTCAAAGCATCTGTTCTGGGCAGTAACTTTTCTTTCCTTTGGAGGCAAGCTTAATTCACTGGTTTTTTTCATCAAATCTTAAGCTTTTTTGCACAGAAAATTTACTACAAAAATTGGCTGATTACAAAATGTACTACCTTAGTGCTTAGAATTGTCTGCCACGACCACTTGTCCCAGATATTCCAGTCCTGTTCTTTTGTAGATCTGTTGCAGATTATTTAATTATAAAGATTTTATTTTGAAGATAGACAGAATTAGAATGTAGTTTAAAGGCAAATTCAAATTACCATTTGTTCTGCCGTCTTCTAAACGTACTTTTTTTGACATAGGAGAATTTTGAAATTTTCCCAGGTATCAAATATTTCAGCAGGAAATTATTTAATATTTTGATTGTTTCTTTTCTTTTTTTGTTGGTCTCTTAAGTTGATCAGAAGCTTCAAATGCAGACTTGGATGATAGCTTTTTGCTAATCATGAATAAAATATTTCTAGAAGTCAACTACTTTTTAAAGCCTGAGCAAACACAAAATACTTTAAATCCAGAGTGTTTTTCAGAATAGCCAATTATGTTACATAATCTAAGTAGAAGTTGAGATTTCTTAGGAAAATAAGTATAGAATAAGGAATGAGTTTAGATGAAGAGTCTTGGCATGTCAAGTTTAACTTAGGTATTGTAGACTGGCATCTGAGTAAACAGAAGTTTGGGCATAATAAATAAGCAGAAAAATTGCTAAGGAGCATGTTCCATTCTTGATACCTCAGGTTACAGATTATAGTTGACACTCGTGATGAACTGAACTTTGCAAAAGGGTTTGTAATAATTGGTTCAACTGTTTCCTAATATGAACATCTGTCATAGGCTTTTAAAAGGTGGACCTGGAAGAAAATGCTAGTGATCATCTAGCCCCTTCTCCCAATCCTAATTTATATGCAAACATAAGTATTGTTTCCAAACACATTCCAAAGACACAATCAAAATATTCTTTGATAGATGCTTATGTAACTTATTTCTGAAATTATTTTTCAAGAGTACAGTTCTACAACTTCCATGATACTTATTCCACCACATAACTGTACATGCTGAGACATGATGCATTGTAAAGTTTAGGAAACTCAGGTTTATTGAGAAGATATAGTTTTAAACAGGGATTTGAAATTTGTCAGAGGAAAGGTACTTATCCCAGTGACTTCCTATCAGAATGACTTTGCTATATATTTAAGAATTTATTGAAGTTGTGTACCTCTATGTATTCCAGTTTCTATATTCATAATAACAATTTGTTTGAAGAATAATATAGCTGACTTCAGAGATTCTGGACAATATATTCCAGCCTCCATTTACCTTTTCTATGTATAGTTAAGGCTTATTGCTAAAGCAATGGTAATCAGGCATCTCTCCTTGTGTAGTCCTGTCCTGTCGCTGTTGAGTGGCTAGCTGAGGAATGACCCAAGGTCTCAGACAAGGAAAGAGAGAAGAGGAGAAGAGAGCTTTATTGTTTTGATTTCCATATATATAGAGTTTACAGAGGTCACCCAGATTGGTCAGCCCAAGACCTCCCCCTAGGCCCAATTGGCCAAGCCCGAACTGACCCAATCCGGAGAAGTTGTTTGCAAAACATCCAAACTTTATCTTGTTTATGAAATATAGCAAAATGTTCCCACAGGAAGGACCTGTGCTAGTCACACTGTCCCCTGGGTCCTTTGTTCTTATTGCTTCTCTGAGAACTGCTTAGCTGAAGCCACAGAGCTGAATGGATGCATCAGGGATGGGAGGTCAATCTGCTCTGCACTGACTCTTACATCAGGAGAAACTGGATATAGTCAGAGGAATGAATCGTTGAGCCAAACTGGTTTTGTGCTCTCCTCTCCCCTCCTGTCCCTGACTGGGCTCTCCCTACTGTATCTCCCTGTGGTGCAGAGCGCCATGGCACAACCATTCCCACCAGAACTGTAATCTAGAACTGTGCTCCTTCCCCTTCTGCATTCCTCTTAGAAATTTCACACAAGGAGATGCAAGGAAGATATGCTGTTGAAAGAAGCAGAGGATTAGAAATAACATTTTAGAAATAGCTACACGAAGCTATTGAGTAAATCTGTGTAAAAGAACAGCTGTGGGCACCATTATCTTTGCTTGCCCTATTGTGCTGTGAGGAGATTAGAGAAGGTGAAGGAAATTTTTCCAGGGAACTAACCAAGATCTGTAGCTCAGGTATGATCAGACTTATATGACCAAGTGACACAAGGCCTATGGGACATTTTTCAGTAGGCCCAGATTGCTGGATTGCAACGTTTACAAGAGCTGCAATTGGGAGGTCCCCAAAGTTCTGACTGCAATGATGTGATGCTGGTGTGAAGCTCACTCTCAGGGTCAATCAGTAGTGTCAGGCTTCATAATCATCAGCTTTGCTCCATCCAGTCTGCATTAGCTGCAATTCCCTGTGCCATCTCACACCAGACCAAATTCCAGGATGGGAGCTGTGCTTAAATAGTCTCTGAACTGCATGGGACTGAGGAACAACCAGCTTACACTGCCTGTGGTAGCTGGTCAGAAAGACTGTAGAAGTGGTTAAGAAAGTGTGGTACAGATGCAGAGAAGAGTTGATTTGGTCTGCATCCTCTCTTGCACCTTCATTCTGCCCTTCTCACAGCTGTCCTTGAATAAAATGAATGAACATTATATTGTATCATATAATGTTGTCTTGCAATCAGTTGCACTACTTCCTTCTGTTGAGAGCATCAGTTCAGTTGAGAGGGGCACTCTGTTTCTCTGTGGCTGTACATAGTTGATCCTGCATTTTCCTTTGGCACCTCCAAGATAAGTTCACTCTAACAGCTGACTGGACATGAAGTGTGTGTGGGAAAGCTGTCCTTGCGTGACTTCATGTCTTAGTAGAGAAGAGTAATGGGATAGATACTGGAACAATGGTAGTAAGGGTAAAGAGCCATGAACAATAAACAAAGTAAGTCATACTAGAATTTTTTTTTTTAGGATTTTCATGCAATAGTGTTCTATGTAATGTAAACTTCCAAGAACTAATTTAGTACTATACCTCAAAAAATTTGGTTTATCTTGCTCCCTGTGAAGGTTGTTGATGGCATTAAAAAGTAATTGTAGGGACAATAAAGAGAAGCGTTAAAGAACTGATTTTAAGGAACGTGGCAACTAAGTGTTTCTAGAATCTGCAGTACAAGTTAAATCTAACATATTTACTAGGGATGTAGGAGGAAGATTGAATGCTACATTAATTACATTCACAGATGGTCATAAAATTAGGATATTCAACAAATACAGAGAAGGTTATAATACTGAAGGACAGAAAGAGGTTGGAAATACGAGTAAGAGATAAAATTAGGTGCTCTAGAAATATGTAAATGAAAACATCTGAAACTATGCAAAATATAAATATTCAGTGGTAGAAGAGTGTTGAAAAAGAGATGTTGAAAAAGGTAAATATGACAATGGAAACTGATTAGGAGTGTAGTTTCAACAAGACAAGAATACAGGAGAGCACAGTTAAGGTTGTGTGCGCAGCCATTGCACGAACGCCCTGAGGACGTAATTGTCTTTCCTTTGACCTTGCAGTGCACAGGCTGCTCTTTGCATTGAGCTGGCCCTTAGGAAGGAACTTTGGGATTTTGTACCAGGTAAATTATCTCAGCTCATTTCCGTATTTGAAGGATGGATCTAGAGCAGGTGGTATTTAATTTAATATCTTATAGCTGTGGTGGTTTGTGTTGACTCAGCTGAACCTTGTCCATTTATTTTCAGGATCTAAGATTAGCAGATCCTTCCCTGTGACTGGAAGTGTAGAAAAGAGGTACAGACTGTGGGGCTGACTTTGTCCAGTAAAAAGGTTCAACAGGAAATGGTGTCTTGTAAAGCCAGATAAAACTGTGTGAGGAAATAGGCTCTTGTGATGTGAGCACCACCAGGGTGGTGAGCTGAATGGGTGGGTATTCTTACAACCTACATGGCTTCCGAGAGTTTTGTTATCAGAATGGTTCTTTTTACCCCTGAAAAGTGTGGTAAAAGGTTGACAGATCTTCAGGAATAAACAATCCAGTGTAGGAGACACTGGTAAGCAGTACAGGTCACCCTGAACTTTGAGAAAAGAGAAAAGAACACATCAATTCATGTGAAGCAGATGTGATTGCCTTTTAGCTAAATTAGGGTTTTGTGCTTGGATTGCAGGGATTTGTGTAGTCTGTATCCTCAGATGAGAAGCTATCTGTTTGAAGTGTATGTATTTATGGGTTCTGAATTAAAATTGCATTTTACCATTTAATGTAAAATGTGGTGGTTTTACCTTGGTTTTACCTGTGGGCAGGACTTGGGAGTGTTTTCTTCATCTTGTAATTTTGTATGTAGTTCTGTGAGAACATGTTTGGATTCTTCCAAAAAACCAAGAATGGTTGCTGTTTTATTCTTTGATTATAAACTTAAACTTAGGCATGAATATAAAGTTTAGAGCTGGAGAATAACTTTTCTAGTCAAAAAGAAGGCCTTGTTGGTGGACAAATGAAACTATGGATCATGACAGCCTATGGAGACTGCCAATGTATTGATCAGGTGCCCAATAACATGAGCACAGCCACTTTTTTCAATAGCAGAACATAACTGTTACTGCGAATGCCAGTTAAAAAGGACTGCACTGGTATACCATCCCATTCCAGAGGTGAGGCAGGCCCATGCCTGTTGAGGCTTGTCCTTAAGAGGCAGGGAAGCTGGTGAATTTCCACTCACTTGTCTGATACTGACACATTGCCAAAAAAAAGGCTATGGAAACATCTCCCTGGAAAGGCATTAGCAGTTTCTTTGTATTTGTCTGGCTTTTTGTTTTGTTTTTTGTTTGTTTGTTTGTTTTGTTGGGGGGGGAGAGAGGTGACAGGGTTTTTTTTTCAACTGTACCAGAAAATCATTAATGATTGTGGGGATCGTGTTTTTTTGATTACATGGATATCCTATTCATGGCTGTGCAATCACTTTGGTCTCTTCCATGTCTGTCTGAATTTTCAGTGCCTTAAATGAGATTTCTAAGTGGGCTGGAAATTGACTGAGATGCTCAGCAATTCTCTTGACAAATTTCTTCAACTATTTAACTGCTAGTGTATTGGCAAAGCAATTACATGACTGTGAACTGAAACAGTCTTCATGTTACATGCTGACGTGTTTAGATCTCCTACAGCACACACAGTTTCACCTGTTTTCTTCATCAGAGCATTCAGTTCTGCAGTAACAGATACATAAAATGGATGTGTGGGATTGACAGTTCTTCCAGGTAGCCAATGGCTTCTGCTGCAGCTGGGACAAGAATTCCTACAGTGGAAGACAACTCATCATCTCAGGAGGCACAGAGTAATGTTTACTGTCTTTAGTGCGTATGTTATTTACAGCCAGAGAGTTAAGATAGATGAATTTATATAGCACTAATCATCCTAGTTTCCTTAACTTAGTTTCTTAGCCTTCACATAACTTCCTTAACTAGTTTTACTGATCTTCCTTTCGAGATGTTGAAAACTAAGATGCTTCTGTACTTTAATACAGTCTCACTGTATTACCAGGTTTCAATCCCTTGAATTTACATGTATTATGAGTTTTTCATAAAATATACACATTCTTGAAAACGTCTCTTAATTCCTGATATTGGTCTTCCTTTTTGTTAGGTGTTGTTGGTTCTAAATGCATTTTAGCTGCTTTATAAAGGTATGAGTCTTACTAGAAGCAATAGGTGGATTATGTGGGAGGAGGGTAGAAATTGCATGATTTCATTTATTAATGTTATTTAGTGAGAATCTGGGCTAACAAGAACACAATTTGTTTTACTGAAATGGTACATAAAGATGTAGCCTTATCATTTACTAAAATTACCAACTGGTCAAATCAGTTAGTAGTCATTTAACTTTCCCTCGTCAGTCACTATCTGCATTCACAGAGCCCAAGGGGCCACTGTGGCAGCTGCTGCTCTTATAGGAAGTAAATCTCTTAAGAAGCAGTATACAGGACTTGCTGGGTATGTTCATTTTAGCCGGGGTGCTGCCCCTGAAAGTTTCCAGAAGCTGCTTCAGAGAAGGACTTGCAGCTCACAACACTTCAGCAAGCAGATATGAAATAAATTGTTCAGAGGAAATTGTTTAACTCCAATTTAAAGTTTATATTCACTTGATTCACCACTTTTATTTTAATTATTCTTCCAAACTCTTTTGGCCAGTTTCTCGGCAATTTAGCTCCATCATAATTAACACAAGTTTAAGATTTGAACCTACTCTTTTTTTTTTTTCCTTATTTTCAGTAAAGGTATTTATGTTAGCCACTACATGTTTAAATATTTTCTGTGAATCCATCATATATTCTTTTGTTGATTTGGTTTTTTTTAATTAAAGGAGTAGACCATACTGACATACATACTTAACAGCAACAGCAATGCCATTTGCTGTTAAATTTTCACCCGAAGAGGCAGACTCTGTATTGTTTCTTCAAGTTGTATAAGAGAAAACATTTCCCTAAATTTTTCCCTAAATTCCCTAAAGAGAAATCATTGCACCCTAATGATTCTCGGTCTCTCAGGTTATGTAAATCTATGTACAATTGAGAAAGGTATGCCCTAAGAAGATAGTGAAATCTTCTGAAGAATACTGTGTTGCCACTTGCTGTTAATTTTTTCCAGCTGTTTATCCTTCAAGAAGCATTGAATGTCTGTCATTGGGTAAGGCCTTCAGTCCTATTCCAATAGTTAAGGGCATAAGTCAATGTCTCTTACAGGCAGTGTCAGAGACAGCAATATTTATGTCTTTAGTTAAATTGCAGTTAAAACACAGAATTCTGATTAGTTAAAACACAGAATTGCATGGAGATTATGCACACTGAGTGAAAAATGGCCACTGTATTGGGTGTGAGCAGTGTATATGTGATCAGTCTTTGTGAGTAATTTTCATATGAAATAATTTGAGACTATTATGAATTGATGCTGTGCTAGGACTGGGTTTTTTGAAGTAGGATTCATATTTAAATTCTTACCAGAATGACAGCCTACCTTGAGGAAGAAATACTAATAGACTGAGGAACTCTCACTTGTTCACTCCTACCAAAAAGCTTGTGTTCTGGAAATTCCCTAAACCTCAAAAAGCAACTAGGTTCACAACACTTTTAGGGTTAGAGTTTGCTTCTCCCGCTGTGCTGCTCAGGCCAAGGGGACAACCAGCTGGCGTGAAGCACTTCCTCACTTGTGACTGTCTTAAACCTAGTGGTTGCTCCAGCAGTACATTTCTGCCAGCACTGGGAGATGATTGACCTTTCCCCCTCCCCCATTATTTGTGTTCATTAAATGGAGCCATAAGTACACTTTTTCAGTACTGTGTTGGAAATTTTTAAGTATTTGAGTGATTCCTTCATGTGAAAACACTATGAAATCATACTAATGACAGCTTTCTTTTACCACAGTGCTTGTTAGCAGAGTATTAACCTATTTGGACAGGCTCTCTGGGACAAATTCCTGTTGTATTGCTTCTGAGCTCTCAGTTCATGTTGATACAGTTGAATACGATTAACATAAATTTCCTATTAAGCCATATCCATGTTAAGGTAAAATTCAAAGAAATCTGCAAATGTGGTTTATAACAAGACATTAAAATATTATCTTAAATTTCAGAAATTAATTTTGTAGTCAAGAAATTAGCTTCTTCCCCAGCTGTTTTTTATAGGTTTTTGCCTGCCATGTTCCTGTACTGCCAGGCACTCTTAAGCATTGTGCTGCAATTTTATTATTGCTGGAGCTTCTCATGATCAGAGCCTGGTGTTATAATCATAACTTATTTGCTGGATGTAAATGGATAGTAGCTGAAACCAAATTTCTTTTCACCTGTATAATCAAAAAATATTATTTGGATTCCTAGAGGTGAAAGGAGGCAAGCTAAAACTTCATCTTTGAAGAGAAAATTTCAGAGGCACTTTGTCACTGTCATGTCGTGGTGCAGACATCTGTCAGACTCTATTACAAATCCAACTTTCTTATTCGATGAGTTACTCAATTTGCAAATTGAGACCTCTCTGCTTTGTTAAAAATTATCACTGCTCATCCGAAAACCCTAAGTGTTTAAAAGTATAAGATGACAGCTTGAACGCTTAGGGATGTGGACTCTCCTTATAAGGACAAATTACCTTTCTGGATGTCACATTTAAATGTTTGGCTGCCTATCATCTACAGGGAATTTAGCATGATAAATCTTTTTAGATCTCTGAGAGCTGAGGAACTGTAAGTGAAATGCACGAAAGGTGTTTGAGGTTCAGGTTTTTTTTGTATGCATCTTTTACAGAGTAGGCTTCAAACGTCTCTGATTGCAAGTACTAGAACTGGAAGATATTGCTTGAGGTCATCTCCTTTATTCAAAGATTTGAAGCTGTTGTCTTCCTTTTTAATCTAAATAAGGATTTTTTTTTGTGTTTATTAAATATATATTAGGCTATTTTCTAGCGTGAACCAGAGTGGATGAACCTAAAGATTAAAAGGTTAATTTTTCAGTTGTGTGACAAGCATACAAAGGTATAATTGTGGGGTGGATCTGGCCCATCATTTCAGTATGCCATTTTGTAATTTCATTGTCAATCCCAGTAATATTTGCTGTTCTTATGGGAATGAAGATATATGTGGCTTTTTATTATTTATATTAAAAACGGGTGTTGATATGGATGCTCCTGTGGCAACAAAAAATGTGTTTTCTCATTCTCATTTCATGGATTTGTGTGTATTTTGGCCTTGCTGTTCTTGCATTTTTGTTGAGATAAATAATAACTTTTAGTAGTATTGATGTAATTCTTGGAGAATATATCCCATTAGCTAGCTGCCATTCATCTGTGGGCATTCTGATTCAATCCAGTTTATTATGCACATTTTATTTAGGAAGTAGGTTACTCTCTGAACAAAACAGCTTTGCTCTCCTGACATATACGACCAAAAATTCTATAACCCGTTGAGGGATATAAAAGCCACATCTTCAATTTTGCTTACTGCCATCCTTTTTAGTCTAGCTTCAAAACTGAGTATTTTTTCAAGGGTAATTACTGTCTTCAGCTCTGGGCCAGCTGTGGTTTCTCCCTTCATGGCTTGAATAAAGAAGTAAAGGAAGCTGCTTTCACAGGCCTGAAATATCGTTGAGTTTGGCTGTTGTAGGAAAGAAGAGCACAATAGGTTGCTTCGTTCTTTGTAGATCTCAGAGGTGCTACAGCTTTATCCCTTCAGTACCAGGAATGCTTCTTAATCTCCTACTAAAAGAATGTGACTAGAGGTTGAGAAAGGGTTGAGAATGAGTTGGTTAATTGGTGGTTGTTTGTTTGGTTTTTTTGTTTGTTTTTTTTTTTAACCTCTGGGCTGTTACAGCCAGTATCTACTGAGCTATTTCAGAGTTAACTGTAGAAAATCAAGTTATTCTGGGTCACTGAATTGGCATATGCAGTCTTTCGTGCTAAGCAAAAATATTTAGTAGATGTGGACAGGGACTTACCTGCTCCTCCTATATCAAGGTGTTGCTGAGACTGTTGTGTGCTGGGTGAAGCCCTGTTGTGATGTGTGACAGATCATGAGGCAAATGCTGATGGGTACTGATTCACACATCACAGCTGCTCCATACCCTGTCCACATGGACACCAAGCCTTTGGGAGTTTCAGAAGTGCTCTTGTATGTGATCCTGTGCCCAGCCTGAGAACCAATGTCTCAGATGGCATCAGCCCAGGACTGTGCCCAAGGTCCTGAGGTGAAGGGAGCTTTCCTTCTGAAGTCCTGTCACTTCTCTGGTTTTCTGAGAGGAGCCCTTGCAGGTTCTGGAAATAGTCAGTGCTAGAAAATGAAGCATATAACAGGTTTGTGACAAAATCCCAAAAGTCTGTGACTGAAAAGAGCTTCTGTGTAGCGTATCTCAGCACAACTCAGGTGGGAGACTGCCTGCAGGTGGGTGTTAAGGCCTGTCAAAAAGGAGCCTTCTTCAGCTGAAAGGCTTGAGTCTTCCCAGCCAAGCCTGCTTCCAGATCTCTTGGCACTGTCACCTTTGACAAAGCAATGGATGTCACGTCCTTGCTCTGCTTAATAGTATGCAAGCAAATGAAGCAATTCAATAGCACTGAAAAAGAAGCCAGAACAGGTTACTTGTGTTGATCATGTTAATTCCTTAAGAAAATCAGTACTGAAAAATTAAACAGTGAGAGGAACAAAGTGGCATTCCTAATACATGGTGTCCTGCTAATGTGAAGAGACTGTCACACCAGCTATAATTGTTTTTGTTTTGACAGTACCCTCTGAAACCCAGAAGACTCACTGTGATGTTTCTTTACTGGAGCTGCAGCTTACGAATCTCAAGGTTATCATGGTACAGCAACAACGTCCTGTTCTCCCTAAGTTACAGTCTTTACAAATTTGGCTGCATACTACTCGAAACCTAAGTTTTCTTAGGGGGACAGCATATGAGTGACAGAACTGAGACTAAGCGTGGTTCCTGGCTGTCCTTATAGTGCCCAGTCTATTGAGGCACCCTCCTTTCCTGCAAATGATTTATATGTGTAATACTGCTTTCCCCTGGGAAATAGCACATTAATTAGGAAAAGAAACCCAAATATTCCAGGAGTGCCCAGGGCTCTGTTCAGTCTCCCTGAGTTTCCACTGCTTGGAAATGCAAACAGACGTTAAAATGCATTTCCAGAGAATAGTGGTTTTGGATTGACATTGTGAGAATGTCACCATCTTGTGACCTAGGCAGTTTGAGGAGTATTTGGTGCCCAGGAAGAATAAGAAATATAAAAGACTGAAAATACTAAAATAGAGGTGTCCTATGGGTGCTACATATTAGTTTACTGTGGAAAAATGTGGGGTTGATATTTGACAGGTAGAAAGCAATGGCTTAAAATGAGAAGCAATAGAAATGCTGAGCATTTAGGGAGAATGATGGAGGAGGAGATACATAGAAGGGGAAAAAAAGGGAAACAAGTACAAGGAGAAGAGTAGGTAAAACAGTTTGCCCAGTGTAACAGCAGACTATTGAGGAAGGAGGAGAATAGGTAACTAGAGACCAGTGACCAAAGGCAGTATAAATATTGTTTACTCAAATCATCATAATTTTGACTTTTTAGATCCAAAATTCCCTTTCAGGACTGGATTTCTCACATAGACAGAAGGGAAATATCTGTTTTTTTGCAGAGAGAACATGCATATGTGTGAATTTTTCTCAAAGTCAGCTGATCTTTGATGCTACAAACAAAAGCATATGTATGCTGTTTGGTTTTCATGTATTTCTACACATACGCCATCGTTTTCTAAATTACTTTTCTATTGTCTAAACAAAGTAGATTAGATGGATAAGCTATCTTCTTCAGAATTATAACATGAAAATTCTGTTTCAGCAAAAATGTAATATCCGAAGTTATATGCCTTTAATTTCACAATTTTCCTGGACTCTGTGGCTTGGTTATTTTTTGTACTTACAAAATAACATTAATTTGGTTTGTTTGGTTTCACTGAATGTGTGCAGTATTGAAGCTATTGCTTTAAAATGTCTGGTTTTCCTTCTACAATGTTCTACTAGCTTATTTCAGGAAAAAAAATACAAGTCTCTTTTTTTAAAGAAATAGATTTGATTTCAGTGTCTGTAAATTTTTTAACATATACAGTTGAGTCAGCTGTGTGGAGTATCATGGGCTTCAGTGGTGACACTAGTCTGAGGGGGGAAAATGATATCACAAGAATGGAAACAAATGTGTTCTCTCGCTCTGATCATGAAGCTTTTAATTCCACACTTGGGGAAACAGCAGGATTTACTGGGGTCAGTTGTACTCCACTGGGATATGTATTATTAAAGTGTGTATATATGTGCGTATAAGTGTTGCAGAGAAGAGTAGAAGGTCAGAACATACTTTGCAGTTTTATTACATTGCATTAGATTTACCTTTTAAAACTTATTTGTTCTCAAAATCAGACATAAAACATCACCCCCTCCCAAGCACATGTATTTACTTGTTAAATATTTAAATAGTTTTACCCTTCAAGTGCAGTATGTATGCTTATTACAAGCAAGAATAGGAAAATAACCATGCAGGCTTTTTCATATTAAAATTATTTTTACTGCTTTTCTCCTGTGCGACATTATGTACTTTAATTTTTATAATCAGTTTAGGAGCTCACTTTCGGCACACTCCTCACGGAACTTATTGTATGGTCCCTATATGTTTATTTGTGTGTGACACATGACCTGGATTTCCTTTCCTAATTTTTCCTATTCCATACCTGCCAGTGGCTGGAAACCAGGCCTGTTGGGATGCTGTGGGTTCAGAGTCAGCATAGCCACCTGCAGTGGGGTTACCTTGCTAAGTCTGGGGCAGAAGGGGCTGCCGGGACCTCCTGCTCAGGTTTGGGTTGAGGGAGGAGAGGACAAGTGTTGATGCAAAGGCTCTTCCGGGGTGCTCTGGGGAACACTCTGCCGTAAGTTTGCTGTGGAATCAGCAAAGCACAGAAATTACTTGAAAACAACTTTTATACAGTCACACTCTCCTCTTATCTCGTGCTTTGTTCCTGAAGGTGATAACATAAGGGAGAGCTTGTGTGCTCTGAAATTCAGAGGCTGTTAAAACAATTCAATACTTAGAATCACTTCTTTGAACATAAAGCTGCTTACTCCCAGCTCGCAAAAATGTTGTGAAACTGCTCTAAAACTGCATGCTTTCACCTTCACTAGTACATTAGAAAATATAATATGAAGCATACACTGCAGTTTTATTTACGTTTTCTTTTTAATTTAGATTAATATGGAAGAAACATAATAATTTTAATGTACATATTAATTGAGGCTTGGCAAAGTTGAAAGAAAATGTAATATATTCTAGATCTATAAATGGCAGAAGAATCCATCTGCTCTGTCCATATCCTATGTTCTTCATACTGCTTGCAGGAGTTGAGCCACAAAAGGAAATTATAATGCAATATTTTTTTTAAATTTTAAGGTTTTTCCTACTTCCTGGACAATTTGCACTGATTGGATTGCAGCCTGAAATTTCCATTTTAGCTGCTGTTGCTTTGAGTAAAACAATTACTTTTTATTAAAAATGTCAATTCAAATAATTATTTAAACCTGGCTTAAAAGAAAAGAAAAGAAAACTCGTTGCTGCTTGCTGTTGTTTTGCATGGGATTCTGTGCTATGGAAACTGGTCGTAATTTTATTGAATTGATTTAATTGGTATTAATGAAAATTACATGTGTGTGTAAAGGGAGGATACAATTCCTTAAGGGCCTTAAATTGTCCTGAAGCACATATGCAATTTCCATTACTCTTAATGGGAGTTGCATTTTTCTCAGCAGTGAGAATGAATTCCTTGGGACCACATTGTGGATGACCTTTGTGGAAGTGGTAGCATAATACTTTTTTGGCATGAGCGTTTGCAGTACTCAGAATGGGGGTGAGAGTCATGACCCAGCAAACAAGCAGGGCAGCACCCCAATTCATTCTCCCCTTCACCCAGCTCTGCACTGGCGGCTTGCAGAGCTCACTGCCTTTCCTTAAGTGCTTTGTCTTCCATTCCTGAGCTCTTGAAAGGATTTTAGGAACTCTAACCTGAAGGAAAACCCTAGTTAGGCTCCTCACCTTTTGAAACTACTGGTGAACTCTTTATGTATATGAAACCACAATTCCAGAATGAGTTATTTTCATTTTTAAAACATTTTCTTAATATTTAAACCATGTCAGCAGTTACAGTGAATTGTAACAGCAAACATATAGAAACAATCTGGTGTATGAACCTTGGGGTAAAGATAATTCAGCTCTTTGTGCCCTTCCTCTGTGCCTGTCATCAAATTCATGTTATGTAACATACTTTGAGATGTAGATCTTTATAGATCTAGATATAGATACTTTTGTGCAACTGATATCACTACACCACAGTCTTGATCTAGTCAGAGGAATTACTTCAGTTGGAGTAAATTAGTGTCATTGCAGTAAGTAGTTCAGTAGTTTTGTTTTAGTCTTCATTACAGAGTTATGTAACTTGCCTTGATCTCAAGTATGAAATAAAATAGGGGTTTTCAGCTTCTCTTACCAGAAATGGCAGAGTGGGAAACCCTAAATGATTGAAGAAACTAATGTAATCCATTATTATGACAATTCTTGGTGAATTTGGTTTGTGAAATCAGTGTTTTCATTTGATCTTTAGATTCTGTCCTGGTGTTTACAAAAAAAAAAAAAAAAAGGAGTTGTATGAAGTCTGATAAACATAATAGTAAAGGGGGAAGATTTTTTGAAAAATTCTTGACCATAATTTCTTGGTTTTGGCAGCATGTATTCTGTACTGATGGATCTAAGCATAATTTAATCACAAGGACTGCATTTCTAACTCTTTCTGCTAATTTCACTGTTTACAGAAATATATTCCTTGTTGCAATAATATGCACACTGAAGTATCAGTATGTAGGGACAATGGAATGAGTTGAGGGATTTACTGATTTACTCTGAAATACTTTTTTCTGTAGTGTTTATGCAATAGAAGTTAGTATAGCATTAGAATTTCAGTCAGTCCAATCATTGGCAGTGATTTATAACCAGAGTTTTAAATGAAATTGGGAATTAGGGGAGAAACATTATTTTCTAGTCAAGTCAAGCAGCTGTGCAGTGAACAAGGGGTATTTCTTCTCGACTTACACCCAGTCTGTGTGATCAGGAACTCCAGTCTGAAAGAGCTTATAATTTTAGAAGTAATTGCCATTTAAATTCCATTCCTACTGGTTTAAATGATGAGAGCAAAATGGAAGATAAACAGGTGCTCTGACAGTGTAGAGTCTAACAGACCCTCAGATCCCATGTAAAGCACCAGAAGTTCTTACCAAAAGGCATCCAAGAGTGAGAGTTTTCTTGCACGTTTTTTATTCTGTGGTGCTGTATTAAAGTATTTGCCTGTCTCACCAGTAAGCGCTGAGGACATTCCTTTGCTCATGCATGATGAATACCAGGGCTTTCAACTGTTACTGCTGCCACGATGCTGTGAGCTGAGGAACTTTGCTGGAGAGCAGCTGCGTTAGTCCTCTTCCTTGCTGGCAGTATTGCTTCCACTGTCGCGATGTAGCTGCTTGGGTGCAGAACTGTGAACCTTGCACCCTTAGGTGTTGTTGTCCATCTGAATCCCTACCACATCCCTATTGCATCCCTGCTGCATCTGCTCCCTGTGCATACAGACAGCAAGGCATGAGCAGGGAATGGCTGAATTCTTACACTCTTCGTGGGGGATTGGATAGAAATAGTAATTTCTGTACCAATATAGAAGAGAAAAGGAAGGGATTAGCAGTTACGTGGTCTAAAATGTGGGCAGAGATTCAGCACAAGTATCACAGGAAGAATGGTTTAGGGAAGTGTAGCAATGTTATCAGTATACAGGGTAGGTTTACCAAAGGCAGATCTTTCTCATCTACCTTGATACCTTTCTGTAGAGGGCTTATTTGATACCTCTTTCTCTTGACAAAGGGGATCTTTGTGGTTGGACTTTGAATAAATGTTAAACAAGGCTCCACTTGACAATTGGTTCAGTTACAGAGAATAGTACAACAACTCTGAGATGGTAAGGCTTTAGTTAAAGGGATAATAACAAAAGGTTATCATTAAAAAGAAGTGGGAAGACAAAAGGTAGATGTGAAATTCCACAAAGAATGATTTTAGTACCATTTAAAACTTTTTTTTTCCCCAGTAAATTGCAGGAATAATCCTTTGGAGCTTGTTGGTAACATGACATGTAGGGGTTTTGTAAAATACAAAACAGATTATCAGATGGTAAAAGCTGGTTGGCTCTTACAATAAGAATAACAGTAATGGGATGAGATCTAATAGGAGCAGCAAGCTCATGCAAATAGTGATTAGTATTACTTTCACTGTAGTGCCAAGGGCTTATTCATTGGAAGTAAGTGTAAAATGATATGATTATTTTATCTGATAGCCAGACTAAAAGCTTCATGTGATCTTCAGGTATAAGAAAATGAGTAATGTCAGTTTTAGGGTGAACCAACAAAAATACTTGCAGCAAAGGGATGTGGAACTATTAATACCAGTGAAGTTTGGCTGAGACATCTGTCCATGTAGAATAGTGTCTACAGTTCTGGGTGAAGCAGAAGATGTGAACACAGGTCTCCTAAGAGAAAAGGTTACAATAATATGACTGAAAATGAAGGTGACCTGTTTTTGTGTTACTCTTAGAAAATGGATAAGTTGGGGGAAAAAAAGTGGCTATGAAGGAAGACACTGAAAATGGAAGAAAGATTTCTAGATATTTAGGAGACTGAGACTTTGGACAAAGCATGAATTTCAGAAGTGGATTGTGCACTGCATGGACTGAACTTGACACAAGAAAATCCTTGGCTGTTTGCTGCAGACATTTCCAGATGCCCTGTAGCGATTGCAATGAGAATTAAGTGCCCACTAAGTAGAATTTCAAGCATGTTCGTACAGGTGAGCCAAGGCTGCAGCCTGTTGTTTCTTCAGCAAAATACAATTCTGCTGTTTGGGGTTTATGCAAAGAAAGGATTGGTGTCTTAGAACACAAGTGAGTCTAAAAACATTCATCAAAAGTAGTTCAGAAAGTAAGTTATATGACGTTGAGCCAGAGGAATTACCCTCTCGAAGTCATGGAATAGAAAGTAAATGAAGATTGACAGCAAGAGGCAGTACTTAATGATACCAATATTCAAAATGGAAAAAAAGATGTTCACAGGTGAGTTTAACGTAGTAAAATTATGCAAGCCATTTATAAGATAAATTTATAGGCGCTGTGTATAATGGAAATTAAAACCAGTGAACAGAAAATGAATCTGATTATACTAAATTTGTAGTTTTTGCAGTCATGAATGGTAAAGAAACAATGTGAAGTGACCCAGAGGGAAGAGAAAATATGGACAGGGTGGAAAAGGAAGTTTTCTTAAGAAAACACGAGTGGATAGCCATATGACAAAGTAGTCTGAAATACAAGTATCAGAAATTTCAGTGTTCAAGAGCCTCATGAAACAACGTAGCATCAAAATGATTTTTTGCTAACATTTGTGGTTGCCATGTGGTTGACAAAAGTAAAGTCAAATTATAACTCAGCTTTAGATGCATCCAGACATGCACTAATCACAATTTATTGAGAAAGCATTGTTGAAACCTCCCTTTCTACTTTTGTTCATTTCTGGGTAACAAGTTGTGCTCGGTAGAGACAGTTATTACTGCAATGTGTTTGATAAATGAAAGAGAAATATTTATTTAGATATGGACATTTGGAACAAAGACAGTTTGTCAGGTACTGACATTGACAGCTTAGAAGCATTTGAAAATACGGTACTTGAATAAGGTTGGGAATATGTGAATTTCCAGTAAAATAGAGGAGAATTAAGGCAAATTAAAACTGAATGTAAGAGGTCAGTATTTGTTTTTTAATGGTCAATTTAACAAATGTATGGGGACATCAAGAAGAATGCTTCCATCTGCAAAATACTTTCACTTGTGCCTTTCTTTTTCATCAATTCAAATTTTTTCAAAAAACTTTTCTGTGTGTACTGAAGTATTTCAGGCTTCGTCTCTGCTAACAGTTTGACTGCAATCAATTCAGCCACTTATAAGAGACAGAAATTTTGTGTTCCTGTTCCAAACTGAGTCATACATCCTCTTTGATCAAGATTTTGGTTTGTTGGGTCTTTTACTTTTCAAAAGCATCTCAGACTTCAGCTTTAAATATATTAACACAGCCCATTGAGGACCAAAATTGGCAGATGGATTAAGTCCATTCGAAAAATCACTTCAGAACATGTTTGGTTAACTTCTGCTAGGAAGTCTATCACTATGTAAGAACAATTTGCCCAATCCTACCTCTGAACCATTGCAATATGCAAATTTTTTTTCACCTACACTTTCTGACCAGAGCTAGCACTACAGCTGTATTATATCTGCTTACTGCAGTGTTGTAAAATGCTGTCTGTGATTTTGTTATCAGCAAGAGAATAAGATGGCCATGCCTGAAGAGAGGACAGAGGGGATTATCCTGTGACAAAGATGATCAATTTTATTATTACATAATAACGTGTAATACATGCATTTGCTGAAACTGTTTTATTTTGTATTTTCATTCTATGTCATTACATGGTTTGTTATAAGGGTAATGAAATCCCCATGAGAATAAGACCACTGCTCTGATTAAGAAGTTGCTTGCTGAAACTGTTTCACCAGAAAAAGAATAAAAAGCTTGATGTGATCTGAACAGTGCCCCAAACCTGTGCTTAGCTTCTGTCTTTTATTTGGATGCCACACATCCTCCCCATAACATCAGTGATTTGTAGTTACTTTCTGATAAGGGTGTCTGCACTTCACTTTTATGGTGTTGGAGGAATTTTTGGATATACCAAGAAAGATGAAGACCAGGCTAGAACTGACCCTAGGAACATAATTCTTGTGTTATCATGGCATTTAGTCCTTGCGTATGGCTTGCTGAACTTCCTGTTGGGAGAAGATGATGTTCAAAAGAGGATTGTAGCCTCTTGAGTTGTCCTTGCAGGCTGTGTATGGCCTGCAAATCGTGTGGACTCCCTGGGTCATGAGTCTCCACTGAGATGTAACTCTGTTGAAGTCAGAAGGAATTGATTTGTTTTGCTGTTCTGTAGCATCATTTCCACATTATTTCTCAGAACTTCAAATGCTGTTGTGTATGGCATCCATAATGCCTGATGGCATTACTGTCTCTCATTTTGGGAACCCATCCCTGCCTAGTTTATGTTTGATTCTTGGAGAAGTTGTGGGGGTGCTAATTTTTCAAGCAGATAAACTGGTTTGTGGGTGTTAGGTCTGAGTGTGCTGAATAGCTGTCAATAGGAGAAATCATTGCTGTGCTCAGAGCTGTGGGGGCTGGCCAGAGCCTGACTAATCCCTCAAGGGCTGAAAGAAAGTAGAAAAACTAGAAAGGAGCAAACCATATATGCCTGAGGACACAGGTGTGAGCATACAGCAGCGATTTTTTGGACAGATTTGCAACATTTCCTTGCCATACGCAGGAAGAACCTTCCAGAGGGGCAGCATGAAGCTTTTCTGTGGAAGCATTTTGCAGTGCTGCATTTATTAACTTTGCCTGCCAGCTCTTAAGTTATTTTGACAAAAGCTTTATTACGGTGTAAAAAGAAGCCTGTACATAATAGTCTAAAACTTGTTCCCAGTTACATGAGTTATTATTTATTCCCTTGACTTCAATCAGCAAATGAAAGCAAAATGTACTGCTTAATCTTGAAAAAGAAGTAGTGTTAATAGCAAGAATTATTTTGTTTGGTAAGGATGATACAGCCAGATTTTAAATTGTATTGGTTATTCTCTAAAACATGTTCTATATGACATTAGTTTGAAAGAAATTGTATCACTGCCAGCACTTTGAAAGACCAACAGGAAGCAGCTCCTGCAACAAGGCTCTTGTATATTCATCAGCTGCTGTATATTACATACTCCAAATTGCATGAAAAAATGGGGATCTCTGATAACACACATTTTGAAGAGGGATTTACATTTAATAAATGTTTACAAGTATTTTCATAAACTCAGCTTATGACAGTGTTGGCTTCATGTGATTGATTACTCAAATGTTGCCTTTCCTCAAATATAGATTGTGCAGTTGTCTCTAGGAGTTATTTATATTCCCTAGTATTTATGATCTGCAAGGCAGCTTAGTTATTAACATTAGTTATAGCTATTTCTGTAGATATTTGTCTGAACCACAAGTTTTTGACACATTTCTTTTTCTTTAACAAGCAAAGCATATCTACAGCTATAAAAATGTTCTCTGATACAGAAAAATATATGTACAATACACCTATTACCTAGAAATACTCTAGTGAGGGTGCAATTTTGATTTCCAGTAGAGAAAAGTATAATATGCAAACAAATTGCCACTGTAGTAACATTGAAGAAAATTTATTTCTTTTTCCTCTGATTATAGGCTTTTTTTATTACAGATAGTCTTCGCCCTTTTCCATACCTCACTCTCTTCTTTGGGGTGGCAGAGTATTGACAACCATCTTACTGAAAATAACTTAGTCTGAAGTAAAATTAATTTTATTATTGAGCTTGCCTGTTTTGAATTAAGTCACTAAGCTGCACAGTAGGTGTATGCATGATATGATAGTTCAGTTTAAAAAATATAGTGATGCAGTGAGATTTTAACTAGAAGTCAAGCCTCACCTGAGTGTGACACAAGGGCGATGTGCAGTGATCAGGGTGTGGTGTGCAGCAATTGGTCCCAGTGACCAAGATTAATGAAACTCACATGGGCTTTAATTAGTGCAGCTGCAGTCATCAATTATCTAGAGAACACAAATATTGTTATATTTTGGGAAATTCTTGATTTATTTTATTCCACTGGCCAGTAGATTTAGATGAATGAGTTCTCATCATAAACATTCTGAGAAAAACTGCCTGAGGCCATGGTTTATTATTTAGGACACAATCAGTAAGACTGAGCGCTACTGAAGAAAACATTGTAAACTGGTCTCAGTATTAATTTGGAAAATTTGCTGAAATGTGTGGCCTTGTATGGGTCGTCAGAAACATTAGAGCATCTCAAACAAAATACAGAACAATCTGTCAGGCGGGGAATGTGCAAGGATTATTGTCCAGCAGCTGATCCATAACAGAATGTCAGTGCATGTACACTTAAAGCAAGTATCAACAACATTTAATTTGACACATAATGTGGTCTTCTTTTATTATCCTTTAAGTGCATGTCTTAGAACACTGAAGACTGGACAAGTAAGTAGGGGGAGAAGAGCTGAAACATGACAACCCTTCGCAAGTCTGAAAAGAAATCGCAATCTAGAGCTTTTCAGAGGTATATGCATTTTCAAGGCAACTATTTAAAATAGATGCAAGGAAAAATAATGGGAAGAAGAAGAAAACTTGATTAAAAATTCCTTGCTATAATTTAATTTGAAAATGTGGCTTCTCTTAATGTGGTCTGAAACCTGTGTACAAACACTTAAAAATAAATTAATATGAGTGCTAACTACTCGGAGTAACATCCGCATCTGTCATTTAAATTAAGAAAAGGACACAATTATAGACATAAAGATTTTTCAAAAAGTTAAATGATAGTTTGCCTGCATGTACTTTTTTTCCTGAATGTTTTGCTATAATTTGCATTTGTCTGTTCTCGTCCGTAGAAAACAGGTTAGGTGCACAATGCTGCCCTAATCCCTGCTCTTATTTTTCACCCAACCAAACTGCTTAACAAAGCAATGCTTAAATGTGTACAAGAACATTAAAATTCATTTACTCAGAACAGAAGAATGGTTCAAACCATTACACTTCCATGACCTAATTCAGAGCCTTTTTTGTTTTTTTCTTTTTTCATCCTTTCCTCTCTCTTCCTATTTCCTCCTATTGAAATTATTAGCTGAATTCCAGGTCAATTGAATTCTAGAGAAAATTATTACTTTTGTTGGGGCATAGCTCGTTGTCCCTAGAAAGGGAAGATGTTTACATACTGCCAGCATACTGGAGTGGAGACTGTCTTGTTACCCAGCCTGCACAGTAGGGCACATGTATCTGATGTCCTTATTTCTCACTGGTAGCTGTCACGCTGACAATTGGAAAATGCTGTAATTTCCTTAGTTTGCATTATTTTTATATCCCCTATTGTTTTTACACATGACCTTTACCTCTCCGTTCTCCAATTAGCAGAGTGAAAGCCATTGTTCATTGAGCAGAGGTATTTGTGCCCAAGGGAGCAAAATTTATTTTCTATGTGTGCTGTTGTGGGTGGTGAGGATTCTTTAATACTAAAGAAATAAACCTTCATCTTAACCTTTGTTTGATTCAGACATTATTGAATTTGGGCAGGAACTTCCATCAGCTTGTGAATAATTGTCATACCAGCAGTCAGTGAATGTTTATATAAATGGTTATGGATTGTGTAGGCCCATTATAAAACACGTAGTGGTTAACTAATTTAACTAAAAATTTCTCCTAGTTTTTTCCATTTTCTTTGAATCTGCTTTTCCTAGTTCATACAGAGACTGGGCAATCATTATAATTGCATCAGTTGTATTAGTTAAAGCAGTTAAGAAATTACATAAAATGCAGTCATATCAGGAAATAGTTCAGAATCAGAAATGTAAATCAACACACGACATTGTGGTTATTAAGGACTAATGAGTCTGGACAACTTAAGGTTAAAATCTGCCAAATGGGCTGATCTTTTAGCTTTGTGGTCAAAGTATATTATTTCAGTGTTGATACAAACTATTGTTTCTTGTGCTACTCTTTATTCCCTTCATATCAGTGATGTATACCAGCAATATCATGGGACTGATAATGTAATATGTAGAATAAGTTTGAAAAAGTATTATTTAGTTGCTCAGTTTTCAAAAAATTATAGTCCAGCAGTTCAAAAACCACTTTGTGAGTATGTAACTTAGTACCAAAGCATTGCCTTTTGGAGATGGCTCATCTTTTTGAGATATCACTTGCAAATTTAATACCTGATATGAAAACCATAATCTTGAAGATATTTAATTTGTCTAGTTGTTGGACAGCAATAAGTGTTTATGCCATTGTAATCAGAGCTTCTAATAGTTGTAAAGTTAGTGCCAATTCAAAGCTTTGCTTTGTTTCTGTTTAAGGTTGTATAAATCCTTTTGATCATGAATGGGATTTTTCATATTAAAAACACTGCACACTTTTTGTAGCTTTGCTGCTGATAAAGTAATTTATTATTAATAAAGTCAAGTCCTAATTTGTTAATAAAAGATCTGCTGGTAATTTTTTAGTAGAGTAGAAATACTGGTTTAATCAATGTAATTAATTCCTCATGCATTAGTATTTAGTTACTTAGAGATTTGATCTCACTTGTAGTTACCTGTTGGAAAAATGTCTTGTAGTACTTCTAAGCAGGTGAGAATTTCAGAAAGTTTTAGCTCATTTACAAACTTAGCCCTTGACCCAGGAGTATGTGTGCAGGGAGCATTTTCCTGCTCATTTGTTAGAGCTGAAGTAAAGGTAGGTTCTCTCACTCAGCTTCACGTTTGTAATAACCAATTTCTTGAAATAGTTTGTTCGCATGTTTCACTCATATTGTTATGACAGCTGTATTCCAAATCTCTTTTTGGATTTTGTATCAGTCTCCCTAGGTAGATTTTAAAAGACATCATTAATAGGTGATTGTCAGTGACAAGACAAAAGCTGTTACCAAGCAGGAGCTTCTCATGCTAGCCAAGTGACAACACTGCTGCTTAGACTTTCTCTCCCAGATGTTTTTGTTTCAGGGACATGAACAAAACCAAGTAGTTGTTCTGTTGGGTTTTGCTCTGTGATCTGTGCAAAAATTGGGTGGAACACATAGATTGTGTGCACATGGATTGTTGGACATACCAAGCCCCCTCTGGCTATGTTTACTGCAAATCTACCCAAGCTACTGACTTTCTGGTTTCACATTTTTAGCAGCTCCTTTCTGTGGTGGTCTTAAATCTTAACATGTTTTCATGTTACCTTGCATAACAATAATAGTATACCTTATGCTGCTATTTCAAATATTATAGCTTGATGTAATGTAGTTTTTATTATGAATTCATACGTCTGAAAAGCATGGAAGATAAAAAGAAATTACAGTGCAACTTCATGTTTGGATTCTAGTTAGATAGCTATTTTAATTACTTCATCTCTGTCTGTGGTTTGGAAAAGAGAATGCTTTACGATTTTTTTAAGTCTACATTGTGGCTGATTTTGCCCAATATTAAGATACATGGGGTTTTTTTGTCTTTGGGGATTTTTTGGTAGTCATAGATAATTCTCACTCACCAATCTGAACAGCTGTCAGTATTGTACTTTCAAATACAGAACCTATAACCCAGGAGGAAATAAACCCAAACAAATAGAATACAAACCCCAAACTTACAATTTGGCATCAATTATGTGTATGTAGTGTGAGAGGACGTTACAAGCCATCTCTGCCAGCTGAACCTCTTGTCTCTGCCTGCAAGATCCTCCTGCCTTTAGTTTAGCTTTGGTGACCTGCGGGTTCATGTTCTGTGTTTGTAGGTTATATGCAGGAAAATGCAAAGCCCATAAATAGAATAGTACAAGTTGCTTATTTTTGTGATTTAGGGGCAAAGGAACAAGTTTTCTGTGTAGCCCCTCACTGATCTCCTTTTAGCAACCTGTCTTAATCAATATAAGAAGAAATGCTGGAGAAAGAAGTTAATTCAAGAGCATGCATGTGGAAATGTGTTCCTCGAAGTTGTCAATCTCTTTGTAATATACAACTGTATCTTCTCCAGTGGCATGCTACCCATTTGCTCTAAAGTTTTATTTTGTGTTTGTGAAACGTAATTGTCATGGTGGGTCATTGTTAGGAAAAGTTGAAAAGGGATAATGTATTGATGGTTTTTGAATTGCAAGAAAAGGAATCGAACTTTTTAAAACTTGAACATTTGTAAAAGAATAGGAACCGCTGTACTTTTGCTGTGTCTTACGTAAGCCTAGGCTTATGCATTGTATACAGTTGAAAACTTACTCTGGTTTTGTCATTTTCATTTATTTCATCAGGGCTGGGATTTCACAGAAAAAATATCTGCTGAATTTTATCAAAGTGGTGCAATAAGATTTTTTTTAACCTGTAGCCACATTAGCTCTAGAAGTCAACATTAGACATGTTGTAAGATATGCAGGACCTGATGTAGTCAGTACTTTGGAGGAAAAATATGTAGAAAAACGAAAGCATCTTTTATAAATAACAGTGTTGTTTTAGGTTAGCTTATTCCTTAACTTACTGGACACAATCAGTACACTGGCTTTGTCTTCAAGCAACTGGGCATCTTGATTTCAGGCCAGATACCAGGGGCAACAGTGCTCTCTGATGCATTTAAGTGAGAGAAATAAGAGCTGGGGTTTTTAAAGCTTTGCTTCTTGAATCCAATAGGGCAAAATATGAAGCTGCCCTCTCTTTGCAGAAGAATTAGATGGGTGGAGGTTGTTAGAGCCACAGAATATCAGGTGCTGTAATCTTTGAAGCAACCTTTGTGGTGGAGCTGGTAGTGATGCTGCAGCACACAAATTTGTCTTTATGGGGGGCTACTGTTCATGGTTTTGTGACTGAAAGCAGTGCTTTGTGCTTCTCTTCTATTGCAAGAATATGACAGAGAGATTGAAATAGAACTGGAAGATGAATACAGCCAAGTTCTTACTCTGTGTCCAGTGTGGTTCTTGGAAATTTCAGGTCACTGTGGTAGAAAGCAAGTGTAAAGACAAAGGGATACATGCAGTGGTAAAGTTATTCTAAAACAGATACCTTATTTCAAGTGAAAAGAGCATTCAATCACTTCTCCACAGCCATTGCTTTTAGCTGGCAAAGGACATTTGATCAGTACACATGGAGGATTCAGAATTGCTTAATTTCCCAGAGAGTGAAGATTGTTTTGTTAGAAAATTTATATTAGGAATCTTACTATATGGCTCAAAGTGTATTCTCTACCCCATTGTTTTCCCACCTCCCAAAGCTTACAATACAGGCATGCCACAGGACAGTAGGAGACTTGTTGTGCGGACTGCAGAGGAGAACTACATGGTGTCTTGTAGCTAAGCACTTGCATGATTGTTGCCCTATTCCACACTGAAATCAGCATATGACAATCAATTAGTTTAATGTTACTGTTGGGGATTTTTTTCTTACTTCAACTGTGGCAAGATAAATTAGTGCCCAAATGGAGGCCAAACACATGCACTTGCATTTACGTTCTTCACTTCAGACGAATAATGCTCTTATTAAAATCAGCTTGGTTTGTAACTGGAGATAAGTAGCTGTCTATAAAGCTGAACTCAAATAGAAACCAGTGCTTGATATTCTGAGTGTGAAATTCAAAATCAAATAACTGAGATAGTAATAATCCTACTGGGTTTTTCAAAGTATTGATAAGTCAGCACTTTAAAATGAAGGTAACTTGCTTGCAGCCATACTCCCATTGAACTGCAGAGAGATAACTGAAAGTCTCATATTGAAGCAAATGTAGCTGACTCGTGCTCTTATAATGTCTGATATCTAGAAAAGACAAACTATCACTCCAGTTCATTTGTTTGAAACAACATATAAAGGCAGCAAGTTATTTAAAGGGAAGCAACTTCTTGGAATAAGCCTTTTGTTACATTTCTGTTGCATAGGAGAATTCCACAAGTCTCTAGGGCACAGTTTAGAGCTTGTACTCTGAAGCATAGGCATCCTTGATTTTTTTTTTTTTTTTAACTTTCAAGAGAGATCTTTTGCCTGGTTTTGTTTTCTGGTTTTCTGTGTTTGTGTAAAAACTGGGAAA
>JAKEPQ010001005.1:42812500-42822500 GCA_024500445.1 Entomyzon cyanotis
GGTCACCTTAGATCTTTCTCTAAATGCTCCTAGAAGTCAGCAACAGTTTTCACTGTGATGGAAAATGTAAGTTTTGGGTTGCTGCTTGTAAGTTTTTACAGAAGAATTTTCCATTTTCTTAATATTTTTGTGGCTACAAGTTTTGTAATGTCCTGAGTTCAAGAGAAAAACAACTGATTGGACCTCCAGGAAGTGCCTTGATGATAATCAGCCTTGTGTGCAAGACAGAAAGGCTGATAGTCAGAAATTGCTCTTTAAACTAAGACAGACTGTCAGTCTTTAGGAATGGTGGGGAATGGCCTATTTATGTAATCAGATACTAAAGCTGGGAAGAAGCTGTCAGGCACATTCTTGTTGTGTAAGCAGCAGGCAAACTGTGCTTTATCTGACAGACAGTGTGTAAATCTGTCCATGCAAAAATCCAAATGTTTAGTTTGCTTCTAGTCACTGTAATAATCTGCTTATTTTCTCTTGCTAGAGCGATGACATCATTTAGCAGAATGCACCACAGACAGGAGTCGTAGATAAGGCTCTGTTACTGTCAGTCATTCACTTCTTGATTGGCAAGGAGATAAATAGGAATTTACTAGAGGTTGGCTTCCAGCTAAAAGAGCAGACAACACCCTGGGATAAGTATGTGAAGAGCAAGCGTGTTTAGCACCCTCAGCCTTACAGCTTGGAAAAAGGTCTAGAAATAAGAGTCCTTCAAAATTCAGTGTTAAAATTTGGTACTTTATTAGCAATAGCTGAGCAGGCTTCCCAAACGGAGAAAAAATCAAATTAATTGATAAAGATAGCAGTTACGTAGAGTGATAGAAAATCCTGTTCTGGGTGTTTGTATTAGTTTCAGTGCCACCAAGTTTGAGAAAGATTTGTTTCTTTCAGTAATTTTAAGGGACTGGTAATGGTTTATCAGTGATAGCATTGCCATTTGCCTGATTGTTCAGCAGACCAGACCTGGCATGGGAATATATCCTACTTAGCTCAGGTAAGATCACCTACTTAGATCAAGTATGGTGAACTCTACAATATTTATGTCACAGAAATTATTATTCAAGAATGGTTTCTGAATTTCTTTGTAGTAAATAATAGGCAGTCCATGGTCTAAACTTATCAAATACCTTTTTGTTTTTGTTAGGGGAGTATTTTGGTATGAACAGACTAAAAAGAAAACGTGGAAACAATACTAGGCTATAATAGGGAAAGATAGTCTAATCCTTTTTAATGGCATTTAATCTCCTAAATCTTCTGATTTCATTTAATTTTAAAGGGTAATAAAATATGATTGAAATACATCTGAAGTGCAGTCTAATAAAGGTAATCTGCTGTACTGAAAATCTACTGTTTTGTCAATCTGAAGATTTAGTATGAAACTATGCACGATGGAAATGCTTATTTAGATCTTAAACTTCTGAGTTCTTGTAATTTCTTTGGCATATATTTTTATTTTGTTTTAAGTAGATAGTGCCTGTTATTTAAAAAATAGTAATAAGGCTTCTTTAGAATTCGTGGGAAGGTTCTTAAGAAAATTAATCTCCAGGTCATAAGAAGTTAAGACGTAACAGAAACATGACCGATTAGGAGAACATACCTGGCAGAAGAATACATTTCTGTACATAAAGTCAATTGTTCATGTTCCTATTGTTTCCAAAATGATGGAGACCATAAATGAACAGCTGTTAAAATCATTATGATTTGTGCAACAATGCTCTCATCCTCTTGTGTTTATATTTAGATGAAGAACTGCATTCTAAAATAGTAAACTGGCTTCGGAATCACAACCTTGAATGATACTATCTTAATTACAAATACATGCATATCTTGGTAACGTTATGCACCTCCTTCATTTAAAAATAGGGAGAGAACAACAATTAAGCACTTTCCATGTGTTAATTTTTGTTTAATTCAAAGAGTTAACCTTCTGAGAAGAAAGCTTCTGCTGGCACATTAGTGATAAGCATTACATTAAAATAGTGATAAATACTGTATAATACTCCCAGATAGACATTTTTCCTGTTGAATCCTGGGATGCTTTCTACAGATATCTCAGTATATTTTTAATGAGATTGTACATCAGTTTGTGTGTTGTAGTTTAGACATATTGGCTTTAATTATTTTTGAATGTGCAGTTTTTACAGTAGCAGAATATATGTGATTTAAGATTCACCACAGTGCTCTGAGTATCACTTGGCATTTTAGCAAAATGTGTGATATTAAAAAGACCATGAATTTTTGCTTGATTTTCATTGTTTTCTCTGACATATAATACTCTTCTTTGCTCTCAATTCTCCTATGTCACATGTGCAACATTTTGCATGTTGTATTAAAGCAATTATATCAGTCTCATCATCTCTCTATGTATTGTGGTTCCACTATTATCACAAATAGTATTAAGTCAATCTAATACAGTATTTTCTGCCAACTGAGTGCTACGGTATTTTGCCTAAATCATGAGGAAATAAAAGAGAACCTTACAAAACCAATACTCAAAGAGGTCTTGATAGGTTGACCAATGCTTAAACTGAATTTTTTATATAAGTACTGTAGATCTTTTCAGATCAGTATCAGTCTTCCTTTTGCTATAAATGTAAGGCATATATTTTAGCTGAGTTTAATCATCTTCCAGTAATTCTGGCAAACTGTTGTGAATATTATGCCAGTGGACAAAACCATGAAAATGAAAGTGACTGAAACAGCTCATGTAAAATGAAAATGAAAAGTTATTTTGATTATACCAGCTGAGATACAATAAACAAACAGATGAAAAGTAAATTAGAATTTAGAAACTCAGTTTTTAATAAACTAGTAATTTGTTAACAATATAAGCTTGATGTACTTTATCTTAGTCCTTTTGACAAGACTTGTTTCGTGGTAGCTGCCGCATCATCGTAGAGCCTGATCTAATACTTAGAGAACTCAGTATAATCTCATTGACTTCAATACAAGTTGAATTGGACTAATAATGAAAAATCGCATTATAATAATATTAGGTTTAGGAAAAAATACTGCTTATAGCTGATTTGAGTCAAACTGAGTTTGTCTGATATTTTACTGATGTCAGTAAAATCATACCATAAGTTGGTATTGCACTGCTGTGACAACTATGGACTTTTATTCTGCGAACCTATTAAAATCACAAAGCAACAGTCATTCTCATATAAGACTGTGCAGATATTTGTCTAAATAAAATACCAAAATAAGTAACTTCGTAAAAATCAATTTGTAGCGTTATCAACTGCCAAGATGAAATAAAAGGCATATTGCCTTTTTTTTTAATTATTATTTTATCAAGTCTGTGATTTTCAGCCTGTAGTCTTACTTTTCCTTTAGGGTATTTTAGTTTTGTTTTCTTTTTGATTTTTTTAATAAATGACAGGTTTATTTTATTTAATATTATTTCATTTGAATGTAAAGAAAAAACAGCAAATATTAAAAAAAAACAAAACCAAAACCCACTAATTGAATGAAAAGTGATTTAGGAAAAATTCTAAGTTTTAATATTTTTTTCCTGTAAAGTGCGTATTTGACTAAGCAGTTAAATTAAAAAAAAATTAAATAGCTTATTTTAGCTCTGAGGAAATTCACTCTTATTACTTCTCAAATTTAAAGAGGACATATACTTACATGCATGTGTAGCAAATTAATTTTTACTAGTTTTGCTAGTAATGGTATTATTTTTTTTTAATTTTTTAAAAATAATAAATACCTAAAGTGTCAAAATTAAAGTTGTGATTTGTCTGTTTATCAGCATTGCAGCACTGGATTACATTGGAACTAGCTCTTAATCAGACTTAGACCATGCTGGGAAGGTTTAGGAAGAAACAGGGAAATCTGGGCTTCTCTCAAGCAGGTGAACTTTTCGCATTGGTAGCTGAACTCAGGTTAAATTAACCAGTAGATACAAACTATCACTGGCATGTGGATTTGAATAAGTGTGATATTTTAAGTAGTCTGCAGCATGGTAGCATATGTTAAGTGTAATTAAGAAGTAGCTGAACTACAAATACATAAACTTCCCAATATGCATTCGGTTAAAATTAAAAGGAACCTTCTTTTCAGGCAAGAGGAGCAGTTGTTAAAGCCTCACTCTCAGTCACATTCCCAGCAGCCACATGTCCAGCAGGCCGTTGTAGGCTCTGCTAATCTGCATGCAATGGCTTCAACACTCCCCAAGGTGCTCCAAAATACTGGAGTTGCAGGGGTCAACATCCTAATGTGGCTGGAGTTGGAGGGGGTTTTGGTACCCAAAGCCCACTGCATTCCTTTCTTCCCATAATATCAAAACAAAACCCTGGCTTGAACAAGCAAAACAGTCCTTGTCCTGCGTGTGCTGAAATCTGATTTTCCCACCCTTCTGTCCTTCCGAGGTGTATCTGTCTGATACCAGATGAGCTCTGTGGTTCACAGAGGCAAACCTTGATTCTCACCCTTTCCCTTTGTAAAACCTAAGGTCTGCCCTGATTTTCAGCTTCATAAAAACATTGTGCTATCATCATTTCCAACTACAAAAAAACAGCTGTCTCTCAGTATGTGAAGTCTTCATAGGAATTTTCAAAGGCTGTTTCAGCTGTAAATGTAAACTTAAAACACAAAAAACAACCCCCCAAAAATCCCTTCCCTTTCTTCTTGATGATGTTGCTGAGTGTAATGTGCTTGACACCAGACGTTTTCAGAAATGTATGGCATGGTGTAGTTTCTCTGATACCATACCACTTTGCTGTTTTACAAGCTACAGCATGTCACAGATTAAAGCTTTGTTGGATGCAACAAAGCTGGCAATAAATAAACCTCTCTGATGTCACTGTGACCTAAATTAAACTCATTGTGTTTCCTTGGTTTTGTTAGCAACAGAGTAGTTTTCATCACTTTTGAAAGACCTCTAGAGTTTTAAAAATATATATTTTTAATAAAGATTTTAATTAAGTTGAAAATTAATTTTGGGTCAGAGTAAGAATCGGCATCTGCTGGTTTCTAGCCATTATGTGCTGGAGTGGTTTTTTGGATAGAATGACAGAGTGCAAAGGACAGAAGACTTCAACGTGGTAGAAAAATAAGAAATGTGAGAACTACCGAAGTACCTGATTGCAAATGTGCGAAGAGCACTGATCTTCTCCTGCACTTGATGAATATACAGAGATGCAATTTATTTATGTTTTAAAGTTTTATGCACATAGGAGTAGTCAGAACCCTGAAAGAAGGAAAATTGTTTTGTCTACTTACATGTGGTAGACTTTGGGGGTGTTCTGCAAATATTTTATTTGATTAATTTTCAGTCTAGTTTGACTTTAGACCTATTTAGATGCTCATCCTGAAGAGGAAATTTCCATGGGAAAATTCTGCTCAAGGCTTTAACTATTAACTTCATGTACAGTAAAACTCCATCTTAACAGTATCTCCTGCAAATACACATTAGAATAACAGGTCAGCTCTTACATGAGTGGGTGCTCTGTTTTAGAGAGATCAATAAGATTTAGCTGGAAACTGGTATGTACCATGCCTTTTCAAGAATCTGCAAGTCTGTGAGTTGATTGTGTTGGCTATTGGGATTTATTTATTTTAATGACACAACTCACTGTTGGTGTTGCTCTTGTGCTGTAAGCTGCTAGTCTTACAGTGGAGACCTGCCAGATACCCAAAATAACACCACCCACCCCCCCAAAAGAAAACTGACAGCAAATACCAAAAGTATTGTTAAAGTGTAGGAACCATTTTCTCTTTGTGAAACAAGAAACAACCACTGCTATCAAGGTCCCAGTAGTTTTGAGTTCAAATATTTGTTGATATGTATTTTTGTTCTATTTTCAAAAGATACTGAGGGAAATTTCTAATATCCTAGAAGACAGGTAATGGTTCTAATAAAACAAAAATAAAACCACATTTTTAAAGACAAGTTTCAGTTTAATTGCATAGATCTTTGGAGATGTCCTGAGGATGTAAATGGCATCTTGATGTGACTTTAGGAACAAATATGGTATCAGAAGGTAGTTGCATTTTTCTCCATAAAGTTGTGCAAGCATTTGGTAGCAAAGCCTATGTTTATGATCCTGAAGATCCTTGTGATTTGAATCTGATTTATTAAACTCCAGTGCAGTGTATATTGCTCTTAAAAATTAAAGACCTGTATTTACAAACATATGGATGAGTCCCATGCAGTCTAATTTATAGACTGGCTTACAATTCTAGTTTTCCCTTTTATTCTTCATCTGTCTGAATGCTATGAGCTGCTTATGCTTACATAAAATACTCGTCAGAGCATTTGGTCAAGTGATTAATCTCATTATACAGAATTCAAAATCTTCCAGAATTTCTTCCCCCCAGAATCAAATATAATTCCATAAGTGTTCCAGTTTTCCAAAACTATTCCAGAACAGTTTTAGGGTAGATCAAGCTTTTCTTGGATAAAAACATTGTCACATGTACTGTAGTAACAACTGAGAAATTTATTATGAAGAACAACTGATAAAGGTAATGGAACTGGAAAAAATTGCCCATTTTGTAGCACCATTCCATTAGATTGTGTTAATCCAGGGTTTCTGTTCTGTCACTGTGCTGTAGTATGCTCTAGGTAGAGAAAAAAGGTGTGTTCAAATGAAACTGTAAGTTTTATTGTTATAAAAGCTTTTGAATCACTACTATTATATACAGATGTTCAGTTTTTTCTACATTATATATTTGTCCCAGTAAAAACTCATAGAGTGGTGTTAATGAAACATACCTTTATGTGCATTAAACAGTAGGCTGTGACACTATTTTAAGTGATTCTATGTTATAAAAAGCTCCGCAGCAAGATTAATGTTACAAAATTGACAGAATATTATAACACTGTGGAAGATGATAAATTTAAAACTTTCCATTATGCCATAATGAATACGATGGGAATCATGAGGCTGTGTCTGGTGGCTGCATCATGTCTTTCAGCTGGCTCGCAAGGCTGTTTTCCTCACAGAGAGTAACCTTTAGTCCTACTTCATTTATCCTAGATTATGTTAAAAATATTTTTAATTTGGAAGATACAAATCTAGAGTATGCTTCTGTTCTGAAAAGCAATGATGTAGAAATAGTAGCTGCCACCTCAGCAGAGAAACTGACTTTCTTCAGAGGTATAAATGCTTGAGAAAGTAACAAGTCTAAATTTTCTCTACATTTTACCTCAAAGTGTACTGCAGAGTCAGAAGAGAGACTGAAGAATCAGATCTGTGCTGTTCTGATGTGTATGGCACCTGTGGAATTATTAACCCACCTGTAGCTACAGGCCTACATTTTCCTCTGCTGTGCTGCTGTATTGAATGCAATGGGCCAATTTTGTCACTTCTGTGACATGAGGCATTCGGCCCAGTGTGTTAGGATGGGTAAATTTGAAATTGGTGATATTTCAAAGCTGAAGCAAAGGTCAGAAATTGATGCACGTAACCTATTGCTGATGCACAAGTCAGAACAATCTTCTGTTAAGACTCAGAGCTGAAGTGATGGCAGTTTTGAAAATACTTTTTTTTTCCCTCACAGCTGAAGAAATGTTGAGTGCTGTCCAGAATGTGATGTAGTTGAGTTTTTAGACCCATTCAAACAACTGGGTTGAATGTGTTGATTTTTTTTGCACAAATATGATGCATCATCTCACACGCTGCTCAGTTTTCCAAGATGCATTCATTTTAAGGCATCACTATGGCAATTCCTTCATGCAAGCATTCTTTGCTGGGGAAATCTGCATGTTTCAAACTGTCCTTTGCTAGGTACTTACTGGCACCCTTTTTTTTTTAAAGGCTTAACAACAGGTACAGTTTAGTGGTGAAATTACGTTTTAAAATTTATACACGCATTTTGACAGCAGGTTGTGAGACACCGGAATGAAGGCAGATAAATGCTACAAACTTCAAGAACTTAGAGAAACGTATTCACTTGTTGGCTTTTCAGTTGCCATTTGAGGTCATAATCCAGTTTAGTAACCTGCAGAAACGGTACACACCTCAGTGTTGCTTTTGTCATATTGCACATCTTTTCATCCCCCTTCTATGCCAGTCTGCTTAAGTATTTTGCAAGACTTTTGAGGATAAGAATATTTCCTTTATCTACATATTATTAAGGCAGCTTGTATTTCTGGTAGGTGCTTACAAGGAAGATGTGGTGTAATTAGTAGTTATATCAGCAATACCTTCTGCATAGACTTTGTATGACAATATTTGAATTAATAAGTCTCTGGATTCAGTGCTGAAAAATAACTATGAAAGTTTGAAAGCCCCTTCCCTGCCTATCCCCTCCCTTATTTTTTATTCATTCAGGTCCTGTAAATCCAACTTTGCGTCAGAATTCAGGGCCCAAGATCTATGTGGTTTCCAATCCAGAAATTGTGAAACATCAGTTCTACTCTGTTCTTGTGTAACTATGCCTGGAAAATTTGACTTGTGAAGGGGAAAGAGCACATATGCTTCTTATATGCTAATTTTATCCATACAATGTATTTTTGAATGAAATTCAATTTTTCTAACACTTTAAGATACCGTTGTTTGGTTGACTATAAATTTGTTGGTATGGACATTGTAGGTTAAGAGTAAGGATAGAGGGTTGCATTTGTGTGTTAGATGTTTTAAGTAACAGCAAGGAAGGTGGCAAAAATGGGTACTGAGAGAAGAAAAACATAACTGCACACAGGATCAGGAAAAGGTAAGTGAAGGCAGAGAGAGCATGTATGTAGGGACAGGAAAGCAGATGAACTGTGGTATATGTTTTCAGCTAGAAAGAGGAGTTTCGCGTGACATATATTATATATTAGTCTTCTTGTGTCATCAGCAACTTTTGTTGAGATCTAGCACAGTCTCCATTTCCTTTTCTAGTTCATCTAAAGGATTGCTGTTGTGATTTTATGAATAGTAGGAGAAACTTGGCCCCCATTGATGGATCATATGAAAGTGTGTTTTTCATGCTTTGGAATTAGTTTGTTTCGTCGTTATTGCTTCCTCTGTAGGGAAACATGGGATTTAACGATTATACTGGAGCTCATGTGTGTACGTTATTATCCAGAAGGGGGAAAAAAGCAGAGAACTTAGTGTGTGAAGTATTCTAAAAGGGTGAAAGTTTTGTCCACCAAATGATGCTTGTAGAGCAGGGTCATCCTGTGTATTGAATGAACTAGGAACATTGTGGGGAAAAAAATTCCTTGTAAAACTCTGGGTAGATACTTTTATTTATATTCCTTGTAAACCACACACTGCTGCTGATACTGCCAACCAGTGTGTGAGAATCAGTGATACTGCAACCTTCACTTTGAGAAAAATTATTAAAAGGGCCTTTTCTAACTGGGGTAGTAGTACTGGCTACTGGCAGCAGTACTGACTGTTCTTTTCTTTCTCCAAGTCTGAAAACATGGAGAAAAAAAAAATTCCTGATGAATTTGACAATTGTTTATTTACAAAAATATGTAAATTGAAGTCCCTAAGCAGCTCTGAGCCTGAGACAGATAGAAATCACTGTCATCTCTAAAGCCTCTTTTGATCTTTTTCTAACCTTCTCCAGTGGAGGAGACAAATTTAAAAAAAATAAAAGGAAAAAAAAGGAATAAAAAGACAACTTAAGAAAGGTCAGAAATCCTATTTGGACTGCTACCAAAGGCACACACAGGGTTTAGTTAGAGATAGAGTTGCACCTTTAATTCTGATTTTTCTGGCTTTTGTCACTTCAAAGACAGACTCTCAGTGTTATTTTAACATTTTTATTGTGTGTGAATAATAGAGTACACATTGAGGTTCAATAGATGCAATGCTGTTAAATGTACGTCTTGGTGGATTTAAAAATGAGGGATTTATTTTACATTCATAAAGTTGTAATACAGTCTGAAGAAACTATTTGTTAAAAGATAGCATCTACTTAACCTGCTTATTTATTTCTTGTAGTAGAAGGTTAGATCCACAATAAATACACGAGGAAATAAGTAGATAGGGGAATTTATCTTAGAAATAAGATCCCTGTCATGCTTTTGAAATGTGAAATGCATGAAGACCTGTCAGGG
>JAKEPQ010001005.1:42827500-43047500 GCA_024500445.1 Entomyzon cyanotis
TGCATTCTTCATGTGATAGTGAGAATGGGGTTTTTTTCTGCTTTATCTGATTTTTTTTTTTTTTTTAGATTCAATTATACTAACAGATCACTAGAATTGACTCCCAGAAGTAGTACTGAAATTATTTAGCACCTTAGATACTCTTCTGGGATACTCTTATCAACAGACCAAATTTTCAAAAAAGCCCAAAGTCCTGTAAGATTTCAGTCTGCTTTACGTCACCAGACTTGGATGCAGAAAATAACAATGTGCCATTTGCTCTTTTCTGAAATGGTGAAATTCTGAAATATGTGCCCATTGCGTTTCATAGCCTTGCTACCTGGCGGAGGTTAATCAGGATGACTTTTGTCATCCCATTTTGGTGGTAGGATTCAAGCTGCCTTGGAAACTGTGGAATTGCTTTCCTCCTGGTATCACAGGGCCCAGAGACTCCCTCACTGAGGCAGCTGAGGTGAGGAGCTGGGGTTCCTCAGAGCCCTCATCAAGGTGGTGGTGGGAGAGGGCAGCTGGTTCCTGCAGGGCTCTCCTGGGAGCTGACAGATACTGACAAGAAGGTCTCTTGTTGATATGAGCAGCATCCAAAGTTAACTGAGGCACTGTGCCTTTCCAGCAGGTCTGTGTATTCCTGTGCCTGGTTATGTGGGAATAAACAGCATGGAGGTTTCCATCCTTCTGTCTCCACAGGAGGACTTGATAATTTGACACTGGACCTCTTAACCCAGCCCTCTTTTGTAGGAACTAAATTTCCGTCCCCACGGGGAAGAATTGGTAAGAGACTGTTAGTTTCAATGAATTCAGCATCATTGTTCCACCAGCCCCCTCTCTGCTGTGTTACTGCAAAAGAAGACAATTTGGTTCCAAATGTGACTAATGGGCTTCTTTAAAAAAAAAAATTAAAAATGTCAGTCTTATCTGAGGTAATTGAGTCTATACCAGAGGTTGCTTCCATGTGGCCTTTATGGGCTGAGATTTCTGTGCATGTTAATACATACTGAGTAAATATATTGCTGTGAGATGATAAACTGTATTTATAGGCAACAGGACAAAATCCTAGCTTCTGTTGGAAAAAAAAAAAAAGCTAAAACCAGGGCATTTATACACTTTTAATGAGTATTGAGCTTGCCAAAATCTCTCAAATTCGTCCAGAGGTTTGGAATGAAGAATTATCATTTGAAGACGAACAATGTGAGTTCTGCTGCAATTTCAGTAACAATCCCCAGACCTGTTTTCTTTATGTCATGAAAACTTTAGAAACATAAACAGTGCTGAATTGCCACTGGTACTGAATAATTTGGCTTTTATTGTTGCCTGCTCTCTTCTTGTGTTCAAGAAAATAATTTAATACTTATTAATAAAGAGAAGGTAACTAGAGATGACTGTGACCTAGTCTGTTGAAAATTCCTCAGTACCTTTAATTTGTTAGTAAATTAAATATATTTTATTTAAGCAGAATCATATATACAGTATATTAACTTTTTTTTCCAGGCAATCTTTACTCAGCACAGAAAGGCCAGATGTATGGGAATTGTAAAAAATCAGGATATGCATAAAAACTGTTCAAGTGCATAAAGCAGCCCCATCTGGAAGACATCTAACAGAAATGAAGTTGTACAAAACCATTCCATTGATAATAAAGCTAATTTTTATGGGTCTGACAAGTATGTAATTATGTTCAGTGGTGCTTTTCAGATTTTATCACAGTCAATAAACCGCAGTGGTAATTTCATTCCCATTTGACATATTTACATGGAAACATTTGATTGGAGGAATTAGTAACCCTGAAAGCCTTGATAGATATGTTTTAATGATCTGTGACCTCCGCAGTCCCTCATCTGTTTATTGTTGCAACAGGCGAGAAGTCGTTCCTCTGTGACCTTTGTGGCTTTGCCGGCGGGACACGTCATGCCCTCACCAAGCATCGGCGGCAGCACACAGGTCAGTAAAGCTGTCTTTACTCTTTGCTATATTTTCCCCAGCAAGGGAGTCCCTCTACACTGGGGAGTAACACAAGTCAAATAGCACGTTACAGCACAAATAATACATCGGCTCATTGTTTACTTTGCTTTTTCTCAGTTTTGTGAAATCGGTATGCCCAGCATCTGCATCAAATCTGTTGGCTGGGAGTTTGAATAATTGCTGGGGGGCGAGTGGGGGGCATTTTTGGTGGGTTTGGGGTTTTTCAGGTTTTTTTTTTTTCTGAAGGAAGTAGAATTGTAAAGACTGGCTTTCTTCTTCAATGAATACTAAGTCTACTTTTTTTTTTTTTTTTTTGCGAGGCCCAAATAGATTACCTACTGTGAAGATTTTGTGAGAGACTGCTAGAATGTCCTTGGGTGAAAATTAGAGACTACATATAGATTAATCCATTCTTTTGGACTGAAGCATAGTTGAAAGCTAGTGTTGTTTCAGTTGCCCTTTTGTAATTTTAAGATAGTTTGTAATTAATAGGTGCAACTTTAAGAGTTACCACATGGCTGGCATGTAAAGCAAAATTTCTCTTCCAGAATTAGTAAAGCTTTCCTACCACCTGGTTATAAAATTTTAATATCAGACAAAATTAAATTGGTTCTTAGTTTCAGAAGACCAGAAAAAGTGTAAGTATTAAACATTTATTAATACATTCTACCTTAATTGTGCTTTTTAGTAGTTCCTTGTAAGTGTTTGATTATTTGAATAGATTTTGTTCAAACAGACGTAGAAGTGTTGCTGTTTAAGCCACTGTAGTTTTTTTGTTTTACTGACTATCATGAGGATAATGTAATATCATCAGGAATTGCTGTGTGAGTTAAGTGACCATTGTCTAATGTACAGTGGAAAGAAATGGCTAACAAATGAGAAGCTATAGTTGTTACATCATGAATTTTCCATGGATTTTGTAAAGGAATCACAGTGGGAGATTTTATTATGTCCCTGTATAAACTAATCTTCATTCAGGACATATACCATCTAAATGTGTAATTTCCTGGAGAGCAGCTACTCTCTTTCTTGAGAGCCTGAAGCCAATTGCTCCCACCCTGTTTTCAGTTTATTTAAAGCAACCATATTTGGAGGAGATTCTGATGCTTTCAGAAAGGTGGGGTTTACAATGCTGGTCAGGCAATATCTTGAAACAGATAAGCTCTAAAAAAATTTTAACTCAGAGCCAAAATTTGCTTTCAAGTCTAGTCAGTAGTCCTACTTTAAGATTTTTTTTTTTTATAATAATAATGAATATAAATTTGTGGAAGAGTACTGCCACAGTCAGTTCCCATTCACTGCAGGAAGTTTGTATTTTTTAAGTGACCAGTAAAAGTAATTTAGTAAATATAATATGTTATCTTATTATTACACTCTGAATGATAACAGGAACAATTACAACTGTTGGAATAGAAGCTGTATGCCTCAGTTGTAATTAAGAGTTTCCATTTTTCTGGAGCTTTGAAGAGTTTTCACATGTTGGCATAAGTTTAACAAATGTGGGCTAAAAAATTAATTAATTCATTAATCCTTTAACAAAAAGAAATCATTGTTATCAAGAGGATAGGAACTACCTTTGTTTTTTATTGGCCTGCCATGTGGCACATTGGGATCTTGCATATGTCTTGGACTCATAGTCAGTGCAGCCACACAAATGGTAAACAGTCATTTCAGGATGGGGAAGTAGAAGAAATGCAAATTCTTGTATTTACCCAACTTGTCTTTACCTATTATGTGAGTGCAGATCTGGTTTCTCAAATGTAAGCCCTTATCATCAAATATAAATTTGTATTTTTTGTATCATTATGCCACCAGCCGAGAGAAAAAGTATTTTATTTCCTGATTTATGTGCAAAATTAGGCTGAAAGTATGGTATACTGCTGGTGAAAAGCTGTCCAGGCTTTTGAAGGCATTTTGCCCTTCTTTTGCCAGCGTGGTAGAGACTTCTCGTGCTATGATCACAAGGATTTACAGGTTATAGATCATGAAGCTTGCATCTAGCAAGCATAACTTTATATTTTATGTCAGGACTGGAGGCTCGTTATTACTTTGCTATTAACTTTATACTATACAGGACAGTATCTCAGAGGCAGAGGGATCTATCTTTTTGGCATTTATCTGCCTCTGTGGCACAAACAATCAGAGATGATTCTTTAGCAGAAAAATTATCTGTAGCTTCTATTTGTTTCAAGGAGAATGACACAATCCACCTTTGCTGGCATTGTTGCACTTACATGGGTTCCATTGTATTTTCATCCAGTGCTCAACTTTATCTCAGTCATTAGCTGCATGCACTCCTCTTTGTGCCTTTCTTTGTACATTTTTTTTCCTCTGTCCCCAGCTGGCACAATTTTCCCAAAGCAGAATGCCAAAGCAAATTACAATCAGGTTTGAAAGGGATAGGTATCAAAAATAGTCTAAATGGATTAAATAATTCCCTACTGTAATACAAGCTGTCTAGGGGGCTGACACAGAACATCTTCCAATCCAAGATTTACTTCTATCATCTGTCAGAGGCCCACGATTCAAGGGCAAATGAACAAATCATAACATGTAGTTAAGGAGTTTTAACCAACTTAACAAGTCTCCTCTCGTCCCAGTCTCAAGGCCTGAGTTGTCCCAACACCCCAGAGAAATGTTGAGCTGCTGGTAGAGATTTGACACAAGAGAAGACTGGCTGTAGGACCAGCCACTTAGACTTTTGATACTCTTTGTTCTGGTATTTCTTACTCTGTTCTTCTCTTTTTAGATGACATTATTTCTATGTACTTGGAGAAATGCCTTTATTTTGCTTTTTTTTTTTTGGGAATATTATGGGGGCATGAAGTATAACTTGGTGTGAAAAAAGCTGGCAGAATCTGGCCCTCAGTCACTCATGGTGAAAACTGTAGGGACTAGTTTGGTAAATAGGATGTTATCCCTTGAGGAGATGTTTTTGTTTTTAAATGAAAAGAATTGCAGGAATGTTAAACTGAAAGAAAAAGCCATTAGTTTTAAGACCTGAAAAATGTTTGTACTTAAAATATTTGCAAACATGATGCATCTGCATACAGATTTCCTTGATCTAGGCTTTCTCAACTGTCGAGTAGGAACAAATAATTTGACCTGTCAAGAGCTTCCTGGTGTTTTACCAGCTGATGTTTTTATTCTGTTTTAAGTACATTATATCCTTAATGATTGACCTGGTCCTGTGGGAAATGCACACTTTGGACAGAGAATAAGCGAAGTCTTTGGCTCATTTTGTCCTGGGAAGATGTTCCAACATTATTTTGTGATCTGAGTGCACCTTTCTCCAGTCCTGTTCTGCAAGAATCTGTCTATGGTATTCTGAAAGTCTTTCACTAACTATGTAAATGTCCATGGCCTGATCTTCTACCTTGTGAACTGAAGCAATGGCAACTTCAAGAGTGGTCCAGAGTATGACCAGAATTTTATCACACTGAAAGGAATACTTACATCTCTGTCTGCCAAATGCTTTACAATAGGTACTTGTGGCTGCCTCGGCTGTGATAAACTGTCTTAAGAAACTTGGACTGCTCACACTATCAGCTGGAGCTGTGTGGTAAATAAGGGACAGTTTTCAGTGCTGCAGGAACATAGATGCCATAGTTCTGGTGTCTCAACAGCACTGGGAAGAAAAGTTTTTGTCTTTTGAGCCATCCCGGAGCAAGTTTCTTTGACTTGTATTTTGTTCCAATAAGAAAATCTTCCTGAAGATAGGAAGATAAATAAGGTTGTGAATTTTAGTTTTTGCTGGATTTAGAGTAAGTTGAATTTCACAGAGAATTAAATGATTACCTGAATTTTGTAACAAAAAAGGTAAATAACCTCTAAATCAGCCACCAAAAATACACACACACACATGCACACACACGCAAATACACATACGAAAGAAGCATATAATATCAGATAATTTAAATATTTTGCCTTAATCGTGATCAACTAGGAAATTATTTCAGGCTTTGAATGAGAACATGGAAACAATTAATAATTTTAAAATGTAATTTCTTTGTGTTCTTGTTCTTATTGTTCTGCTTTCCTCCTTTGTTTGCTCATCTTTTGGTGTTACTCTAGTTTTCTGTTCTACATGTTTCCCACTAAACTTCCATTTTGGGCTCTAGTAGTTGTCTCAGTCCAGCAGTGCTGATCAGTCACAGCCTCTGTTCTCTTGTATGAAATCCCTTTTTTAATGTTGGTTGCAAATCGCAAAAAGCCCATTCTCGTCTTCTGCACAGTGACAGTCAACATTTGCTTCCCATGTGTTGGTTGTGGTGGGATCTTCCTGGGGATGATAGAAGTACATTACAGTAGGAGTGCTAGTGAGGAAGTAAACTTACTGTGCACTTGTGTCAGTCACCATGAACCTATGGAACTGCTTAAGGAGATCATGTCTTTGTTCAAATAATTTCATGTATTTTTGAAGATGGTAGCTTATATTGTGCAGAGCGCTGTTTGTATGATTGCTTCTGCTCACTCATTTCAATCTTGCACTTCTCAAGACATTTATAGGTCAACGTAATAAAGAAAGAAAATTTAATAATATATGTGTTTTTATCCAGATGAGTGACTCACTTTGTGTTTCTATTTCTCATGTGAACTGCTCTTTGACTTTAATGTGTAGTTACATTACTCGGCATTGAATTTAATGTATAATGTAGCCTCTTACCTTCAACTTCCCCACCACAGCTTAAAAAAATTATAATGTTGAATACCACAGAAAATGTAGCAAGTAAGAAGACTTATTGCTCTTTTCAGCAAGAGAAGAGATGAAATTTGAAGAGCATCTTTGGTGTTTTCCATTTTCTATTTACACCAATATTTGCAGCAGACTGGTAAATTGATTATAGCAAAACTTTGACCAGAAAAGACACCAAAAACCTGGGGTTTTAAAACTTTCTCTCTACCTAAGAGAAATTGCCCAGTAGCTAGAGAAAAAGAAAAATCTTTAGTTACTGGTTAGCCGCAGCTTTAATAATTGCTTTCATAAACTAGTGCTCCCTATGAACTGGACCTTCTGTCATTTGGTTTCCCCAGTTTTGATTGTTGGAGCTCAAATTTTCCATGTCAGGTGTCTTTAAAGAACAGATGCACTTCAGAAGTTGGTTGCAGTATTGTAAAAAATGCAAACCCATTTCATTTGTTATCCTGTGGTCAGGAAAGTAGCTTTTTGAAAGTGCTTGTGTTAAAAACAAAGTAAAGTGGGTCCTTGATCTTGGAATGTTTGTCCTTCATTGTTTTCCTCCCACAGAGCTTGTTGACCATTGAGTTGTTCTGGGGCACCATACATTTTTTTTCATGGGGCTTGTTATTGATAGGGGTAGAGATGGTGAGACATAGACAAGTCTTCTTTAATGGTAATGGGGGGGGTGGTTTTTCAGTTTCTTTCCTTTATTGGTCTTTAAATATGTAGACTTTGTCCTTATAGTTTTGGATACACTATTTTATAGTTATTACATACTGTTGTTTAAAAAATACTGTCAAGCTCATATTTTTATTTGTGTAATTTTAATTTTGTATGAATTAGAATGTTGACTGAGGGTGAAGAAGAGTCCTCTTGCAATTTTTAATGGCAGCCCATATTAAAAACATTATGTTTATTGCCTGAAATGTCTGGGGGCAAGAAAGGTCAGAGGAAAATTGGGACACAATGACTGATTAGAAATATCCTGGCCCGTAGATAGGGAAGACAAACAATACTTAAATCAGTAGGTGTGAGGAAAACTTTAATAAATAAACAAATAAATAAAATTACTCCTGCAGCTAATATACTCTTCAATATCACGCAGCTCAAAGACATACGTAGTTGTCTTTTAGGGTTTTTTTCAACTGTACTAATCAACCTGGTTAATTTTCCATAAAAATACTGTTTTCCATGTGCAGCTGCTACGAATTACAGGCTGTTCTAGGCTGTCTTTTTTCCTCCCAGTTTAGCTGTCTTTTGTTGTGTGGTGCTGCAGTGATGTATTTTCTGTCAGGTGAGATTTACACATAGTCCTCTTGACAGGAGCAGTTAGCCACAAGGATTTCCTAAGGAGAAACTTCCTGGAGCAGTGGGCAAGGATTATCATTTTTCTTATGGTCACGACGGAATTTGCAAGCCCTCCTGGCTTCAGCAGGTCCTCACTCGGCTGTCAGCCCTACTGGCCCTGCCCTGGCACAGCAGCAAACCTTTACTTGATCCATTCTCCCCTGAATGGCAAACTGAAAATCTCCTTTCAGTTCAGATTTGCCTTTTTTTACAAGGGGGCAGGCTGGCAAGGTTCTAGTGCGTTTTAAATGAAACAGTTAAAATAAGTATGTATGTTATCTAAAATACCTGTGGCTTAACTACTTAGGCTTGAAAATGTTGCTATCTTATTTAATGCTAGGTGATAAAATAAATCAGAACAGGAAATCTTCAGTTCAAGAACAGGTTACGTTGCTAGGGAGTGTATGGCCTCCCAGAGAGTTTAATTGAAGCAGCAGCTACTACCATTCAAGCTGCTGGGAGAATCAGCTTCACCAGAGCAGAGTGTCAGGGTCTGACAAGAAAACCCCATTTGGGGCAGGAAAGACATACTTTCTAGCAGTCTCAATTTGTCCAGCATAGAGGCTTCAGCTTTGTGTCCTGCCCCTTCACCTTTCCTTGTCCCATGAAACAAATGAAAAACAGTGGCTTGTATTCTCTCCAGCAGCTGCTAAAAGCAATTATTCCAGCTCTTTATAGAGCTTTCAGAAGCTGCTCTGTTGTCTTTTCATCCAGCATTACAGGCTTTCCAGGTCTTGAGGACATTGCACATCTTTTTCCCTTGGGAGGAAAAACCCCAACAATCTCAAAGAGTTAAAAATGCAGATTTCTCTCTGTTCTCAGAATTCTGGCAAAGTCTATTTCAAATTCTTCAGTGTTTCATGCTATAAACAGGCTGGAAAAATTTGTCTTGGAGGCACAGCCATTTGGGAGTGGCCTTTTGTTACTGATTGCAAAAGGTCACTCTTGCTGTTAGTCTTCTGCTGGTGGTGAGTCTTCTGTCAGTCTGAAAAACTTCAAATCGTACCTGCTAATAGGCTTAGGGTTAGGCAGTTTGAAACTGCCTGTCCTAGACCTCTGAACAGTCTGCAAGGTACATGTCTGTCCCTAACAGTTTTATCCAGACATCTTAAGTCAGGGATGTCGATTCCTTATGTAGTTTTTAGATAAATACTTTTGAAGGCTTGCACACTGTCATGAAGATCACCTAAGTTAGGAGCTGGCTTTTGTCTTCTCCACAGAAAAGGAAATCTGTTTCCTCCCTAAGTGGTAACTACATCTGCCTGTAAGCCCCACAGAATATTTGTCTGGCAACCAGTTGGAAAAAATGGGATGCAGGTGTCTTAGCTAGGCATCACAGAGTGTGTATGTGTCATGAGGTTTTGTTTTGGTGTCTTCTAAGGGGTAGACCCCTCCACTGGAAAGGTCTCTTTTCACATAGCAACTCAGACACTAAAAATTTTTACTTTTCTTGAATTAGTAGTCCTCTAGAAATTTTCAGTGCAGCTGCACATTCAGCAAGGATTGAATTTTAGCCTCTGACTAGATCTGTCCTAGTCTAGATTTGGTGGTTGGTTTTTTGTTTGTTTTATTTTCATTAACCGTTCAAGTCCTTCTGCTGAAAACTGGCCTGCTGTTCAGAAAATATTCACAAGGACTAGCAGGCAAGATAGGGGGAATAGAGCACAGGTTCTGGTTCATATTCTCAGTCCAAGTCTATTTATGTTATTTAAAGGGTAACATTAAAAATTCAAGGTTGGAGACAAAAACAAAGACACTTTCCACCTGGAGATGTTCCTTTCTGAGCAGGTACTGAATACAAGCATCAGTGTGATTTTTCACCTTCTGTCTCCCCCAGTTTTGCTTTAGGGGCTGTTCTTGGCCCAACTTCAAGAAAAGGTGTTGTGTGAGAGGAGTGCCTGTCACCTAATTATGATGTTTTCATTAAATAAGACCCAGTACCTTGGTTACTCTGTTTCAGTGCAGTTCTTTCTCCTTTTTGCTGCTGTGTAATTCCACGTGGGAAGCCAGTTGGATACTGATGTGTTTCTGTCATATTTTGCAATTAATGCTTTGTATTTGGAAATTTATTTTATATTTGTGTTTGCTGTATCTACATGGGCTAAAAGCTGTCTCAAGGGATATGCCAGAAATTTGGGCTTGTCTTCCTTTTCTATAGGTGCAAACTGATAATCTTCTCTTGTCACCTTCTAGGAGAGAAACCATTCAAATGTGATGAGTGTAACTTTGCTTCCACAACACAATCGCATCTGACACGACATAAGCGTGTCCATACTGGAGAAAAGCCTTACAGATGTCCCTGGTGTGACTACAGGTAATGAGTCATTAACTAAAGCATGATGAGAGAAGGGTTAAGGTGATCAGATGAGGTTCATTTGAAGTCACCAATAAAAATATATTGCCATTAAAACACCATCAGGGCAGCGGTAATTACATATTAAATTAGGAGCTAAATTTAAAAACTTAGTCTTCAGTATTTAGGTATTACTTTATAAAGAAAAACAAATGATGGGAAACCTTTTAATGGTAACACTACAGTGCTAATGTTGAATGTTTGTTTCACAGCTGCTCCAGTGTCTGTTGGAATTCTCCGTGGTGAGGCTGCTTATCTGCATTGCCTTTTCAAAGCAGTAGCGGTTTTGAAATTTTTCTCGGTTGAGTTGCAACCATTTCACCAAGAAAGGAAAAGTTCTCTAAAAGGCTTAGCAGCCTAAATACTCACCAGGCACTTATTAGAACTGGAAGCAACTGGATCTATTTACAGTTCTGCAGAGTCTTGTTTTTCTGCTCCAGTTTTCCTTCTCCTTGCCAGCCAGGGTGTTTGGATGAGAGTTGGCCATAGGGTTGGTTGCATGGCAAAGCCTCCCATGTTACACCACTAAAACCCATCCCCATGTTAGGGCAGTAGATTAAATTCTCAAAGAATCACATGACTGAACAGTTAAAATTACTTCTGGTGCCTATTGCCTGTGTCTTTGGTTTATTATAGACTACTTATTAAATGATCTCAGGTTGCTTCTTAAGTGATTCTTTATTCTTAAATGCACTTCTTTTGCTTTCTTCAGTACTTTTAATACCTTGCAGTGAGGTGTCTAGTCTATGTGTACTATAAAGGAATCCATGGAAGTATTTTATGGGCAATTTCCAAGAGCTGATGTTCAAAAAGTTTTTAAAAATCAGCGTTATATTTGATAAATGGCATATGATTAGATGTATGTGTTGTGATGCAGGCTTACAAGAGGGGAAAGTTAAACATTTGATTATACCACTATAGCATTTTTTTATTTTCTTTTCATGCTGAACATACAACTGTAATGTTCTTTTAGTATAAGTTTTGATGTAGTTTCCTAAAGCAAGACTATATAATGAAGCCTATCTGCGCTCATAATACCTGTTTTCTTGCTATTTAAGAACTACTTTACAGAAAGCTCCTGCACAGAAAGCTTCTGCAGTGGTCACACAGTTTCTGTACAAAACTTCTTGTTGCATTGTTTGGTTCATGTGGGGCAAATGTTCTGTGAACTCCTTTGTATTGAGCACACATTAAATCACTCTCTAGAATTGCAGAAAACTGAATTTGATAACCTTGGGGGAAGGGGGCTGTGTTTCTATGCTGCTACCTTAAGAGTGCCCCTGCTTTCTGTATATTTTTCTTTATAAGTAGAAGTGGTTTTGTCAGCTTCAGTAAGTCATCTAAGAATTAGAGGTGGTTTTCATTTGTCAAAGCAGTTGTGTTAGAAGATCTGTGTTGAGTGAAGTGAGAGCACATAAGTATTAGTGTGACATGATGTGCTGCATTGAAGGTAAAAGAAGTGCTGTCTATAATGCTGTGTGTTTGAGGACACTTAATCTTGCGGTCATCCACTTTTACTGAATCATCCCAATTGGCAGGAATAGTCTTATTACAGAGCTAGGTAATGAGAGGTGGGTTACAGTGGGTTTGAGCTCCTTGGCTTGAGGACCCTAGAGACTGGGAGCATAGGAGATGTGAATCAGTTTGGGGTTTGTTACACACACGCAGTGAGTGGATGCACTTCCCTCACCCAGTATGATAAAATGCATAACTTAGTGCTCTGTTGAGTCTAAGATGGAAGATCGTTTTACTTTGGATGGGCAGTTTTCTGTATGGGATATAAATTCCAAGAAATAACAAGTTTTTTAGGAGTATTTTATTATACTGGAGGTTATTAGAGAAGATGCAAGCATAACTTACCAGGATTAACAAGAAATATCTGGGCATGCCCTGCTTTTATATTATTGCGAAATGAATGTTTCATGGCAATAGGATGTTAATTTCCATCATTCACAGGGCCAATTTTGACCTAGCCTTTGGAGGCTGATCTCTACAGATACCAGCTGATGAAGCTTTGATTCTGCAGGAAATTTGTTCCGAGCTCAGCTGAAAAACATCTGGCAGGGATTCAGGAACCAGAGCTTTGCTGCTGCTGCTGCTGCTGCTGCTGCAAGCTCACAGAGGCAGTGAGGCACTCTGTGTACTTGCAGAGGAGCCTGTAGAGGGGCTGCTGTATTTATTAGCTCAGCAGTCCTGCTTGTGCCTGCCAGTTTCCACAGTCCTGGGATATTAGCCAGCCTTGTTGGCAAGTATATGTTTTGCTCTCCATCCACTTCTCTCTTCGATTGAAAATACAATTTTAAGGGAATCATATGTTGCCTCTTTGTCAAGTCACCCAGTGCTATCTCTTTTAAAGGAAAGTTGTTAGCAGCTCTGTAAATAATATTGTTTGCACCAGTTCAGCAGATGGTATGTAGTCTTGCAAGTGTCACCTACAGAAAACAATAAAATGAAATTTTAAAATCTGCTGATCTAGTGATAAAATCCACCCGCATGTCTAGTGGTTGAGGTCTCATTGTGATGCTGTGAGCTCGGCCCTTGCACTGTAAGTTCATCCAGACTATTTCATGTGTTGCTGTTTAGTGTTGCTTGGCAACTGCAGACTCTTTAATGAGCCTTGTAGTTTCAGCAAGGTGAATATTCCTCTTTTTGTATTGGGATATGGAGGAGAGTATTGTTAGTGCTACTGTAAAGTCTCCTTTCATTGATAGGTGAACTGATCTCTCTGTTCTATAAAGTAGTTTGAGACACTTGAATTAAAACAGTGGCTAAGTACATGATATTTAAATTATTTCCATTCAGCTCGTTGGTGCTCAGAGTATTCTTGGAGATTCTTGATTTTGAGCTTCTCAGTTCCTCAGCCTGAAATTGTGAATAATCATCCTGCAAAAATTCTTGCCAGTCTAGTGAGTGAAAGGCTAGCTAACCCAGGCTAGAAGTACAGAAAAAGGGCTATTAGAAGAAGCTAATCTGAATTTAGGAACTGTTATAAACTTTAGAAACTGAAGTGAAATAGGCTGTAAGATACTATGGGGAAAAGAGTGATTTTGGCTGCATGGAATAGAAAAGGCAATTTATTCCCTATATAACACACAGCATGAGACATTCTTTTCTTAACTAGAAAAAGACATGAATGGATGTGGTTTTCTGAAGGGAATAATAAACTAACCTAGCATTTTTAGCTCACAAATTATGACTTCTCTATAGTATGCATATGCTTATAGTTGTACTTCAGTATTCTTGAAAAAAATGTTGCCTTCCATCCCTAGTTTTTGTACTGTGACCACTTGATATTTCTTTTTGTCTAAATCTTTTGTATTTTGATGACAAAGAAATTAACATCTGCATTTTGATACAGTAGTATGCACCTTCCTGTAACAATTATAATTTTAAACTGTATTTCCAGTCTGTCTTCTAAAATCCTTTAGAAGGAAGCAAAATATGATATTCATAAGCACAAAAATTTACTTGTATGTTTTGATTATATATTTTTCACATCTGTGTTTTCAATTTAGGTTTTCCTTATTGAGATAAAAATATGCACTATTTTCCTTTGCATTTGCTTTTTCAAATCACACAGCATGTCTCTCCATTCTTAAGTCAATGTGCTTTGTCATACAAAAATATTCATTCACCCTTAATTAATGTTCGACTTAATTTTATAATGCAGAATTGGTCTCACAGGGCCCTGCACCACCATTACTTATGCAATGCTTATTTTATATTTCTTAGTCATTTAAAAAAGATGTGTTATGTGGCTGAACTTTTCAGATGACACCATCCTGGACTTACACTGACAACAATAGTGTTTGCATTTGGTAATGGGCACAGTAAGCCCTGAAGAGCTGTATAACATCCTGAAAATGAACAGTGCCTGTGACACGGGTTTCTAAATCTGTTGGTTGTATAGTCTGTGGACAGACTTTCTAAACCTGAAGCATATTTAGGTACCTGAATTTAACCTGATTGCAGAAGTGAAAAACTCCCCTAAATCTGATGGTGTCAGTGAAAGATGCAGATATACAGTACTTCAAGAACTAAACTAGTTTTCTGCGTGTGTCTGAGAATGGGAAATCTCATTTATTCATATGTAAGGCTTTAAATTTAACTCCCATTTGTTCTGACTTTCTATATAACAATCACAACTTCTCAGGCAATTTATGTTCATGGTGTGTGTAAGGGGGATGTTTCAGGGAAATGGATTTGAGTTGCATGGACGGGGGCATGCAGAAAGCAGAACCCTGCTTTTCTCACATAGTCAAATCTGTTCGATTACAGTACTCGGGAGAAGCACTTGACATAGTTTTGTGATGCAGAAAGAGCATTGTTCCAACTTTGACCAGGAGAGTGTGGGACAGTATTATGTTAATGTGCTTCATGCCATCCCTCTGCTGTGATTAAAGAAGGTGATTTTCATTTCTCTGGGATTCTAGAGTATGGTTCGTTTTGCACAGAGTACCCATGGTGGTGAGAGAATGGAGGGCAATATCCAGGGGTGTTCCTCAGCCATAGATAAGGAGGTGTAGAAGTTGTATAAAACAAACAGCCAGGCCAGCAAAACAGCATGCATTCCTTTCTATAAAGTATATGACTTGTGAAGGATGTCTTACAAGACTGAGAATAAATAGCATACATTTTTAATATAATTATGTAAGCTAAAATAAATATTTTACATTTATTATGCATAATAAAATAATTAGACAACATTCTGTAAGGGATTATGGCATCTGAAATTCCAACTGTAGAAGGATTCATTGCATATTTTCAGCAGCAGCGGCAGCATGACTTAGGGGGAGTTACTCCACAGGGGCTACTTTTCTTTTTTTGGACAGCATCCCTAGGGAGTTCCTATTTCCCTCTGACTTATAGTATCTGTTCATAGGTTGTAAAGACCAGTTGATAATAGACTCCAGGATTTGCACCTAAGTCATAAGAATGTGAAAAGTAAGTGTTTTCTCTCTGTTTTGGTGAATTCAATAACCTTTAGGTACGATTGCATCAGCTGCACACTATTCCCTTGTTACATTAAGGATAACTAAGAACTGCTTTACAGATGAGGTAACAATATCTACTAATTCGTAGCAAAACTGGAAAGCTGTAAAGGCGAATTCTACATAAAATGATGAAAACAGTTTATTTATCATCACAACATTAATATCAATGTGCTGTTTGTAACCAGGGAAATTTAACATACATGTATAGGAAATAACTAGATTATACAACTATATAGGATGATGAGGATTCCAGGTGGCAACCACCACTGCACTATTGCAAAACATGTTTATATATATATCACAGAGACAGAATTGGGGAAAAAAGGTGCATATACTTTGTATGAATACCAAGTTGTTAAGGACAATAGTGCATGTATGTAATAGAGCAAACAGGGCCTTCAGGAAGTACTTCAGCTTCTGTCGTGTTCAGCAGCAGGAGTTGAGAATATCCAGTGCCTTGTGCTAGCAGGCTTATAAACAAATGAAGATAGAAGTTTAGACAGACCTTCTGTCAGTGGATGGGCACAGTTCCCAGATGAAAACTCAGAATATTATTCCCCCTTCATTTTTAATAAACATTTAGATAAAGTATTTGGAAATATTTCCATTAATCTGGAATAAAATATGCTGTAGCATTTAAGTATTTAAAAGAAAAATAATCTGAAATAAAATTTAGATATAGTTGCAAAAACAATTTAATTATTCTAGTGAATACATGGCATACAAAACAATGGTTAGCATTATTACCTTTTGTAATATTTCTGTGGCTTAATAAAACTTCTTTTGTTCACCGAAGTTATAGCAGATAGTTTATGTGGTAAACTCAGAATAAAAATATCCAGTGTTTTAGTAGTGCACAGTACAGCTATCAGGTTAACCAACTTGACCAGATGTAATTCCTAACATTCCAAACTGGAAAACACACAAGTAATGATGTGACTCTTGCTCGGATGTGTCTGTGCTGTCTGCACCGACTGAGAAATCATGTCTCTGCAATTTTTGACAATTGTTTTGGTGGCAGTGTATAAAAGAACTTAGGCTCCCTCTCTCAAAGCTGTCCCTGTCTAATGTCACTGCATGGAGTGCTTAAGAGAATGTATGTGTACTAGGAAACATGATTGTTTCTTAAGAAAAGATACGTGTGTGTGCACACGTGTGTGCCTTGGCATATGTAGATTTGGTGACTGTGGTCCACAGTGAAGTTGCCATGTTAAGAGGCCTTGGCACAGCATGCAATACTATAATCGTTTTGTGAGGTCCTTCACATTCTCTATTTGTAATTAATAGCATAGTAAATGCACTCTACTTGGTAGAAGGGTAGTATGGACTTTTACTAATTTTAATGACTAATACTTGTTAAGGAAATCCATCAATAATTCCATGAGCATTGGTACCTCTTACGTTGTTTCTTCTTCTTCTTTCTATTTATTTATTTATTCTTAGGGGTTGGTTTTTTCCCCTGTGGCCACTCTAAGAAAGAGGAATTAAAAATTGCCTTTTTAATTCAATGGATCTGTGATTCTCATGCTAACACTGAACTTGGGACTTTAAGGATCTTCCCAAGTGGTGATGCAATTGCAAACACTGATAATACTATTCAAGTCTCATTTTGATTGAGTTCTTTGAAGAACAACTTTTAAGGGATCTATTTAAGCCTAAATACTGTGCTAAATCACTCAAAAGCAACTGCTGAGACATGAAGCCATTTTAATATCAATGTAAAAATTAATATCTGCATCTCTCTGTTACAACCTGTTGTGATCCTAGGACAGGGCTTTGTAATTTTTTCACACTTCGATTTAGGTTCTGAAAAAACATTATCAGGCTCCTGATTTCTTTCAGTAGTCACTGTCTTTCCCTCACTGTTCAATCTGGGCTTTGTCCCTAAACATTTCTTATGCAGCCTCTTCTTGCTGAACTGATGCTCTTTTTTCTGAATCAGTGTCCAAGACACTTAACCCAAAACCTTGAAGTATTTGGTGTCTAGGAAATATGAATAAGACCACTTCATGCAGTAGACAGGTTAATGTAACGAATGTATTTTTTAATCATGTTTTATCTTCTCTCTGTCCTCACACTTCTTTTTTTGCTATCATATGTAATCATCACTGTCTTATCTATTTCTCTTTCTTAAAGAGCATAAATACATTATCATAAATACATGTATACTTACATCTAATAAAAACCTAATTCATGTTTATCAATCTGAAACATCAGCATATATATCTAATAAAAATGATCTTAACGATGTTGTATTTTGATAGTAAATAAAATTTTAGTTGTAACCTGAAGACAAACAGCAATGCTATGGTCTTAATATAGCTTGTAGTAGCAAAAAGACTTGTAATTTCCTGTTCTTACAGTGCTTCTGATAAAAAAGTACACTGAAGATCTTTTATGTTTACAAATAAACTTTCATTTGTTAGAATGGTTTGATCTAAAAATAATCATTGGCATCATAGCCTAATTAATGTGAGCCCTTTATGAAAAACATGTTTTAAAAAGGACTAAAACAACCATATATGTTCTCTTTGCTCTTGCCTGTTAGCAGAGAATAAAAAAATTAATTTGTTTGTTTCTTTTGCCATTCCTTAATCCCCAATCCAGTCGTTATAAAAGGGCCAAACCTATCTTTGGTGGTGATGAAGTCTACAAGGAATTATTATTTTTATTTCTAGCTACCATCTAACTACGTGGCAGGTAGTTAGCAGTCTGAAAATATTTTGGTAGTGTTACAGGTCTCCAAGATGAAATTGGTAGACTGAAATTGAGCCTTTTGTGTTGTGTGGGGTTTATTCTCCAGGCAATATGGCTACTACCCTGTAAAAAAACTTCTGTATTAATCCTGTATTTGTGACAACTTTCCCTCTTCTTCCTTCACATGTGACATACAAAACAGATTAAAGTCTGGGGAAGTGACAGAAAGCAAATTCTGTTCTGAAGTGGTTGCAGAAAGAGGTATAGTCTACTGGAAGGGGAAGAAAGGGAAAGTTTTTTTCTGTGTAAAGTCTGATGAAAATGAGTTAAAGAAAAGAATTGCTGAATAGCAAGTGAAAGAAGGAAAGAAAAGAGCTTTTGTGTTTGTGAAAAGCTTGCTACTTAGATATTTTAAATGCATTAGAAATGGTGAGCAATTTTCCAGATAAATATGACATTGTTAGAAACTCCTGATTTATTAAAGCTAAATAAAATTCCTTGCACACTGCAGCAGAGTTGCTCTTGTCTCTGTACCAGTTTCTGCCCAAATTTTCCTGGAGTGGCATGTTGGGCACTTCGGGAAGTCAGGTACTAACGCGTCTGTCAGCACCACGAGGTTCCCCAGCTCCAGAGTGGAAGTGTGGGTTTTATGCACCAGGCTGGCACCTCTGCAGTGGGGCTGGAGGGTGTTTTCCAGGCACCACAGCACGATATGGTGAGACTGAGGCTCTGGAGCAGCATCAACTCCTGGGGTTTGGAAGTCTGGTGCTCCTGGCCACCCTCTTCTCAGTGCTGTTGGGAACCCCGACAGGCTGAAAGCTCATCTCTGAGAACCTCAGCTCTCTGTTTTGGAGAGAGATGCATCAGAGATTTGGGAGCTCAGAGTTTCAGAGATGTTGCTTCACAACCTGTGGGTTCAAAGCTGCTGTTGGGAGAAGGTGGTGCATTCTCCATAGGAAAATGTAGCATAAGCAAGACGAGCCATTTGTTATACAGCAGCTCACCTTCCCCAAAACCATTTTGCAATCTCTGTTGTATGATACTCTGTTCTCATAAGTCATGGGTCAGGGATCCCTACTTCCTTTGAGGTGTTACTTACAAGGAGACAATCTAGACAGGACCCTGTTGTCCTGTTGTAACTTACTAAGTTGCTTGTTGCAGCTATTTTGTCCCTGGTTAGGGTGATCTTTGTGGGTTTGCTAGGCCTGTTTAGGTCTGAGTAACAGCTGTAGATATAGCTGAGACTTCTTAGGGAATAACCAGCATATAAAGCACTCAGTTTTGTTATTGCAAGTGATGGAGTGCTGCTCTGGTGTTATTTTTTTTTCCTTTTTTTGGATATATTTTCAAATGTGTTCTATTAATAATGAAAAAGGAATTAAGGGAAGAAAATATATATGAACAGAAGGTTGTTCTGCATTCTTGGATACCTTGGGTCAAAGCTACTTCTTATTTTATGTCTTCGGAAAAAAGATGAGGTCTGTACAGCACTACACATCATCTCCTCAACAAGTTAGATATGGCTTAGTGTGCTGTGAGGAACAAGCTAATGCAACACTGTTCTGCTTTCTCCCACCTCCATGGGCCAGGGGATTGGAGTAGAGACATTCTTTGATGTTCTCCCAGCTCCTTCTGTAAATGCACTGAAATAGGGAGGTATTGGAAACTTGACAGGGATGGGAAAGAGTTGCTACTGTTCATAACCTGACAACAAGTTGGTTATTCTTCCTAAAGTGAAGAGGAGGTTGCAAGGTGACTTTTGACTCTCAAAGACAGCCCAGATCTCCCTGGTGCTCCCAGGATTGGTAGCACGGCTGCAGATTGGTCTGACCTCAGGCCAGCTGAGCTCCAGTCCAGTCCTAGGTTTTTTTCCTTCCACTTAAGTAAACCGCCCAGCTCACTGTGGTTCCTAAAATACAGGTCTATATCTATATATACACATTTTTAGATAATGCTTTAAAGTAACACTTCTCCTGATGTTCTTCAGCATTGCTACGTTTTTATATTTTTAGTAATGTTATCATTTAAAACATACACAACTTGAAACTCTGCATTTCATAATGCTCTAAAATTACTTGTGTTATAATCCTGTAAATACATCTAGTGGTTCATTGTGATGTTGCTAATACCCCTTAAAATATAGTATTTATTGTTCTATGTTTGTAACTTCCATGCATATTCCTTCAACACCCACCCATTCAAGATGGTTGTGAATTCTCTCAAACAACTGTAGTCTAGGACATAATTTGTTCTGCTGCAAGTGGAATGCCTTCGCCCAGTGAGCTTCCTCAAAACATTTGTTTAAATTTTGCATGCACAATCTACAGAGCAAACAATACTTAGAACCATTTTGAAGTTGTAGAAGGTATTGTGATTATTAAAATAAATTCTTAAGTTCTGATGATGTTTCATTAGAAAAATGTGATATTTCAGACATCTTTTTGTTAACAAGGACTTTTTAAAGTACAGAACCATTTCCATTAGCAAATTTTGGAGATCTCTTATATGGGTATTTTAACATCTTAAAAGCCATTAGTAATTTGCTTTTTTTCAGGAAAAAAGATGTACCTTTAGTTCAGAAAGGCAGTTTTTATAAATTGTTGACAAGGATTCTTTTTTTACCTTCTGTCCCTAACTTATTGTGAGACTTGCGCCAGCCCATCTATCCATCTTTCACCTGTTTTTTTAATAACTTTTTAAGCTGTTGGCCAGTTTCAGTGTAAACTGACACCATGTAGTAGCCGCTGAGATAAATTAAGTTCATGTTTCCTGAAAGAGGTAGATGAGGAGAGAAGTGAAAAAAAATCAGGGAGGACCAGTCAGGCAAATTTCAGCTGTCACGCATTCTTCTCTCTTAAAATCGAGCTGCACCAGCCCAAACAACTATGCTTTCTCGGATGGGGGTATCCTGAAGGAATGTGTTGGAGAGCTGTTGCTGCTGCACTGGTGCTGTGGGAGATTAAGTGAACAGGGCAAGAAGGCATAGGAAATCATGCTTCAGTTGCTTCAGTTGACCCAATTCTTATGGGTCAATGTTTTGAGTCCCAAATTAACTGTTTGTTGCAAGTTGTCAGGATAGGTCCTTTTAAAGGTAAAAGTTAAAAGGTATTTTTTAGAGGATAAGGAGGAGACCCCCCAAATATCTTTATTTTTCTTTAGAAAAAAGATTATTTGGAAAACATTTATACCCATGAGGGTGAGACCATTGGCATTTCTTAGTGAATAGGAAGAAGGTACCCACTCTGGAGAGATTATTCCACAAGTGCTTTTTTTGGCACATTTTTTCTTGTGTATAAGTCGTTCACTGATGAGCTGACATATTCATAGGTCTATATAGATGTATTTACTTCAGGAGAAGAAGCAAAGTTTGAGGAAATGCTAAGTTCTTTTTACATGTTATTAGTGATACTGAGCATCAACGAATTTTCATCTCACATGGGGTCCAGTGGCTCTGTACCTGTTTGAAATTCAGCCTCTTCATTTAGGTGACTAAATGTGACTTTCATCACATTTTAATTTGAATTTTAATTACTAGTCTTTAAGATTTTGATCAGCACTAATAAATTACAGCACAGTCATATGGTATTTAGCTGATTGATTTTTGCATGCTGAAATATAGTAATTTTGAAGAGCAGTAAAAATACTTTCAAGTAGAAGAAATGTTTCAAAGATAAAGGAATTTGTACTGGATTTGTTCATTTGTGTCAGACCAGAGAAGGAAGTCCTAAATGTGAGCCCTTGTGAGGGCAAAGCAGGTGTCTACTATCCAGTCTGTTTTAAATAAATGCAGGAACATCAAGTGAGGCAATCAGCCTGAACAAGGCCAGCAAGTGCAGCTTTTGATGATGACTTTGTGTTTCCTGGTGGTGGTGCAAGAGGTGAGAGATGAGTATACAGTGTTGGGTGATGATTCCTCTTATTGGTGCTCTGCATTGCAGAACTGGATTCTAAAAGGCAAATACAACATTTGTTTGCTGAGTTCTTGTTGACCCACATCTGTTCCTGGCTTCCTCCTTTGTTTGGATGTCTTTTCCCTCAGAAATCTACAACATGACATCAGGAGAATCTATATTTTTTTTCCTGCTCCGAAGTACCCATTTTTAGTTTCAGTTCACCAGCATCATGGCAGTAGTACTGTAATAGAAAGGATTATAACTAAGCCCCTCTCCATCTAAGCATCTCTGTTCCATAGCTCAGTTGGGAGTCAACTCTCACTGGCTGGGTAGTGTGTACTGTCACAGGTTCGATACTATAAAACAAAAACAAAGACAGTGGATCAAGTCCTGGCCCCACTGATGTTAATCACATCCCCTCCATGTTCTCAGATGTCCTCAGTAAAGCCACAACTCTCACCTGTCATGAAGTTGCTGCTTCTTAGGAGACAAATGGAAAGCCAGAGAGTTGGTATCACCTTTCACAAGACTTTGTATCCTGAACAGTAAAGAAGTTCAACTAGGCAAGTAAATTTAGGGATCAAGAACCCAGGTACTTCTGCTTTCCACTCAATTCACAGAGAGGATCTCGATCTCCTAAATCTTGCCAAAAGACATTTAAACTGAAGAGCATCTACGCCTTTTGGGGTTTCTGTTTTTCAGTTCCCTCTCTACTTGAGTTTGCAAGTTCTTGCACAACTGAGTGAAATCACTGAGGTATACTCAGAGGTCTCTGTCCTGGGGAAATGGCTATGTCTGCCTCAAAGCTTTTGATACATTTTTGGGCAAACAGGCCTGTATTCCTGTATTTTTGGTTAGGGGCCTGAAAATTAGACAAGTCAGGATTAATTTAGTTTATAATTAACTGCTGTCAGCCTCATTCTAGTTATTGTTTAGGATTCTCAGCTGAAAGGGCACAGTACAAGGGGTTAGGAGCCTGTTTGGATTTTCTAGGAAAGTTATATGGGGAACATAACTGAAAACAGAAGAGCATTTCTGAAAACCGGGATTAGATCTGCTTTTGGCTCCTGGCAGTTCCAGGCTGTCTAATGACAAAATTTCAAGAAGAAAGGGTTGATGCATGGTATTTTGTGCCAGCTAATACACTTTCCTGGGACAGAGAACAGAATTCAGCCTTCCTCAAGATACGGGCAGGTTTAAACTTGGGAGTTTTACTACCTAGAACCGTGGCATAATTTCTAGAAAGTTAGGGGCCACATTGTTTCCTTTTCCAGGGCAGATTAGAGCTTCTGATATTTCGTATTGGTGACCTACACTTTCTTTAAAAACAGTAAATGCGTAATTTATGCAAATGTTAAGACCTATATTAGTTCTTTATTATGTCCACTAATTGCATTGGGAGTTTGAATGGTTAGGTAGGTTGCCATCTACTACTGCCATGCCCAACAGTACACCTAAACAGAAAGCTTTCTACCCTGTTTTATTGATACCCTGTCTCCCAAACTGTGGCTAGCACAGGTCTTTCTTGTGAGAACATTTTTGCTACGTTTCATAAACAAAGATAAAGTTTGGATGTTTTGCAAACAGCGTCTCCAGATTAGGGCAGTTCAGACCTGGCCAATTAGGCCTAGGGGGAGGTTTCTGGCTGACCAATCTGGGTAACCTCTGAAAACTCTATATATATGGAAATCAAAATAATAAACGCACTTTTCTCTTTTCTTGTCTGAGAACCTGGGTTTTCTCTCAGCTAGCGGCTCAACAGCGACACCAAACCTATAATTTTTGCATGTTTTCTGATTATTGTATCCTTAGATTATAATTTTTCTGAGGCCAAGACCATTTTCTTTGTTGTTTCTCTGTGCAGTGAGTGGAGTATCATCCTTCTGTCATATCATCCTCTCAGGTCAACATGCTGTTCAGTGAGAACATACCAGCTTTCTGGGAGCTACTCTTTGATTTGTAAACATAGGATTACATTTCACCTGTACAGGAAAGCCTGTACTGTTGTGGTGAAGCCTTATTGTTGCCAAGACTGTGATACTGTTTAGTGACTAAAACCTCAAAGAAGGTGTAACAGCTGAGACAGCCTGCATTCAAGCTGAAGTGAAATATCAGTGCCTAATTCCCGTAGTCTCCTTAGAAAATCTTATCTCTCCTTTATGGACTAGTAGTCCACTACCTTTCATGAAAATTAGATGCATATAAATAGAATCTTTCAAATATGTGTGCAATCTTAAGTGTCATTAGAAACAGCCTTGCCTGGTTTATTTCGGCTTTGTTTTTAAACCTGACCTTCAAATATGTATCTTGCTGAATGCATTTCTGGGTGCATTTTTTTTGCTTTGTTTTTGGAGATCATGTCATTGTTATATAGCTGAAGCAGGGGTAGTACTGAAAGCAATGCATCTTGGAATGCAAGTAGAACTATTTAGACTTTCTTCTTCAAAGCACAGCTTCTTTATCTATACCCATCCAGTACTTAGAAAGGAAGGATTACAGGATATTATGAGCTATATTCTTTTCTTGCTATTCACTTCACGTTAGTAAGCTGCTGTTCTGCAAACTGGTGGAAATAGCACTGAAACACACAGGCTACTTCCATCTCTGAAGCAAAAAAACCCAAACTGTATACATCTGATAACAAAAATGAAATAAATATAGATATATAGACAGACAAGCAGATAGATAGATAGATGGTTAGATTTCTTCCTAAATGTCTATTATTTACTTAATTTGTGTTTACTTTTTGGAAAATACATGGATTATTTATAATAGTTGTATAATAAACTCTTGTGGCCTTTAAAGAGGCATGTGGATTAATGACTTCTCAAAGAATTGTTTTACAAGAGTGCAGTAGCATTTTTAGAATGAGTGCTTAGTTAAAATAGTCACTAAGGGCATGTTATTCACATATGCATCAAACCTATGTACTTTATCTATGCATTCTGACTTGAATCACTAAGGTCCTTTCATATATGTACAGATAACATAAAGCTTATTAATAACTCCAGTTGATCTTAAGTTAGTTATATTCCATAGAATTACGTACTGAATTAGCCCTTTAAGGACTGTATTACTGTGATGCAAAATAGATTCAAATGAATAGTTTGGTTTTATATAAAAGGTAAGGAGTCCAGAGTTTTTTTAGTGGGTTTTATTTGTTTGTTTATTTGTTTTAGTTTAAGAGTGCAATATATGTTTTCTTTAGCTGTAAAAGCACAATCAAGGCAACATGATAAGTGAGTCAGTGTTGTAAAAGTAAAACTAATTTTGCCTTCACTCACATGAGCTATAGAAGGAGGAAGCTTTATTGTCCCTGGGAAGGTGATAAGGCAGAGTAATTGTATATTATACTGTCCTGGAACATCTGCCTGAAGACTGTTGGAGCAATTCATCTATCATGGACGATACAGCATGTTTTGTCTTTCTGCTTTAACCCATCCCCACTGCTGGCCTGCACGAAGGTTTTGATAGGGACTGTGCCTGGGCTGGGGCTCACATTAATCAGTCCCCTTGTTCAACACTCCAGCTGACATAATTACAACCTGCGCACAGCAGTTATTCAAGTTGAGTCCTTGTCACTCGTGGTGCGAAACTACACAGCTCAGATCCCGAAGGAGATTGCCTTATCACACAGAACAAGGGCTCACAGGAGTTGAAGAGAATAGAAATGGGAAAATGTCTTCCGGGAGTACTATATATTCCTTTAAAATAAGACATTTGAGAGACTTACAAGGGACAAAGAGAAGCATTGTGCAAGGTCTGAAATGAACAGGTTATTATTTTTAAAAGGATTACACAGGCCATTTTTGTGAAATGGACATGCATTATTAAATAAATTCAGTGGTCTCTCTTATCATTCAGTGGCTCTGCCCTATTAGTTTTCTTCAGAAGTGATAAAATAGTTTTTGACTTGTATAAGCTTTAAGTATCTCTCAGTAGAAATCATCAGAACACAACTAATAAAAGTGCACATATTATACCAGTAAAATTGGCACACACATAAGGGAAGATCTGCGAGGATCAGAGTTAAGGGTGAAGGAAGAAGCATGCAAAAGGGCTTTCGAAGATGAGCAAGTTCATTAGTTTCTGCTGTTGTATGATATGGGAATGTGAAAGGTGAAGCCAAAGAAAAAGTTTCATATTTTACCATTCTTTCTTCTTTTCATGTTAACCCTTTGTGGGAAAAAAGACAAATCCATAACACAGTCTATGATAATGAAAGAGGTTTGTTTTCATGTAATATGATGGAGTTAATTTTATATTTCTTTAAGACAGAATCTTTGCCTACATGATCATAGAATAATTTGGTTGGCATTGTTCTATAAAATTTCTCAATATAACAGAATTTCATTGGCATCCAGAAGGCTTTTGCCCTGGTGTTTAAATTTTTTACTTCTTGGGTCAGCTTTTTGAAGTAATACCATTCAGGCAATTCCTATTCTTCTCAATCGATTTAGATGTTGCCGTGATTTCTCATCTAGTTAAAATCATGTTATGTCTGTTAGACATAATTGTGTATAGTTGAGAGAGCAGTAAAAATGTGTCTGTTCTGGGTGGTCCAATTTTAACCTAATACTTTTACAAGACAGGTTATCTGCAACTTTGAATAGTCTGAAATAGAAGTGCAGTAGAAACTACCTTATACATTTTACTTTACCTAAAGGTGTGCTAGGTAAGTCAGATACATAGTTCAGTGCTTTCATTCCATTTCAGTATCTTTTGGTGAAGTACCCAGCATGTTAATTTTTATGTGTAGGTCTCCAGTAAAAGTCCAGTGATGTGAAAACTGCAATTTCTTACTGAGCAGCAAGGCATCCTTATAGGTAAATGTACTCTTGTAGGAGCAAAAATTCAAGTTTTGCTTACTCCTAAAACCAGTTCTCCTGGGTGAATGATGTCTGTGAAGTAAGCTCCAAGTACAGAGCCAAATGCTGCATTTACTTACATTTGTGCAGAAAATGGCATTATGAGGACATAATCTGAAAGGAATGATGTTTCTCTGATATATTCTTTCAACACACATTTAAAATTAGATAGTCAATCATACCTCCAACTAAAGACCCAAATTTGACTTTCAGAATCTAAGATGGTTTTGCAGTATTGACAGCCAGGAAGAATATATCTTAATTTGCAGACGGAACAAATTTCCATGACATCATGGAAGCACAATAAATGGGTGACCTCACAATGACATTTTTCAGACTTAAACTATACTTCTTGGAGACTTTGAGACCAGAAAAAGCCATAAGCTCAGGCAGTCTGACCTTCTACATAAAATGAACTGTATAGGTGTTTTTTCTCCCAGTTTGTTCTGTACGGAACCTCCTACTTCTGTCTGAATTTTATGATCAAGAAACATATTCAGGTTTGATTTGAAAACAGGCAAAGTTGCAGAACCAGCTTCCTTTCTGTGACAGATTAATTGCTGAAAAAATTATGCTTTTTTTCTCAGCTCAATTTGACTGCAACTTGTACTCTTTGCTTTTGGTTTTGTGTAGGTTTTTTCTAAGTTAGGTTGTCCCTTAACCATACCTTTATTCCATGTTAAGTTACTCATGGCCAAGCTCAAGTGTAATAACCAGAACAGAAGTGGTTTTTATTAGGTGTTTTAGAGTTTTTTACCCCACTTAGCTTCTATTTCTATTTATAATCACTTTGTAGCTGTTTGTTTCCTTTTGTCAAATGCAGGCAGTAGTACAGGAAGTAGATATTCTAGAATTAGTTTCTCTGGTGTCACAAAGAGAACATTACATCCTTACATTTGCTTGCTACTTCCTTGCTTATACATCTGAAAATAACATGGGGCCTTTCTGCTTATAGCATCACACCAGAAGTTCACATTAAACCAATGGTCCACTAATCCCTAAATCATTTTCAGTGTCACAGCTTTTCGCAGCATTGTCTAAGTTACTTGCATGCATTGTCCAAAGGTGGGAAAGCTAACATGTAATTGTGTGTGTACATGTTGTGATTGAACAGGCCTGGCTTCTGAGGCTGCTCTGTATGATGGCAGTGACATTGTTATTAATCATGCTGCCAATTACAGTGTTGTCTGCAAATTTTATTAGCAGGGATTTTATATATAGTTTTGGCATGCATAACAAAAGTGAATCTTTCAGACAATTATTGCTGATTCCTTTGATAAATTGGAACATTTGAAATGAGGAAGAAAATTACCATCTCTTTTTGCATGGGGGGTTGGGGCTGGAATAGGGCAAGAAGAAGCACTCTATTAGCATTAAAAAAACCTACTTTGAGCTGAGAGCGTACAGACCACAGTGCCCTGGGTATGAATCCAGGCTGCAAAGCAACAGGATCTACCCTCTAGGGAACCGTGTTGTCACTAAAATGGCTGAAGGAACTGACACGAAGGCCAGTTGGAAGAAGTACCATCTGCATCTGAGATTGACAGGCAGCCTTTAGGGTCTGTTGCTATCATTTCTGACTCCAGCAACATTAGGAGTCCAGTTTCATCTTGTGCAGCCGCTAGATTCCACACCCTTTCCTAGGCTCCATCTGCACTTCTATATCTGTGAAAATACTTTATGTGTTCCTGAGGATATACAAACAGACTCTACAGAATTGTTCAGTTACTTTATGTGGTCATTAAAAGAAGTACAATAGGGAAAAAATTGATGTTGAAAGGAAATGCATGTCTTCAATTAAATTCATCCCAGCCTTTTTAAAAAATGGATGTTTTCCATGGCCTCATTTCAGCAAGGTATTTGATCATGTACATAAATTTAACCTTGTGAGTCATTCTTTTGAAGTCAACGGGGGCTGCTTGTACTTAAGCCGCACAAATGCGTAAGTACCCTGATTGTTAAATCAGGGCCTAGGATACCTAAAGCCCGATCTCCATCCTCACACCACTGCAGAGATGCTGTTTCTCAGACCAACTTCTCTTTTATGCCATCTGCTCCAAGAAGAAAGGAAAGGGGGAGGGAGGAAGCCCATGAACAATGGAGTGATTATTCTCAGTTACTGTGAAATAGATGAACTCCACCTGCTATTTCTGCCACTTAAACCTTGGCTGACACAGTGCAGCAGTGCACTGTGCACAGCAGACCCCTGCATCCCTCATGCTGCAGGCACACGGGTCCTTGAGCTGGGCCATCACAGAGACCACTCTGCCTGCAGCATGATGGAAGCCAGGAGTTCTAGCAAATGTTACAGAGAGTTTTCAGAAGCAGATCAGTCCCATGAAAAATTGTTTGGTTTTTGTTTCTTTGGTGGTTTTGCTTTTTTTTCTTCCCTAGTCAGTAAAAGGAGACATTGAGCCTCTCTTCAAAGAGCTGCTGGGGCAGACTCACAAGCTGAGCAGCCCAGCTCTGCACAGCACCTATAGGACAGTGAGGACCACAGCACAAGTGGAGAACTGAGGCACATTTCCATCCTTTTCTGTACCCTTTCCACTTATTCCTTCCAACTCTAGCAGGTTGGACATAATTTGCAGATATCTGTCTAAAAGCCTCTTCTTTATTTCTTTCTCTTCTTGTAGAAAATAGAATTAATGGAAGCATTTATGGCAGGAAGCCTTATTTCCTTGGAATCAGAGATGTGTTTTTTCCCTGAAAAAATCAGGTTTTCTTTAAATTGTGGAGACTGTTGTGTTGGGGTTTTTTAACAAAAATACTCTGACTGAAATTCATGAGTAGATCTAGATGCCAGCACTGGGTCTATACTTTGGTTTCTGTTCATTGTGCAGGGTTGTAACTGGCTTTACAGATTCCTCAGAGGTAAACAAGACTAGAGTACGTCACTTCTTATTTCCCTACAGAATATCCAATTACCCTGAATTTGCCTTTAAAAGCACTCACTTTGGCTATCGTAATGATCAATTACTTGAAACTGGGAATTTTCATTCCAATACATTGTAAATAGAATGGTGGATCCGTGGCCAAATTACAATTTGGACATGCTAGTCTGCTGAACAGAGCTCAGACACAAGCAGTAATTATCAATCTTCCATCATTTTCTGTGCTGACGCACAAGTTTTTGCTGCTTCCCTACAGGGCTCTGCTACTTTTTAGCAGCCAGCATTGGACATCTGTCACACATACTGTATGTCATAACAAATAGATCATTACAGAAAAAATGCAAAGCTAAAAATGTAGAAAAGCAGAAAACATTATGATTATTATCCCTGGGTGTTGGTATAATACTATCAGAATAAATCCCAAATACATTTTTATTATTTTCCTTGTGAAACTGTCTGTATTATAAAATCTCATTAAAACATGTAAATGTAGTGTATTCTCTTTTATGGGCTACTTCATATTTTCTGAGTGGCAATACATGCAATACATGGCAGTACATGAAAACAGGGCAATACATGTGACGATCAGGTCGCTGGGCATGCATTTTTATGACACTGTGGGTGTGTATTTCAGTCATCTTTTCTCGGTAGAGTTGAAAAACTGTGAGCAAATATTCACTGCAGAAGCAGCTGCGGTGATAAAGGCATTGCTTTTCCCCAGTAGCTCATTGCCACTGTCCACCAGAGGTCTTTGGGAACAGCCCTGGGAGGTGTTTGCCTGCAGAGACACAGGCAGAGCTGAGCTGGCACTGGGTATGTTGTAGTTGCCCTCCTGAATTCCCACAGAGCCCTGTGCTGCTAATTCCAGCAACAGTATCAAGTAAGTCACTTGGTAATTGAAGTCAGTTGCAGAGCACCAGCGCTTTTATCCCTGTGATTGTTCCCCACTCACTTCAAACCTAAGTAAAAGGTAGAACTTTTGCTTTTAAAGGCAAAGAGCATGATAAAAATAACTCAGGTGCATGGTAGTAGTAAGATGGCTGAGCAAATCTATTACATTTCTTGTACATATATACGTAAATATGTATGTGATATATGTGTCTGAATAGATAACAATTATTGCAGTTTTACAATGTTAGTTTCAGCACATTACCAAATGTATTTTTGGCTATGATATTTTGATTTTTTTTTTATTATTTCTGGTGCAATACTGTATTGATTTGTAGCACTGAAGAGGTAAATTGATACTTAAACTTCTAAATTTGCAGTCTGAATTGCCAGTGGTGTGTGCAGATTATGTATTATTATGTGCTAGTGTGCACTAACTGGCAATCAGTTTATTTTGTTTTAAAACCGGAACTGTAGAAAAATCTTGAATATGCAGGGCTGAATTTTTGGTCGGTTTGTTTGTCTGGGTTTTTGCTAAGTAGAAGCTGGGCAGAGGGACTGTCATTGTGGAGGTTTTGATTGAATAAGCCTGTTTGTATAATGTAATTACCACAGATCAAGGTATTTGTTTCTTTCCTGTCAAGAAAATTTTGGCCATTAGGTTGTTTACCACCACCCTATTGAATGCTAGTTTTCATACTGTTTAGTGACAGCAAGAAAAAAAGGCAGGCTAGAAGGGTTGTGTTTTGGAAAGCAGTAATGCTGAAAACAACCTGAAATGTCCCTGCATTTAACTGAGTGTGCAGGAGCTCTTGCTGCTGCAAAGAGTATCCAGGGGTTCCAGAACTTGTGGCTGCAACTGGAGAATGCTGAGCATGGAGAAAGTTATGACATCCACTGGTGTGAAATGTGAATGTATTCAAAGCTTAAAGCAACTGGAAAGAGTGTAGAGAGAACCTGATGATTCCTCAGAGTGAGTTGAAAGGAACTTGGTCTCTGGAGCTCTTCTGCTAGAGGACCAGGTATGAGGGGATTCTACAGCTGAGCGAGGTGTGTTGGACATGTAGCACTGTTAGCTGGATGCAGGAGGATAAGAAATATGGCAGTTTGTAAAAGTGAGTGATCAACTGAAGAGTAACTTGCCTATGATTTCAAAGGACTCCCTGTTGGTACTAGAACATGCTCTCCATCAGAAAGCATGTTTTAGTCCCAAAAGGCTTATGGTTTCAGAAAAGAATCATCGGGCAAACGTTTATGAGCTGTGCTATCCATGAGGCCCAGCTAAATGTTCCGTATGACTTTGCGTTTCTAAAAATATATGGCTCTCCTTTTCTAGTGCAATTAGATTATTGCAATTTTGATTTAAAGACAGTTTTCCAATTAGATGGCATTTCTGTGAAAAAAATGCTTGCGAACGTTTGGTAAATAACTGAGGTTAAGAATCTACAATAGTGCATATGGCTTCATTGAGAAGTGTACTTTCATCATAACTGCTTTTTTTTATGGAAGAAAGTATCTGGAGACTGCTACTTTTCAATCAAAATGCTGCAATTTGTGTACTTGCAGGCTGCATAGCAGGGTATAAGGTGTGCAGAAGACCTTCAGAATGCTGTTTATATGAGAGTGAACTTGATTCATACTGACAAACGGGAAAAATAGAAATCTTTTCAATCAGTTGGTTGTATCACTATGTTTGTTTTTTGTTGTAAATAGTGATGTCCAGGGAGCTGCCATAAGTCCTTTGAATTATATGCATTTCTCTGCAAAAAGAGGATGTTTATACCTAATGTCCTGGAGGAGACCTTTTGAAAAAGGTTTATTTTGTGCAAATAAGAGCCCTACAAGGTGCTAAAATTTTTAAAACTTAGTGGACTAGATAATTAACATTTTGCCTCATTTACACCTCTGAAACCTTCCATTTCCATGTCTTGCTGTAAGTATCTTTCTGAAAATGTCAGGCACTGCGTAATAGAAGAGTGTTCTAATTTCAGTTTCTTATTAGTAAATAGGAAAAAATTAATAAAAATGGATTACTTCCTGCTGTATTTCATTTAGCTGTTTAATACAATGCTAATATATTCTCATGTAGAGAACTCTTTAAAAATACAGAAACCTTGCTATTATGCATGGGCAAATTTAGAATTAACAGATGTTTTGTGAATTTCTCTTATTTCATGGTTTTTATCCAAAACACTGCATAGAAGACAAGAACAGCAAATAACTGGTATTGGGCAGCCACAGGTCTGCAGTTAAATACTGAACTTGGCTGCTTTCAGGGTCTGCTCAAAACAGTGCTGCTGGCTGAGGGGAGTGCAGAGCACAACCTGCTGCATGCAGCCACGAGGCTGGGGCTGAGTGCCTCTGCATGGGGCAGAGATGCCAAATCCAACCCTCACACAGCTTGGACTGCTTGCTGGTGAGAATGGCTGGCTGAGCTCTGCAAGACTGGAGAGAAGGAGGAGATGATGGGGGAATAGTGACTGCAGACAGCACTTACTGAGAGGCCCTTCAGACTGTCTCTCCCTCTGGCACAGATTTGCTCCAAGACTTGTCGTTCCACCCACGTTTCCCTGCTACTGCCTTTGAACTCCCAACTCTGCCTTCTGCAAAGTGCACATCTGTGCTCGGCCATCCCAGACCCCTGAACAGTGCTGCTGTTTACAGTGGGGTAGGCCTAGTTTTGCCAAGGAATGTGGTCTTTTGCACACTATAGCTTGCCAATGCAACTGAGAAAATGTCTTCATATGGGGCTAAAGGAACAATTGTACTTTTGGTTAAGGAGGACAGCAGTTATGAGAACTTTTGTCTCATGCATCAGAAGCATGATTTTCCCACTCTTCTGCAGACCAGGCATTCTGGTTTTTGGTCTTAGCACGATGCCCTGGTTTGTTTTTTTTAATAAAAGAACTGAAGCATATGTATATATATATATATATATATATATATATACATATACGTATATGTATATAGGGATAGGAGAAGGAAGGCAAAGTAAACAGAGGCAGCAGCTTCTCACATTGACAGAATGTCTGGCCATTTTATACAACTCCTAACCTTCCACTTTATTTCACTCTCCCAACAAAGTGGATCAATGCTGCTAAGAGGCAAGGGTGCAGATGGCTGTGGCATGGGGCATCAGGCTTCCTTTTCATTCTGTGGATGATGCCTGTGCAAGCTCAATGACTACTGAAAACTTGAATAAATTGTTTGCAGTTGGAGCATCCCAAATTAGGAGAGACAGAGAGGTGGGACTGGTCAGCCTGGAGAAAAGACTCGGGGATGTCATCTGCATGCAAAAAATATCTGCAGGGAAGCTCGAAAGAAGAGGAAGCCAAGCTCTTTTTAAGTGATGCCCAGTGACAGAACAAGAGGCAGTTGGTACAAACAGGATGATAGGAGGTTTTCTCTGAACATCAGGAGACACTATTCAATTGTGAGGGGGTCTGAGCACTGGCACAGGCAGCCCAGGGAGGGTGGAAGATACCTTTGGAGATATTCAGAAGTTGTCTGAAAATGGTCCTGGGCAACTGGCCATGGGTTGTCCTTCTTAAGCGGCAGGGGTGGACCAGACAATCTTGAGAGGTCTCTTAACTATGGTGTGATTCTGTGACTGAAGTACAGAACTGCAACTGACAAGTCATTTCCAGTTTATTGTGCTTGAATCGGCAGCAATTTAATTTATTGAAAGCAGAAAAAGGCAGAGAGGTACCTGGTTGGCAGGAATGGACTTCTAATGGCAACATGGAATGTGCAGTTAGAACAGCAGTGGGAACACATCACTGTGTGATGAACATTAGAGACAAATGCCCCTTTTTGTCTTTATCCAGAAGAGGTTTTGTGTTCATCTTAAGCAGTAGCTGCATTTCTCAGGAGAATCTTACCATCTGTCTCCCTTATTTCAAAGCGTTATCCTTCACAGAAATGTGGGAGCTCTTCTGCATGTGGAAAGTAGGCCTATGCCCTTCCCAATGTATCAGTCTTTGATGGAGGAGGTCATACAGGTTTGTTGCATGGGAAGTATGGGCTGAGCTTTTCAGCTCCTCGTATTTCCTGTTCATCTGCAATGTACCTTAGCAACATGTTCATCTCCTCTTTCACTGTGTATAGCACCGACAAGACACTGAAAACTCTATACAGCCCTCCCTCTTCCCTTTAAAAGGATTTTTTTGAGTTTGCATCAAGTCTCAAACTTTTCTTCAAATTTAGTAAGAAGACGTACTGCAAGAGGTGAAATAAAAAGAAAATTTTTATTGTTTCTCTCCATCAGAATTGAATATAAACTCATTGACTATAGCTTTAGACTAACTAAGTCTGTCTAATGAGTTCCCTTCCTGTTACTGCAGAGCATGGACAAATTGACAGAAGTACATACATTTGATTTTCAAAATGGATCATGAGGATGAAAGCATGCTTACATTAAGCAATGGGAATAATAATTGAACTTAGAAACCTCTTCTTTAGCTTTACCAAAATACAGATTAGTCTCCTAAAACCTGCATTTATTTGTTTTTGGCTGTAATTCAGACTGGAACTCAAAAACGAGAAATACTTTCCTTAAATGATTTCTGTTCAGCTGGGCTCTATCTTCCAAATATCAGAACAAAGCAAATCTTTATTTTGGTTTATGAAGACCTGGAAGTGAATCTTACAATACAAGGTCTGTCAAAAGCTTAACTATCATCACTATTGCAACACTGTAATGTTTTAGTTAGATTCCTGTCATGACATAGTTTTAATAAAAATACAGTGCTGTTTAAAATCACAGACCTGTATTTACTCACATGAGATGAAGTGATGTAACTACACACTTACACAAAGTCTTGGTGGGGGTGTTTTGTGTCAGACATATAATAACATGCTTGTACAGTACGTGGGAGAAGACTCCTAATAAAACACACATTCAAAGCACACTGAATAATTAAAAACCATTTTATATGCAGTACACTTTTGTCATGTCATATTTAAAGGTATCACTTGGCTTCAGAAGTGCTTGCATTTGCCAGTTGTTACCTTCATGGTTTACCTTACGATGGCAATTGCTGCTTTGCAACCTAATATGAGGGCCATTTGTAATGCCTTGTGATTACATATTCCTCATTTCTGATTAAGCCTTTCTGGCATTGTCACATGGAAAAATATGGGTTTAAATTTTTTATGTCTGTATGTTGGTGTGTTTAGTGACCAATTTTTACTGATGACTGAATAAGTGAGACTTCAGGATTGCTATTTAAAGTGTCTGGAGCAAATTCCAAATCAAAAGAGATAGAACTGGCCTTTTATGACTTGAACAGGCTGGGTTTTCTTCACAACTCTTACATAGGTTTCCACAGATCCTTTATATATTTCACAGAGATATTTCAAAGTAAAAAGTTTTATATCTTTCCTTAACATAGTATGAGAGCAGAGCTAAAAGAACACAGATATTTTATTTCAGGTTCGTATGCTCTGCTTTAATCTACTGCCCTTTAAAGTATAACCCATGATAGGAGGTTACCAGGTTGTCTCCTGCTTTCATTGCAGTATACACTACCTTTTTTTTCTTTTTTTGTAAAATACATATTTCATTTTAACAACATTTATGAGCATTGTAACTTTTTAAGGGCTGAATCCTGAAAGATGCTGAGGACCAATATTTTCTATATTTTTCAGTGATAAGTGTCTTCTCTGACATTCTCAGGCATCTGATCATTATACCAGTATATAGCAGATGGACATGACAGAGGGTGAGCTTTGGCAGCACCGTAAGGCAGATATCAACTTTACTATGACCATTTCCGAGGGAGAGACAAGCATTCCAGCAGAACTTCAAGCTGCTACTTCTCGTTTATTTTGGGGGTCCTTTTCTTATGTGCCTGTTACTGTGGTATTTCTAATAGGGGTGGGTATATAACCAGTAGCCTAAAATACTACAGTTGTCTTATTTGAGTATTTCTGAAGTATCATGCATTTATGTAGTTTCCATGAGTGTTCATATTTTTTTCAGTTAGGCTGAATTACTGTTCTTACTTTGGTAATTATAATAGTATATGCCAGTAAGAAAGTCTGAAAGATAAACAAAACCCCAAAGCAATGGTACAGATGTACAGTCTGTTCTTTTGATTCAAGAGTAAATATACTGGCTATTTCTGACTGAAGTCAATGGAGCAGCATTGTATTTTATGTAGGATTCATCACAAAGCTTGAATAAGTAGGAAATTCTAATGCAAAATAATTTTGTAATGAGACTGGAAAATTTTAAACACTAGAAATTAAAAATTACTGCCATATGGATCTCTTCGTGAATAAGGGAAATGTGAAATCTTTTCTTATTCACTTTTTTTCAGAAATATGATTATAAATACTGTTTTGAAACGTGTTAAACTAATTGTATATGTATTCTGACTTTTATGCATAAAAACGCCACTACTTTCACAAAAGCTGTGTTTAAGATGTAAACCAGAATCCATGTGCATTTCAGAAAGATGTAAACTTGAACAACTTGATTCTCTTTCCTAGGAGCAGTTCATACAGTGAGATGAAAGTTGGTGGAACATACTTGCAAAAATCATTCACAGCAACTGCTGAATCTAGGAACTGTGTACGAAAGGTTCTTGTGAGCACCATTGGGGATAATATAGGCATTTGTGTATTTCAGTTTTGCTAAGTAAAGAGTTTTGCTTACTTTCTGTCTGTCACTGACTACCATGAGAAAAACAGAAATTCTGTAAATGTAACAAATCAATCATTCTGGTTCAGATGTAATGCTCAGTTAACCTGAAACATCTTTGGGAGCCTTCATGCAAAGGACAACATTTATGTAAAAACTAAGAGGATGCAAAAACCGTACAGATAATGAAAAATAAGTGATGACTGCTGATTTTCTGTTATAACATTAGGTTTTATTTGAACCACTGGTGGGAAATAATATATATTTTTTCTTTTTTTCATTGCTTTTTAGGTCTAACTGTGCAGAAAATATCCGTAAACACATCTTGCATACAGGAAAGCATGAAGGAGTAAAAATGTATAACTGTCCTAGGTGTGACTATGGAACAAATATCCCTGTGGAGTTTCGTAACCACTTGAAAGAACTACACCCAGACATTGAAAATCCTGATCTGGCATACTTGCATGCTGGTAAGGTTCCTCCTCCCTTTACTCACAAATTCTTTTTAAAATGCGCATGCTTAAATGTTTGTAATAAGAAAACAAGATGTTATTATCATTTATTCTGAAGAAAACCATGGTTTTAAAATGGGCTTAATCCTCAAGTTCTGCAGGATTGAAGGTTGTGCATTAAGCACTGAAATCTAGTTATGTTACACAAGCAAATCTTGCAGTTCAATAAATAAGCATCAGAAGTGCATGCTATTTAGATCCCTCATTTTGAAATCCAGCTGAACTTTTAGGGACAAATATTTTCTAACATTTAATAACTTTTATTAAGTCACTCTGCCCCTGCTATTCCCCCAAGAACAGAAAAGCAAAATTCCGTAGGAAATACAGTGGCAAATTAATGTACTGCTTTAGAAAATCTTAGATTTCCTTACAAAAAAGTAGACTGTTCCTCATTAGAAAATAGAACAGCAGAGATCAACCAACAACTTAGATGTACGTTTTCAGGCTTTGAGTTAGAGAGCACACACATGGAATTCACTGGAGGAATGCAAAACAAAAACATTGCTTTGGAAACAGAACTTAAAACATAAGAGATGGGGTGTTTTCTGTTTAGGAACACGGTTTTGGGGGTTTTTTTTTGGTTGGTTGGCTTTTTTTTTTTTTTTTGGTGGGTTTTTTTTGGGTTTTTTGTTTTTTCTTATAGATTCTACAATTCAGAATAGAAGGCAGAAGTTTAATGGAAGCATCAAGTTAGGAGAAAAGTAAAGAGTTCAATGGTAGGAGGTTAGGAGAAATAATACAAAATTAGTATGGAGCTTGAATGAAATGTAATCTTAATGCAGGAGAGGCAGATAACTTAGACATCACTGGGTGGAAAGACAAGTCAGAGCAGTGGGAAAAAAGAACAGATGGTGAGAAGAAAGAGTTGGGGAATCCAGAGGAGGAAGAAGCTATGTGGGCCAAAGTCTCCCTGAGATGCAAATTAATCTTCCATTGAATTATTGCTATTAGTATGCCTGCATCAGATTTGAATCTTCTGTAAGGAATTGCCTTCCTAGTTTTTGATACCCTCATACCTGTAAAAAACCAAAATCTGGATAGTTTTCATGCAGCTTTGTGCAGTGTGTACACCCTAGTTATTTTAAAACCTCTCAGTCTTCTCAAAATGACTACTTGCTTTCCTGACTGGAGGCAGTGTATTATTTGTACCATATATTTCTATTTGCCAAGTATTCCACTTCATTTTGGAACCAATCATCATGTCATGTCAGCATATGGTGGATAATATCTGGATGTGCAAACAAAATGCCAGTTGGCGGAATACCAATTTCAAAATAGGTCAGAAAACTGATCACATTTCACCATAGTTCTCACTAAAGCAAATGAATATTCAACTCAGAGCTTAAAATCAGACACTGTTGGATTTTTACTACAATAATCCCACTTAATATGAAAAAATCAAATGCTTTCAATAGACTGATAGATATAACACAGAAAGCTGTAGCACTGATAGAATCACTAACATTCCAAAATTACAAGCATTTTATGTACATTTTCATGTTATTTGGTCAAGACTATATCTGGGTAAATTAATTGTTCATTGCAGCATGCTGTAGTTAAAACTGTTCAGCTTGCTTGTCTTGGCAACAGAGGAAAACAGTCATCAGTGTGTTGTATCCTAATGATATTTCCTTTCTATACGTTCACTCTTATACTGTAGAAATCCCCTTGCACTAAACAGGGTACTGTGCAAATATATTACGACTAGTAAAAACAGATTGTCACCTATTATTCCCAGGCTCACCTAGAATTGGTATACAAAAGTCTTGAAATACTGTTTGCATAATCCCATCGCTAAAAGGATGATACTGTATTTTCCTTTCAAGAAGACACACTATTGAAGAGGAACCTAAGTGATAATTGTGTATTCATACCATAGTTAAATTAAACGAAGTTTCTTTTCTTCTTTTCAATCCATTCCTGACTGCTGGACATCTGAGAGTTAAAGGTTTTAGAGAAGATTTCTAGAGGAATGAAGGACAACTCCTGTGCCCTGGCTAACATCCCTTATAAAAATAAGATTTGTTCTGTGGCTGCTTCACAGTTACTGATGACTTATTGGTCATTGGCTGCACCCACAGAGAATCTACAACACGACATAGAACCCCTTAGGATGATAGGAGTATGAAAGTGTCATACAAGATTGATTTTTCTTCCCTTTTTTTTAAACTTAAACATATTTGTCTGTCTTTTATGTTCTAATATTGCTTTGTAACAGGAAAGCCAGCCCTTTTGCTTCTTTGAGCAGATAGAAATAGAATAAGTCTCGTCACTGGCAAAGAGACAGACACCAACTCCAGTTACTTCACAGGACAGTCAGAAGCTCCTTCACCCACAGCCCATCAAGAGTGGAGCTGTGGGGTACCTTTAGGACGTGACTGGGAGTAAAAGTCAAGTCTGTTTCTTGTCTGTGAAATTAAGATTGGCAGTTGGATTTCTAATTTAAATTTAATGCTCTTTATACCTGTGGCGGGAAGAGTGGAAGCTTCAGACAAGCCTTAGCCTCAGATTTGGGCAACAGTTTAAATTCAAGGAGTCACTCTGGCCTGCGCGTTCTAATAAAAGGAATTATTTATTAAACAGACAAGAGATAACAGACGAAAGTTCTTAATCAGAATTAGTTACTACACAGTGTAAAACTAAAAAGGACTACTAGTAGAGTACAGCATGATATAAAACAGTGAATGATATCAAGTTACTTATATTAGAGCTAGCAAAAGAAATAGTATCGATTAGGAGCCAAATGTAACTTACCATTGAAATGACAACAACGTGCACAGATTTCGTCACTTAACCCCTGGGGAGTAACCCTGAACCAGGTGTCCTTACTCATGGGAGAAACTCTACATGTTTCCTGGGAAATGTATAGAGGATTTCTGCTTTGTGGAAGGTTGGTATGGCTCTCATAGCTGTAAAGTCTGTCAGTCAGAAATCCAGCTTATCTTTCCAGATCTCATTTCCAGCACTAAGATGTTTATTGGCAGTTGGGAGATGTTAACCCCATGGTGCCAAAATAACTCACTGTAAGACAGCTTGTCGTGTTTGAGTTATCTGACTGGTTAACAAGCAACAGATAAGCTCTGGTGGGGGGTAAGATGCCCTGCTACAATAATATAATGCTCTAATATTAGTTTCTGTTTAGCTTTCTTTGGCAACTACTGTACTGCTTTATGGGGTCAGTGGTAGTAAGGAGCTTGAGGAAGCTGCATTTCTAAGGGAGAGGCTGTGGAGTGCAAAGCAAGTTGGCTTTTACATGTGTAAGGATGATACTGTAATTGCAAGGTGATACCACTTCTGTTTTAAATTGATGCATAGAAATCCGAGAAAACCAGGTCTTCAGACTTTCTTTCCTCTTTTTGCTATAGGCTCCCTCTGTCAAAGAGGGAGTTATTTAACAATACAACTATATTCCTTATATATTTTACGTATTTTAAAAGAGTAACAGTCTGGATTATACTCCTGTCTTTAACTTTTAAAATTTACTACATTTGAACAGCAGGCCTTTAATGCACACAAGCCATCAAAGATATATGCAGCACATATAAAACTGTGAATTGAATTTGCTAGGCCACACTTCAAATACCAGTTTGTGCATTTAATTTTTATACGAATCATCAAATCTGTTTTTTAAAATGTCTATGTGTTTTTATGTAAGAGTGTAGTGCCTATTTCTTGAGATGCTCTGACCCCTTTTCTCAAGGTCTGTGTTAAAATTGAAATTTTGTTGGGAAAAAAGTCAGGAATCCTTATCCTGACTTTTATCCGTATCCTGACACTGTTATCCTTTATCCCCAATAATAATTTATTTTCTTTTTAAAACCACATGTAAGATACTGATAGGTCTTATAGCTGTTCTAGGAACAGAACTTTATTTACTAGCAAGCTCAGGAATCCTGCAGTTAATTTTTTAGTGATAGAAATTTAGTTCTGTTGGAAGCGGTTTATATATGTTCTTGTTATCCATGTGCAGATCTGAATGTACGTTATTACAAATGGAAAATGAATGCAATAGATGAGCAAATTGTCATATGTTGGTGACTATCATTTTAGTGATTTTTGTAAAAAGGAGATTGATTAAAAAACAAATTGAGTTGCTTACTATTGGTTTGTCTGAATTGGGAATTTCAAAGCAAGCCAAAGAAATCTTTTAATTCTTGTATGCATTGCCTTTCCAAAATTCTTGGATTCAACACTGTTTTCTTCTAACTGGTGTTACATTGCAATACCAAGTTGAACAGAGCCTGAATACTTTGACAAGTGGGACATGAGAGGGGTCCATACCTCTGGTAGAACTTGAAAGGGATCAGTACTCCAGTTTTCTTTCTCAGTGCTTTGTCTGGTTTGGAACAGCATTGCTTGGTAGTGATAATTTCACTTTGAACTAAATGTTCATCATTTAGTAGCTCTTGTCTTACAAACACTGTGATACTATTATGGTGCATTATTTATGTCAAAATAGTGTAATATCTATGCCTGGAACATCTCCATTATTCCAATAGCCACAGAGTCTGTGGCATCTCACAGAGTGCCATAGTAGCCTTCTGTGGATACTAAACAGGTCGCAAGCAAAAAGCTCTTCAGAGAGAAGAGCAGCACTCTGCTTGTTATTGGTTTTGTGATAACGTTTGGAAGTTATGCGGTGATACTGAGGATTTTTTCCATATCGTTATTTCCGTGCTGCACTGTAAAAAGTGGAGATGATATCCAAGAATGACCGTAACCCTAGAAATCAGAATAACCTGTTTTTTCACGGAGCAAAAGATACAATGATCCTGCTTTTTGTACAAGTTTCCTCGTGCAAAATAGATGCAATGCTTCCATAGTTTGAGTCACAAAGCTCTTGCTGGAAAATGGCTTCACAACAGCCAGCTGTGTGATTAGGGAACTGCTTAAGGCATTGAACAGAAAATTTGGTGATGTTTAATTTAGAATTAGCAGTCATGCAAAATATTTCTTGGAAGTAATTTTAAAAAAAAGAAATCAGTGAAGCCAGCTCAATTCATTGTAGTCCTCGGTAAGTTTGGGTTTTTTCTGTGACAGTGATACTACACTTGCAAAGCACTCAGATTTTCCAGCGTGCGGTGGGAGAGTCTGCTGCCCATGGCCCTGTGAGTAGGAGTGGAGGATCACTTACTCCTGTGGATCCTGACAGAATGAAAAGTGTGAGCTGCTTCCCTGTGCTGCACAGACATGTTTTGGGGAACGCTTGGAAGTACAGCTTTGTGTGCCTGTGCATCTGTGAAAATTATAGGTGCCTCTGGGGTTGGGCATTCACAGAACAAAGATCGTGACGATTGTGTTTTGGCAGTTGGCTGCCTACGTGGTGATTGAACGCTTAGTGTTCGTGAAGAGTTACATAATTCATGACCAAATGATAGATAGGTACTTGATTATAGTGTATGAGTTGCTTCACAGGAAGAAAATATCAGACATGAGCTACTCATAGTCTAGCTGAGAAAAGCCTAAGAAAAATCAGTTACTGAAAGCGTAGTCAGACAAATTGAAATGAGAAACAAGGTGCAAACACTTAAATATGAGGTCAATTGAGCTCTGGCAGCAACTAGCAGAAGAAATTATTCTTGTTCTGTTCCTTTGAGCTTTGAGAAGACTGGATGTCTTTCTGGAAAATAGGTTTTAGGAGGACCCAAGGTTGCTGGGCTCACTGCAAAATGTGAGGGGCTTTGATATACCAGAAGTCAGACTATTATCTAATAGTCCTTTTTGCTCTTAAATCTTCAAACCGTGTTAATCTACAGCCTCTTGGTAAGGGCTGTGTTTGTGTCCAAAGTGTTTGGGTTTTGTGATAGCAGTGGAATAGCTGAGGAGACAGGTAAGTCCCCCAAAGTGTTCTTTCTCAGAGAGGCAACAATCCCATCATCAGTGCTAAATTCTTACTCTTTTTGAGCCTGAATTGGAAGTACACTCACCTGAACGGTTTATTTCTGGTATGTCATTAAATCCTTGATAAAATATCTTGGAACACACATTTATTTATTTTGTTTAATATGTTTGAAGAATCCTTATAAAATTCTGCTCTTTTCCCTGGCAGTTCCCTTACTGTGTTATTGTCTTCTCTTTTACATATGTTTGAAAAGTATTTTTGCAAACTTTAAGTGCACTTTTCAAAAGGCTGTGCTCTCAGTATGTTTCTCTTTCAGTTTCTTTAGCTTTTGAGAAATAGGGCTGTACCAGCAACCTGCAGCATGATTGCATCATCAAAAAGGGACAAAATTGTGATCCTATCAGTTGTAACAGTTGCAATATTCATGAATGGAATTCTGAAAGTTCAAATAGTTAATCCCAAATAAAATTGTGATCTTTATCCCACTTGACAGCTACATTTATCAAATTATTAAGAGAAAAAATTGATTGCTAAAAGTTATGGTGTGATCTATTATGTGATTTTATCAAGGTATAACTGTATTACCAAGTGGAAACTGCAGACTTATTCAGAATGTGAATTGGACACACAGAACCTGATAATATAGCAATTATACTTGTATCCTAGTCCTTTCCTATTTTTAAATATTTTTTTCTACTCCTTTCTTTGTGTCTTCTCATTCTTTAGTAGAAAATATAGAGTTAAAAAATGGGAAAGATGAAATAATAAAAGCCTGTTTGCTCTTATACTCTCTTAATTTAGCAAACTTCAAAAATGTAAAATCAGTAAATGCTATTTATCAATGAAGCAATGGAAATAAAAGTCAGTTGAGTACTTACGCAAACTTGTAATTCATACCTGCTGTAAATCCTCCAAAGAATAGATATACAGTTTTGTTTGCAAGCATATTTAACATTTTTCTTGGAATAGTTAATGTTCTTAGTCTTTATCACTGTTTAAATAAAACACTTTAAATGCTGTCATTTGAAACAATATTAAAATTGTCATTGCTAGATATAGGCAAATCAGGTGCAAGCTTTTACAGCAGAGGAATATTGCTTGGGTTTCTAGTCAGATAAAACATTATTTTTGATGGCTGGTATACTTTAAAAAAAGAAAAAGGCAGCAGCAGCTCTGCTTCAAACAGGTTTGCTCTTGTCATAGCTATTAGTGCCAGTCTTTCAATAGCATGTCATGTTGATTGGCAGACACTCCCTTTCCTCTTTTGTGAAGAATAATAATTTTAGTGTGTGCTTGAAATAAAAACCTAGTATAAATGATTTTCTGTTTGTAAAGGAGAAAGCCAGGTTCTTTATAACATATGTAGATTATGTATTATTGTGTTTCAGGAAAGATTAATCTATGTTTAAAAAAAAAAAAAAGCTAAGTAATTTTTTTTAGAACTGTCATCTATTAGAAGGCTTTGTATACCTAGCAGAGCTTCCATAGCCAGTATCTTTATCTGGGTGGTCATGACATCAGAGTTGTTTTTTTCCAGGTAGCAAGTAAAGTAGCAAAAAAAAGAAAAAGTTAATGAAAGTACTTTATGTAATTTTTTTTTCTAGGATATAGCTTTTTCTGCTGCTGTTGAAGAGCATAGGGAGTCCTTTCATAGTTCCTTAGTTGCTTTTCCTGAACAATCAGCATATATTCCTGCTGAGTGACATGAAAGGAGGTGTTAAAATATTTTGATGCAAATATTACATCATCTAATATTCAGAACCTACCACTATTAATAATAGTTATATCCTTCAAGTGAATGGTATTCTCAGATAAGAATGAAAGCCAATCAGTATCACTAAAGAAAAAATGTTCGGAATATAGTTTTAAAGCAAAAGGAAAATGCTGCCTAGAGCAAAGTCTGGAACACATCTTAATACCTCTGATCAGTGGAGGTATAATAGGTGTCATGTTGTGTGCTGTGAGCTGCAGGGCCATTGCACAGAGGTTTTCATACTGTGTACAGCACCAAGAACATACAGTCACCATCCTGCATTCTTTTCAGTGCCTTTCTGTCCACAGCCCATTGTGCTGGCATTTCCTAGCAGTCATTGTTCCTTTTCTGAAAACTATCCCAGTTTGTAACAGGGCAACTAATTTTTGTGGTGTGAGCTATTACTGCTGAGCAGATGACTCTCTTAGCCCATGTCTAAATATTTAATCTGGGTGTTGGTTTGTGCCTCCTTTGCTGTCATTCCTCTCTGTAGCATTCTAGTTTCCAAAGCTGGGAGTCATTGGCTGGTCTGGAAGGGGACTGTGCCCTAGTGGATGACACAGAAACCCTCTTCAGCTCTGAAATTTTCTGTTGAGCCCTTAATGCCCACTTTATATCTGCCCTCAAAAGACCCTTAGACAGGTATCTGCTTTGCAAATTCCTTGCATTGCTCATGCTGGATCTCTGCTGGTGTCCATAAAGACTGTTGCCTCTGCTCACCGATGAAAAGAAGGTAATCTTACTCCAAGCTACTATTTCATTATATTAATAGATAAAATATCCTTCATGAAGAATGAGCCACATTATTGCCTATTTGGAGCTAAAAATAGGCTCTCCTAACATAAAACTTTTAAGGCAAGGCTGAAATATTTAAGTGCAGAAGTAGGAGAAAGCCCTTAAGACATGACAGCCATCTAGAAAGGCAGAACTATTTAATTGTGCTAGAAGACATATATGCGTAATAATATGTGGCAAATGTAAATAATAAAAGGAAATACTGGTATTGGAATATCAACATTTTAAAATTCAGAGAAAAACATTGGAAAATGGGATATCAAAATCATCAAGAAAAATTTACAAACAAAAAGAAAGATATTAATCTTACAGGAAGAATAAAAAAATAAAGGTGTATAATGCCTAGGAATAATTCAGAATGTTTTTATGTGGAGATTGTCCTATACTCTGAACATTTAAATTGCTGCCCTATTATACTTTTTTAAGAGTAGATTTCTTAGTCTATAATCCAGGGAAGTTACACAAGAGTTCTAATAAGTATAAAGATCTTACTTTTTTATTTTCATTAAAGTAAATACAAATTTTAAGGTGCGGCTTGAAGAATGAAATAACAATTTTGATTGAAAATGTGTTGTGAATTTTAAATATATATAGTAGATAAAACTTAATAACATATATATAAAGTGTATTGAAAATAATTATATATTTCTAATCTGTGCTATAAATAATTTTTTTAAGAGTTAAGTCCAGTGAAAATATAAATAATAAATATCTATAAATAAACCTAAATAAGTTTCTCAACTGTGCCATTACAAACTAATTATTTCATCACTTGCAGAGTTGAACTAACAGTACTTCCAAGACCTATGGGCACTGTATTTCAACTAACCATAGCAGGGTGTATTTTGCCTACATAATGCCACCACCTCTTGGCAGCTTTCACTGTGGCTGTGCATTATTTAGGGGATTCTTTGTGCTTTTTCTTCCTGCAAGATGTTACTAGCATCCCAACAACCTGCACTGAAATAATTCTTGGTAAATAGCTTACATGACTAATATTTGTAAATCTGCTTGCAAATCTTAGTCTGAATTTTAGATTTTTTTTTGTAAATTACACAAAATTATTTGCTTGTTGAACGTAGCTTTATTAGTGCACAAATAACAGCAAATAATTTCAGAATCAGAAAAGTATTGAAGTCATAGTGGTTTAACCCCAGCCACCAAGTACCGCACACCAATCACTCATTCCCACCAATGGAGGGATGATGGAGAGATTCAGAAGAGTAAAAGTGAGAAAGCTCCTGGGTTGAGATAAAGACACTTTAACAGGTAAAGCAACACAAGGAATTCATTCATCACATGGCTTGGGCTGGCAGGTGTTCAGCCATCTACAGGAAAGCCAGGCTCCATGGTGTGTAATGGTGACTTGGGGAGACGGATGCCAGTGCTCTGAACATCCCCTGCCCTGCTTCTTTTCCCTTCCACTATACAGGCTGAGAATGATGCCATGTGGTATGGAATGTCCCTGTGGTTAACTGGGTCAGCTGTCCTGGCTGTGTCCCCTCCCAACTCCTTGTGCACCCCAGCCTCCTTGCTGGTGGGGTGGGGTGAGAAGCAGAAAAGGCCTTGACTTTGTGTAAACACTGCTCAGGACTAACAAACACATCCCTGTGTCGCTGACAGTGTTTGCAGCTTGAATCCAAAACATACCAGCTACTGAGAAGTAAATTAAGTACCACAGCCAAAGCCAGAACACAGGTATGGGAGATTGAATCACTGTGTTAGTTGTCTGCTCAGTGCTTTACTACTGTGGGTCATGAATGAGGAGAAGAGCCCTCAGCAATAATTGCTCCAATGAATCACAAATCATTGCAATTCCATGCTGATTTTTAAAATTTCTTCTGGACTTTCTTTCTGTTTGCTTTCATTAATCCAATCTATGCTGCACTGACTTTCCATTAATTTCTTGACATGGCATCTTGAGTCTTGACCTTTGTAAGTAGGATGCCTTGTCTGTCTGATACACGTGTTCTTTTGTACTTCTAATTTCTATTTTACTTCCAATAGTTCTTCATAATTTTTTCCATCTTTTCATTTACCAGATCTTTGGTACCTTTCAAATGCTAAATGCTCTCCCATATATCCTTAGTAACCATGCTGGATTTTTCTGTCCTTTTTAATATTTAGGTTTTATTGGATGAATGTAGATTGCACCTTCTCTAACTGTACCTTAAATAATTGCCACTTAAGGGAATTAAGAAGTACAAGGGAAGGAAAATGCTGACCCATAGACTAAGCAGAAGGAAAAAACGTTCCCACTGGGTCCAATTTCCTAAGAAGGACCATCAGGATAGTGACTAAGACCTGAAATTATGGGCTGAATGACCTCTAAAAAATTATCAGTTCAGAGAGGAGCTTGTCTATAACTGTTTGCACTAAAGGAAATGAAGATAGGTAGAAGTCTCACAGAAGAAAGATTGCTTCACTTTCTTGGTGAACATATAAGAGCATAATATGAAACGATACCTCATATAAATACATTGCATGTCAGCTGTCTATAATTCTTGTATCATGTCAAAAAGCCATGGAGACAGATATCGTATCTCTTAACTCCCAGCTGGCCAGTTAGTGGGGAACCCCTTTTTCTAAGTACATCTTCTGAATTCAAGATGTTTTATGCATGTCTTGCATTTATTGGAAAGAATCTGTGCTCATCAATATCTAACATCAAAGAAATGGTTTGTACTTAAGTAACCACTGCAGATTTAATACAGATGTTTTCGTTCGCTGAGTCATTACAATATGATTTTCATATAATTTTCTCTGATAGTAAAAAGAGACCTTAAAGTGAGTGCAATTTTCATATAAATTGCATAGGAACCTGAGCATTAATAAAAGCTCTGGGCTTCAGACAATACAGATCACTGGTTCAGCTTCCACATGTCTGGATGAAGGGTACTGCTGGTTTAAGTGGGTGCAATTCCAGTTGCTTGGCTGTGGGAAGTAAAGGAGGTACTCGACATCCAGAGGCAGAGTTGCTGGACAGGTTTCTGCAGTGCAGTTAAGAGGACTTCTCAAGTATTTAAAGAAGATCAGTTACTGATTTTCACAATCCCTGCTTAAATAACATTTCAGAAACTTAGATTATCGTTGATGGAAGAGTTTTCATTAGTAGTTGCTGTCCTGTAGCTAAAAGAGTTTGTTGCTCTGAAGTGTTTTTGGGATTACAGTGTATAATGTACTTACAAAGAAGGCATTAAGATAATTACCATACTACATGCTAAACTATGTCCCAACTTCTTTTATACCTTGCCAAAATGGTACTTCTTATTCAGTCTGGGAAGTAAGAGCAAATAACAGTTCTCAGAAAACTGTTTTTAGAAGATTTAAAAGAATTTATCTACTTTGAAGTAATGGTATCTAGAGGAAACATAAAATTAAAGCATCTCTTGATAGCAAAGAAAGATAAAACTGATTATTCAGTTATCTCAAGAGATACTAAAAGGTTTTAGGCAAACATTTTCAATTTAACACTGATTTTGGATTTGGCATAAGTATCTGAAATTCAGAACTCAGTTTGAAGAATTTGAAATTAGTAGTTATTAAACAACCAGTTATTCACTAACTAAAATAGTTTTAGTTCTTTCTGGAATGTATGAGTAATGTAAAATTAAAAAGGAAAAGCCATGGTGAAACATTTGGAGTCCTCACATACTAGTGCATGTCACCACCACAAAGTGCCTGTGGGATAAAGCTGCTTCTAGTCAACTCAAGTTAGCCTTGTCTGGTACGGATTTATCTATAAATCCTTACTGTCCCAATAGTACCCAGTATCCTGTTAATTGTTGTTGACCCTTTCTTTCGTAGTCCTCCTTCCTCTGAGCAAATTCAGCTACTATCAAAATTGTCAGTAAAATTTACAGAGTTGCTTGTGTTTGCTCCTACCCACTCAAACAAAAATCCTGAAATGTGAAGTCAGAGATTTATCGGCATATGAAAATCATGAAATCTCAGTTATCTGAGTAATTCAGCACAGCCTTACTTGTAGTACATATCAAGGGGGCTAAGAACACAATCCTCTGTTGTACTTGGGGGGAGGGATTGTTGCATATGCTGTTTCCTGCAAACCTTTCAGTTATGGAAGCGACCAACTGATTAAATATATATTTTGGAATGTCTTGAGATATCAGTTTAAAAATTAAAAAAGACAGTCATTCTAAAATGAACAAAAAATAGAGCATTTTTGTGAAGTAAAGCTATTGTCATAGCTGATGACTGATATGCATCAGCAACAGCAAAGTTCTAAGAGAAGAACAGAAGAGACACACCAATTGCAGAAAGATTTGGTCAGGTTTGAGATATTAGGCATGTACTCAGGGACACAGAGGAAATGCTTATAAGTTGGTGTGACCAGTGTAAGGCTTCTGAGGATCTTGGAAAAGCAGAGAGAACAAATTATACTTTGATGGAGACACTAGGACTCCTCATTCTGAAAGTACTTCAATTTTGCTGCTCCCTTGTCACCAAAAATGGGGGAAAAAAGGATTGATTTGGGGGGATACGTTTATGTAGGGCAACTCAGACTTGGGTATGAAGTGGGTTTCAAAAGGTGGCTGTACAGGTTGCTCAAGTGGCTCCCAACCTAAAGATCATCTGCTTTGCAAAGTCAATGCCGTCTTTCTGTCGTGATTCTGCTGTGCAATGTGCAGCAATAAGCTTTAATCTGATGTCCCCATTGTGACATGGAGGAATTTTAGCCATAGTCAGGTTTGGTTTTTTTTAAACTTTAAATTTTATCAACTTCTAGGCTTTGTGTTTTCTTAAATTCACGTCTTTTTTTTCTTTCTGTCTTTTCTTATGTATGATTTTCAAAATAAATGCAGATCCTTTCAATATTAGCATTAACAGGTAAACTGAGCTGATTAAAGTTATTTTTGCCAATGTTTTTTTAAAGAAATCATTGTAGAATTTGCAATTTGATTGCTCCTGATGCTGATTGGCAGAAGTAGGTCTCTTTCTTGGCTAATCTAGAATTGCAGATGTTGTAGAAAGAAATGGCAAATTTAAAATTGTACTTCAGTTTAAAATACAAAGTTTATGTTGATAAAGCTTTTAGTGAATTTGAATTTATCTTTCATTTGCATAGCATAGCATTATATTACATTTCCCAAAGTAGTTCCCTGTTTCTCCAAATACCATTGTGTAGCTGCTACTGAATTCACTGGGCATATATGTCTAAAGTTTGGTGGAACAGTAATGTCTGTATTTTCAATAGGTTTTACTAATTTACTTCAGTGTTTCAGGTACTATCTCTTACTTTGAGAAGAAGGTAATTGTTGCCCATACACCAATGCTCCAGCTGCATCGTTAGAAAGAAACTTGAAAATAGATTTTAAAATTACAGATAAGTTATAATAGGCTTTGGCTATATAAGATGAATAGAGCCAAATTATAGTCCTTATTTTTCAAGATTTTCTGACTATAAATAGACCCATATAGCCATTGTTGTTCAAGAATTTACTACTAGATTCCATATCTGAAGAAATGGGAAAACATGTCCTAAGCTTTCAATATCTGTGGTAATTTTTAAGAAGCCTGAAGTGTTTTGGAAAGGCCGTGCTATCTGACTAGCTCATATTTTAATATAAAATTTAACATAATTACATATAAGTAAAAATAATTTCTAATGCTCTGGTAAACAAGAGACAGTGTTATATAGAAGAAATTGTAGTCTTTAGGACAGGGAGAAATAGAACCAATCCAAGTTTTCAGTCTGTGCCCTGCTACAGTATGGATTGTACACGGCAAGATGTTTTCCAATAATTAAAGACCTTAGGCTTCTAAGATGCTTAGGTCTAAACACACTTATTGTTACAGTTATACAAGGTAGGAGATAAATGGTGTCTTTTCACTTTACAGTAAACTTTTGGTTTTTTGCTTACATTGTTTAGAAATTGAGTTTTAAGTGTATTGAACTGTTATGTGTGTCTCTCAGCAAAGTAAGAACTCTAAGTTTCTAAACAATTTTGAGACATAGTATTTGTATAACTGGGTACATTTTTAATTTTATAAGCTGTAATAGATAAGTCAGTCATGAAATATAAACCTGATTTCATTTAATTGCTGTGATTAATTTGCCATAGAAATACTGTATTTGTATTTCACACTTTTCTAGAAATATTTGTAATAGATTTATGGTTCTGCAGTATTGTGATTTGGTTTAATTTTTATCATATAGAACCAAAATTTCATTGCCAATTTTTGTATTTAAAGGCTTGTTAATCTGCATTGATTTCTTAGTTTTGTATGGGTTCTGAGCCGAAAAATACAGTACATCACTGACTGTTCTATCACCTGACAGCGACTGATAAAGCATCCGTGCAGAAAGTGTCAGAAAAGGTTAATATTTATTGATTTTATGGCGCTACAACCAATGTAGTTTTGCCATCAAAGATGTATGGCCACCAGCAATGGAATCTGTAAAATTGCAGGTTGGATGCTAGTTTTTATTATAACCTATGCCAGTATTCTGGCCTTAAAAAATGACAGATATTTAATTTAAGAGAAAAGGTTTTGAATGTACAGCTACTGTATACTGCAACAGGAATTTAGTATTCTAAAATTAAATCCAAGCACAGTGCTTTAAAGTTTAAGGTGTTGGGGGTATGTGGGGGGAATATGCAACCTTGAATTGCAAATGACAATCACATTTAGCCTTTTCATCCACTTAACTATGTGCTATTGATCTGTAGAAGGTGCCCAAGCAAGTGATAGCTAAAATTATGAGCAATAAAGGGCTTGCTTCTTCAAACAAAAAGTATATAATTAGTAGGAGTGGAGGAGGGGGCAGAGCCTGTGTGTGATTTTAAAGGCATTTAAACAAGATGGACTGAGTGCAACAGCAGTTTGTAAGAGTACACAAGGAGAAATCTGGTTGCCTTGAAGCATAAATCCATGGTCTGGTTGCAGCTTGTGTGTAAAAATTAGGCATGCACTCCAGCCTTTACATTTATCTCCATCAGGGTTTGCCTGACAGAAAGACAATCTGTTGGTTTGCCTACATCAACTAGGGAGAGGAAAATCTTGTGAAGCTTTGGTTCTTCTAAATGCATCCGTAGTTTGCATTTTTATTCTATTTTTCATTTAGATGACTCTTGATATCAATCTTTTCATAACTGATAGTTCTATTGATACATCAGGAAGGTTTTCAAGAAGATAGAAGAATACTTGCTGAAGTGCTGAAAATTAGCTTGCTAAAAAGCATATAGACATGCATAGAGTTTATAGAAGAAGGTTTGTAGAGATCTGGCCCCAGATTTTTAGAATCCCTATTTAACTAGTGTTTATTAGAGAATTATTATTTTTATGGTACAGTTTTGTATGCAAATTTTTTCCCCCTACTTTCTTTAAGGTTCAGTGTCAGGGACAGCAGTAACAATGGATTTGTTTTTGAACAAAACCTAATGATAATTCAGCAGTGAGAAACTCTTATTCTAACATGACTAGGAGAATAAATTGCATGGCATACAGTAAACATGCTTTAGATCGCCTCTTCTCTGTACCACATTTTTCTGTTGAGCTTTATACCACCAGTTTGTCTGGGTTCTTTTTCCCCAGACAGCTTACCCATTTTATTGTGCTCATTTAGAGGAAAGAAAAACTGTTTGTCTCCTTGAAAGGCAAGAGAACAATGAGTGGAAAACTACTTTTATAGCTAAAATACCATTATAATATATGGCAACTAAAATTCTAAAATTGAAAGAGAAGATACAAGAGCAAATCTTAAATCACTTTTTTAAAGCCGCTGACAATTTGAAATATTCCCTTGAAGATTTCTATTTTTTGTCTTCCTTCCTTGAACTTAGTAAAATGTGGTTTTTAGAATGATTGTTACAATAACTTGTTTAATTTCAATAATTCAAATAGGATCCATTCCTCATATAACTCCACCTTTTTTATTTTAATGACTGTGTCATTAATCTAACATTTTCCATTTTTATTGGGCTTCATTTTTTCCCCTTCTGATCTCTTTAAATTACGGCTATGAAATGGCACGCACTCAGCAGTGGCATGCAGTGGTTGCATTTTTACATCCCTTCTACCCCTTTAGTCTCATGTTTTTACTTTCGGTAGAGCTAGGTGCCAACAACATTGTGGCTGTATGGTGTCTGTAAGTGACTTCCAGGCTACAGCTCTGGGTGGCAGCTTAGTGACAGAAGGTTTTTCAAACACTTTATTTCTTTTTTTTTTTTTTCCCTTAAATTAAATATCTCTGCTATGGACTATTTGTTATACTTCATAACACCTTCACCCCAAAATTGGTTATTACCATACATAATGATTGATACGTTGTTAGCTGATTTTAACAAATGATTTTGTGGAATTATTACTTAATTCATAATGTAATTAATTTTTAGTACCCAGCAAGACAGAATTGAAGCCATATATTTATTTTACATTGCTTAACCATTAGATGACTGCATTGCTTAAAATGTCATTCACTGAGTAAATAAAATGAATTTATTATAAACTTTGCCCACACAAATTTGATGTAAAACTAAAGGATAAAAAAGAAAAGAGGTATTTTGAGACCACAGCTCATGGAATGATTGCATGTGCTTATGTGCCCTCCTTGTGCCTATGTGAAATGGTAAAAAAACTTCGGAGCCCAGAAATTTCTTACAATTCACATTTCACTTGTACCCACGAGGCTTTGTGATTGATCTTCAAATACAGGATAAGAAATGGTGCATCAGGTTAGGATTAGGATTAGGATTCGGATTAGGATTCATCTGTGGTATCGCTGCTCTAAACACCTGTTTGTGTGCACTGTGTGCATGCTACCAATAGGGCTGCAGAATCACTGAGTGTCTAAAACAAAAGGTAGTATTTGCTTATATTTCATTTAAAAAGTCGATATGAGCCAGAAATTATTGTGTCCTATTTCTGATCTCAGTCAGGGTATGAAACCAAAACAATGTTATTGAAATCACTGTGTCTCTATTTACAAAACCCATAAAGGAGCAGAGTGTTTCCTCAAGAATGGGTGGTGTAGCTCTGCTGTGGGCATGGAGATGCACTGGTGATCCTTAGTGGGACTGTTGCAATGTTCTTGCCATTTGGGGCAAGTCTGTCAGCAGGCATAGTCCAGTGCCAGCTCCTCCTGCCCCTCCTACAAATCAGCTCCACTTGGGAACCCTCTTTGCTGCTCTAGGGGAGACTTTGAATCCCAGCTGCCAAAACCAGAGCATGTGAGCTGCAAACCGGGCTCAGCATCCCCAGAGAATCTGGGCACAGGACTGCGTTAGTATCGCTGCATGGCTCCTCCATCCGAGTGGGTTTGCCTCTGGATGAGCCACTGAGCAGCAGGAAAGCTGGGGATCCAGGGCCTTCTGTGCTCGGAGCGAAGACTGTTGGAAGTGATTTGCTTTGTTTAGTTATTAGATGTGGGGGGGGGGAAAGTACATTTCTGGAATGCTGCCATGGTAAGAGCTATTTGTGCTGGTGTGGAGTGGGACATGGACAGAAGTCTTTTTGACCCCACACAATGCTGCTCACCACTCATAAGCCTGAACACTCTGTGTCTTGTATGCAGAGAAACACAGAGCTCTTCACATTGGGCATGGAGCTGTCTTGCTGTTTGGCAAATATTGTAACTGCCCCCACAGATCTGTAGAGATATGCCCTGGCATTTAATTCTTAGTAATTCTTTGTTGTCATTTTCTTTAGTTAATCAATTGCATTTCTATTTATCCACAGTCCTCTTCACGTGTTTCTTGCCATAATACTTCATGAAATAATTTGTTTAGGTTTTCTTAAGCCTCCTTACTAAAGTTATAAATTTGATTGCATTGCTGTATTGACTGAAATGTTACAGAGCAGTTAGCTTTTATTGTTTTTGTAGGGTAAAATATGTGATTTTATTGTTCATTTTTATATCTCAAATATCATCTTTTATTGGAATTTTGAACTGTATCATCTTCAGGGTAAGATTTACCACAGTGCTAAGTACACATTTTAGAATGCTGATTATTTAACTTGTAATTCATCTTAAAAGTCAGATTTTGGTTTTCGGTACAGCCAGGAATGTAAGCATAATTTCTCTTGCAGTATATATTTCTCAAGAAACACTCATAAGAGTTGCAATAGCAATCCCACCTCTTCCTTTTGCTTAAGGAAGGAAAGAGCAGCAATTACTGGAGTATTTGTGTCTGGAGTATTGTGTCAAGACTCTGCCTCATCCCTCTTTCCTTGCTTTTGGGTCTAGATATGGCAGGCAGAAGTGGAAAGGTCCCACTCCTGTGTGGATGTATGTAGTTATAATTGTGATGTTGTAATAATAATTTTACTCTGCAGTAATCTCGTGCTATTACCTGTGATTGAAGCTGAGATATTAGTATTTATAGTCACTGATCAAATAATGCAATATTTAAATACACTTTACACTCACTTCCTCTCTAGAATTATTTTCTTCTTGATTTTGTTATAAGAGTAGTCTTAGCAATTATTTTGGGTAAATAAACTGTATATTACTTATGTGGTAAGTTTAGACTTTTCATAATTGCAACTTTAAAAATATTTGTTGATTTTGGAGTAAATACACAATCCCATAACTGTTTAAAGTCATAATTTATGTAACTAATACATAATATGCTCAAATATAACTTTTTCTTCCTAGGTGTTTTACCTGGAAAGGCTTAATTGCTTGAAATTCCTAAGTTTCCTGTAGATATCTAAGCCCAAAGGAAGATATGTCAGGTTTTTGTGGACAACTTACTCAAGCATTGTGTTTTTTCAGCAGCAGCTTTTGCACATTACTTCAATTCAGTATGTGGTACTTAAGAATATTTCCTTCAATTTATATCCAAATTATTGTTAATTACCGTGTTTAAGATGGGGTGTGGATGAGTCAGGTGATGTGTTCTGTTTCCCCTCGTGTCATCATCTTTACTTTTCTCAACAGTGCAGTGTAGTCAAGGCAGTAGTGTTATGGCTAACTTTTAAATTATTGACTAGTCAGGCTGATACTTAAAGATGAAATATTTAAACATCACTGGCAATTTGGGTATTTTGACCCAAACAACCAATTTTTTTTTTTTGTGCTGCTGGGGAGCAATTGCAATCAGTGTTCAGAGGCTTCAAATTGTCATTTATGTTCTTACAGTGTAAGTAGCATTACTGATAAAAGTGTGCTTTATTCCTTTTTTAGTGTCATTTGAGACAGAGAAAAGATTGGGACAGATGCTAAAGAGCTGGTTACATTTTTCAAGGAATGCAGTTATTAATTAATGCAATTCATAAACCAATCTACACAGATAAACTAACTCATTGAAGCTTCATTGTGATGTGGAGAAAAAAAGAAATAGCTGTAATTTTGAGGAAAATGCTCTGTATCTTTCATATCAAACTGAGACAGCAACTCCCTATCTTAAGCAAACAGTGAAAATTAACTTCTTGCCTTTGCAAAATGAATTTGCTTTGTTTGGCTTGTGTGTATGTGCATGCCCACATTTGTTAATAAAGTCCTGGTCAGTGATTAACTTGATAAATACTGGGAAGTAAGATTATTTGGATAGTAAGGTTCTCAGGATAAATGGTTGGACTTTCAATGTACGAAAGTAGTAGACTTTGACAGTGGAACCTATGAAATTGTCATGAGTATCTTTAATTTCTTAGTCTTCCCTTTGAAAAATTTTTAGTGTATTCCAGGAGTAGAGAAGGAATATTATACAATTTAGAAGCAATCCAGATAATTTCAGATCTGTAGCGAGAGAGAGAGAGGAAATGGGGTAATTAAAGAGGAATTAAAGTCCAATTCTCTAAGCATGTTACATACATAACTACCTTGTAAATGTCCAGCCTGCCACTGAAATTGTGTTGGACCCTCGGTTCAGACACGCATGTGTGGATGAGGACTCTTTCAGACTTAGGCAGGGAGCCGATGGAAGGGAGCCAAGTCCCAGCCTCCCAAAGGACTAGTCTTCCCCTAACACAGGGCATCTTTTCAAAATCAAAATTGCACCTATTCTACTCTTATGAAGACATATATTGAGAAGGATATGCACTGCCTTTAATAATGTGGCAAAAGGAAATGGAAGTGCTGGATAGAGCTCCATCTCGAAAAAAGTAGTTGCTGTGTGTGTTAGGAGTAGAATGGGGGAACAAACACAGGAATGTGCTCTTCTATTTTAAAGAGAAGAAACAGTGATCTCCGTACTGCTGGCACAACGTGCTGCTGATAGCCGAATTCTCTAGGAAAGTCTCTTCTGTAACTCCTTTAGCAGACCTGTTTAGCAGCAGTGCCAAATCTAAAATTCCATTCTGCATAACTGTGCCATTTCATCCCTAGATTTGCTGCTCAGGGACATTAATCTCAAATGCTATGTTTTGCAGTCAGGATGGTTGGTAAATACTGCAGCCTTCATTTGAATGAGATATTTAAGCTGTCTGATATGGGTCCTGATAATAGCTCCGAATTTACAGATGATTTGAAGGTGTGGTTCACAGTACCTCTGTTCCCTTGTGCTCCGTAGATCAATGGGCAACCACGCTCTTCACCTTAAGCAGGCCGGGTGAAGCTTTGCAAAACTTGTCCTGCTTCAGCCTTTCTATCATAGAACTGCACCAACAAGGGAGCCTGGATATGCCTTTCCTCATTGTCTAAAATTGCTCAAATGTAGTGAGGGCAAATGTAGAATCTGAATGCCTCCTAAAACTGGGTCATTTGTTGCCAGGGTTTGGGTGGAAGGAAGGACATAGAGTATTCCAGCGGATTTTTATCATCAAGAATCATTAGCTGCAGCTGGCCTTAGCTTAAATAGCTCTGAACTTAGCCATCTTATGGTGGGAGACATTTGACCTTCATCTAGTCCAAGAAAATGAAGAAATTGGTTAGTCCTCATTCCCCATACATAGTTTCTCTTCAGGACCAGGCAGGAGTTCAGCAGAGCTGACATTTGGCCTCTTCTTCCTTAATTTTAATAGTTGTCTTTGAAAGAAATTGCCAAATTATTAAATGTTTAATATCACAGCACTTAAAACATATAATTTTAAACCAGTCATGTATAATATTCTTTTATGTGCATATGTAGTAAAGTGCACTTATATTTTCTTTTGTGTTTGATCATTAGCAGATATATTATAATATCAATATATGCTATGAATGATATTTTAAACAAACCTTCTACTGACTTGGCTGTAAACTTGTGAAAAAACATTGGTTTCACCTTAAGGTTTTAATTTCCTTATGTTTAGTATAAAATCAATACTTTAAGAATGACTAAAATAACAACCAGACAGTATTTACTGCTTTTATGCTGAACATTTCACATCAGAAGAATGTAGGAGGAGTGTCTGAGTTATAATTTAAACATTTATAACCATCATTCTACTTCATTTGAGAAAGCTTACTTTATTAGGTATAGAATTACAATCTATTCAATTAAAGCATTTCTCAGATAAGTACTCTGAGTGGTAAGAAGTATTTTCCTAAATCTCAGATGCAGACACTTGAATCTAGCATAGTCCTTCACCATTAAAAGTCAGGAATACTTTGTCTAATATCAATACAGATCAGTTTAAAATTGCTGGAAAAAAATGAAAGAATTGTGTCCACTACATTGTCTTTAAAAATAAAGTTAAAAGCCTGAATATGGTTATTGGAGTGTCTGTTCATAGATGTATGAGCTAGATAAAAGGGCATTTTGCCATAATGTGTCAGATTATTTTGACTTCAATTTTTCATGAGGCATGTTAAGTTAAGGTAGTGCCTAATGTGAGTAATAGTGACAGAATCTGACCTTTGCATGTGATTTTTTTTTTCCTTTTCTATAATGATAGTGAACATCTGAAGTAAACCTTATATCAGCTAGAAAGTATTACTTTTGGTTATGTAATTTTTCGTAGTGAACCAATTGGAGTTGGTTTTAAATCTCTTATCTCGCGATCCACAGTCTTTCTTCTTTGTCCTGTCTTACTTTCCAAAATAGAGCATAACTAAACATTTAGGAGGGATCAGTAAACCACTTCTTTGGCGAAAAGGTAGCACTACCGAGAAACAAACCAACCAACAACCAACCAACGAAAAAAATACCCCAAAAGGTAACTTCAGTTTCTGGCAAGATGGTACAATTGGTCTTACATTGACTGTACCTCTAAAATTGTAAAGATTTCATCTAGCAGTGGCAAATTCTCTCCCTAGATTATGAAATAGCAAGTTCAGAGATAAAAAAGAAGTGAAGGATTACGACTTGGAGTGCATTTCATTCATTGCCCATTCCAGCTTAAGGAAGGCTGTTTCAGACTGGTCTTGCTTAGACCTGTATTTTTGTCTCATAACTTCAGGATATTTTGCTACATGTCCTTGAAAGAATTCCTTTGTCTGTGTCATAAATCCTTGCCAAGCCTTTTCTGACTGCACAGGATGCACATCGGTTTTGTATTGTCATTCACACCAACATTATGTCCTCTGCAGTGACACTATGTTTTCATTAGTATGATATGGAAAAAATTATTTTTAAATACAGGCTGGCATTAGATTTTATATTTCACTTTTATATGTGTAATGAATCTAAACCTGAACATGGGTACCTTGTAAGTATTTAGTCATGGAAGGAAGAATTATATCCGGATTTCTAAAAGTCAAATGAAGTCAAGTGAAAACATAAACACTGTTTAGTGTTTGGGTTGATCCAGTGATGAAGTTAAGAGAGTTTTGTGAAGCAACCAAAGATTATTTAGTCAAAAAGAGCAAGGCTGTAAAGTAGACAATGTCATATGAACCAATAGGTCTCTCACTCTTGCAACTGCAGGCTGATACCAGAATCACCAGCACCAGCAATTTGTGCCTTTATTTGGTGATAAATTAAAGAGGCCTCCCTGAGCTCATACAAGCAGAAAGAAATGATCTCAGACGTTTGTGAGTCACACTGTGTCTGATTAAGTTAAAGGTATAGGAGATGCAGAAAACTGCTGTGTGTGGCTATTTCTGATATATTGTGTTACTGACACTGCAGCAAAGACAGACGTTGTAGGTTTGGCATACAAACACAATGTTGTTTGATCTAAGCAGTGATGCTGAATTGGTCAGCAAAAAGCACCAGTGACAAACTTTCAGCTGAATATACGATTACGGAGTTGACCAACAGTTTTAATGTATTTTCCAGGCAGCCGATTGTGTTTTCCATAGTCCAAGTCTACTGAGACTGCTTCAATTGCATTTATCATTTCAATAAAGACTAAGTAGAAATTCATGTTCTGTCTTCTGTATTTTTCTTACATTTGACATACTATAACGATGGCTCTTCTTTGCTTTAAATCCCATTATATTTCTAGAGGTACACTTTTTTCAGCTCTGGGAAGCGAGTGAGAAACTTTCTAACTGGAGTTAGATAACAGTTACAAATATCTTTTCATGACTTACTGCATTCATGCTGTTCCAAAATGGAGGATTACATTGCTCCTGGATATGGGAGCTGTGCTTGCATCCATTAGCTCTTCAGAAGAGTGACAGACAAGACTCCACAGGAATACAATGCTTCCCATATTTAGAGAACTCTTAGTAAGACATTAGCGACAAGTAACTCAATTGTGAACTCCCTTCAACAATGTACTAGCTCCAAGTGGAACAAAGCAATTTGTTTTTTTACTTCGAGATATTCTTTCTTACTGTATGCACTGTCCTGTAGTTTCATCACTGCTGAGCACAGGGGAGCTATTTATGGGAATTATTAACTAAGTTTTTTAAGACTCTGACAGATCAGTTTTGTTCATAATCAGTATTAAATTTGCTTATGCCCTTTGGTTGGGTCATAAGTGTAACAAGGTCCAAAAACTTCTTTTAGAGCTTTGTGGATACTTTTATGCCTTGATGATTAATGAATCATTGTATATCATTACTTTTTTCACTGTATTCATCATGTGTTAGTTTGAGTTGCAACGTTTTCTTGCAATATACATTACTGTACTGAATGCAACAAACCTATATGTGAAATAATTGTACTTTTCATAACAGGATTGATTACTCTTCTAAGTTGAGGCATGCTGATATTTAAAGTGGATGATTATTTTTGAGCAAAGCAGAATGTATCACACCACAGCAGTATGCTGGAATAGTGTACTGTACTACATTAATTCAGTCTGACAACTGTTTGTGGGTTTCATTCTGATCTTCACAGGTTCTATGCTTTTTTCAGCTGAAGGTGTTTTTTTCTGCAGTTGTATTATGGAAACATTCTTTGATGGGGATTTACTTACAGTGGTGTAAAGGCTGTTTTTGTTTAGGTGGGTTCTTTATCAACCAAGTGTGCTGGACACTTTTAAGACCAAAGCAGCTCACTATTATGAGGATTTTATCACCATTCAGGCTCTAGAACTGGTCTGAAAGCTGGACATTGCAGTGACTTTGGGTTTTGTTCTTTTTCTTTCGTTTTGGTTTTTTTTTCCTTTGTCATTGGTCTAGCTGAATTCTTAGCAGATTATTGCAAGATAAAACTCTTTCAGCAGTAGAGAAAATCTAAGTTACAGACTGCTGCACAAGCCTTTCCTCAGTCTTCTCTTTTTATTTTTTTTTACTTGTATTTCTCGATTTCTTCTCCTGAAAAGGGTAAGTAATGCAATTTTCTCTTGAAAGATAAGAGCTTATACCAGTTCAATAGTGAAACCTAATTTTCCATATTTATCATCTACTCATCTAAAAGTACCTACTTTTATACCTATGCAACCCAAGTTTATACCCCTTTGGAAAGGCATTTAAAGTACTTTCTAGTTTGCATTCATTGATTAAGGAGTATTGTGCTTTTCAATGCAGCAAAATAGAGCATTACCAGTGATATGTGCAATAAATCCAGTAATATTTATGAAGAACTTCTTGGCCCAGTTCTGAGTGGTCAGGAAAGCCTGGACGCATGATTTCAGTATTTTCCACTGGAGGAGAAATACTTCCAGGATATTATATTCCTGGTTTAATACTTTGCAGAGCATATACAGGTTTTAAACAGGGACATTAGATGGGAAGATCAAACTGCAGAGGATGATGTACTCTCTGGCCTTGAACAAGAGCCAGAGCAGAATACTGTGTGTTAAAAGATTTCTAGTGAGGACCATGCCTATACATGTTGCTTCTTCTGTTGTATAACTTTGATCTTTATTAACATGCCAAGAATGAGCCAGTGGCCTTACAGTAGGGTTAGATAGTTTCATAAACAGCCTATACTTCTAATCCTCCTACAATCAGATCATGTTGATTTACTTTTTATTAGTAATCTTCCATTCAATCTAGTTGCCTGTTCCCTGTGGTTAATTATATGCAAGAAAGAGATACTTTTGATCTAAAGCTAAATAAGCTTTTCACAATTAATCAATTTAAATTCCAAATTTAACATCTTGTATGAGTAGTTTTAATACAGAGGAGCAGTATTTTCTGTAATTTTCTAGAAATGCTGGAACCCACATAAAAACAGGTGTGTTCTTCAGAGTACTTGTACCATCCTGGGTTACATTTGCTACCTATTTTGGTCTTTTCCAGTAATATCCCATAATCTGGGTCACAAGTAATGGCAATTTTCCTGATTTTGTTAATAACACTAAGTATTAACCTTTGTAGTCTCCAGACACTGAAATTTGCAGAAACGTATATAAAAGTTTTCAGTAACAGAATCTCCAGGAGACTTGTGTTAAGTGTATAGTCCAGCAGTTCATTAGTGTTCTAAATTTAAAACAAAATTGCATGAGATGAAAATCAAGGATAAATATTTTAGTCTTTCAGAATTTTTTTCTAATGCAATAAAAATTTTGCATTTCCTGTATTAACTTAATAAGTGCAATATAAATTAGCTTGACTTTACTAGCTGCAAAAATCGTGTAATAACATGTTCCTCATATGATAATATTTAGAACCAGTTAAGCATTTTCATTGGAATTTTGGTATTATAGATCTATTCTCTTCTTTTTTTTTTTTTTTTTTTGGTTTTTTTGTTTATCTTGGAGAGAATAAAACAGTTTTTGCTTTTGAAAACATTGAAGTCAGTTAAAATAGGCTTACTGGTTTTTATCCAGAGTGTAAAGATTGTGATCAGTTTCTGGGTTGCTGCCATCAATATACATTTAGGTTATGCAGGATTTTGTCTTAATATGATCAGTCTTTATTTATGTAAAGTAGAATTCTGACACCATTGATCTGTATTATTAAAATGCATAGAGCAGCTATCATATCCTGGGCTTCTGCTGAAATATGCTTTTAATTGAAGCAGAACAGTAGCAATATATTACCACTGTGAATCTAGTTAAGAGTACAGCACTGACTGCAATGTTTCATTGTTGTACAATGGGCTCTGTTTCGTGGGATTGAGTGTAAATGCTGTCATGTGTCTATGAGAGCTGCTCAGTGCAGGAAGTGATTATATAAAGACTTCATTCTGGAAGATGTGCACTTCCAGTTGACACGTGACACACAGTGTTTGCCCTTGAGAAGAAAGACTCGAGCCGTGTGACGTTTGTATTTTAGATAGATATTTAAGATAGGCAGTTAATACTCTTAAAAGGGGGAGTTCATGCCCATGTCTAGCTTAATAGTGCCTTAATTTGCCTTAATAGCAAATGATTCTGAAGAAGTCCTTTAACTTATCTTTCTAGAAAGAGAAAAAAAAAAAGGGAGAGGAGTAAAACAGTAGCTTAAAAAACAAGCTTAAGGTGATTAAAAACACGGAGGAGAAGATAGAGTTTTTACACCTTTCTTCATCTACAGTGCAAAGGCCAGGCACTGTGACTCCCTGTGGTACACTTCATGGTGCTCCTGCTGCAGAATGCCTCAGAAAAAAGCCAAAATGTGATGAAATAGACCCCTTACATTTACTATTTCCATGTGCCATAAAGTGCTAAGTTGATTCAGTTCAATTTTTACCCATGAATGTCAATGTTCATGTACTTAGTGCACAACTAAATTTTTAGCATTAATTTTGGGAGCATCAGTTGAGACCTTAAATACATCTACTAATATTTACATGATTGGAACCTTAGTTTCAGTGCTAATAAGTTTTTAGTCATCATAACTATGTAATGTGTGTTGAAAAGCAATTGGGATGTGAACATCTCAAAGAGAGTATATAAAAGAACAGTAGAAAAAAGTGAAATCATGTTTGTGTCAACTGCTTTTCAAGAGAAAAGAACAGACAGATCTCCAATACCATCGAAAGGTGGTACATTTGGAATGGACAGAAATGCGTGTGGTTTTACACAGATCAACACTGGAGCAGTGTTTCTCACTGTCACAAGCTATTATTGTTGTGAGTCAGATTTAAAAACTCCTTCACCAGCTTTTTCCGTTGGCTTGGGAAACTATATTATTCCTCTCTTGAAAATCTTAGTATGCATAAAAAGTGCAGGTATTTACAGGAATATTAATTAGGAAGGAAAGGTATTGTAGGAAATTGGCATATCTGTCAATGGACAGCCTTTAGAAGTTAGCAGACTTTCTCTTTTGACCAAAACTTTTTTAATAGTCTTGAATAAGTATTGCTCAGACTGTCAGAAATATCTATTGGAGTCTAGATCTTGAATCAGGTGGAGAGTACTGATAAGAAATGCTCTAGTCTTTCCATTGTTTCTGGTCAGTTATCATCATCTCTTCTTCCATGCCATAGGTTTAGTTGAAAGTTTTATAACCAGACAAGGTTGCATTTCATATATTGTTGTATATTTGCAAAAAATAGCCTCCCACTCCCAAGTAAATCAGGGATTTCAATTTTTAGGGACATATTGGTACATAAATACTGATAGATGAGCAGACAAAAATAAAAGTCAGTTTTATAACATGTTTTTCAGGCACTTAAAAGAAATTGTGGATGCCAAAGTAGAGAGCTGCTTCCCTAGAGTGAATAAAATTTAACAATGTAAGTCCAGTTGCTTTAACAAAGCATACATTCCAATACTGCAAGTAGTCTAAAATTATCATCATCAGTGAGTACATTAATGAAACCTTGTTTTTCTTGTAATTTCAAACTGCAAAAACAAGTCTTTGGGGCATAGTAAGATGGTAACATACGGTATCTGTTTTAATAAATGATGTTCAGATAGGAAATACCGTCTGATGTTTTTATTTTGAAATCTTCATTGTTAAGTTTTTCTTTATTTGGTGAATGTTATTGCCCATGGTGGCCACAGTCACAGGCAGAACAGGCCTGTATTGATGATTTGAAAAACAACCCAAAAAACCACCAGGAATAAAAAAATTCCTCTCTTGTACTACTCAGTGACTCAGTGTTGTCTGGCATAAGGTTATTCTGTTGACTGATTGCCAGTGGATTATATTTATGCTTTTTAATTAACAGTTACATATAGTTAAAATATCTCATGTAAATCTATGGTCGGGGGGGATGGTTGTTGAACCTTGTTATGTTATTTTAGTATGCAGAAATATCACAGTATTAGATTTCACTAGATCCCTGATTTGTAGGATCTGTTTACCTTTTAGATGATCAAAAATGACTGATTCATTCTGGGTTGGTCTTTGTTCCAGTTTATGTAATTTGACTGCAGAAACTCTGCTTTAAGAACAAGAACCTGCAAGCTTTTACTTTATTTTTTTAAAGCATATTGCAGCTTAGGACTGTTCAACTAATATAGTTTTATGGGTTATAATGAGGGTGCTTCAAATCATATTCACCTTTAATTTCTATAATATTATTGCAACAATGAATAAAGTGCTTAATTACCTTTCCACTATGTCAGGGTCTTTTCTTTCTCTAAATATGCTGTAGGAAATAAGCACAAAGGATTTAAATTGATCTCTTTTTATACTCATCTGCTCACATAATTGATTCTCCAGTATTGAAACCCATTCTTTCTGTCTGTATACCAAAGATTTCTTTGCAAAGGTCCAGCCCCAGCAGGTTGATTACACACTTGTTACCTGTAATTCAATACAGCAGCGCCCTGTTTACAAAGTCCAGATTTCCTGGGCTGTCAGTTAGGGCAATCAGCACAAAGACCAAGAGCTTTTGGAACTAAATAAACAATGAGAAAAACATTCAGGGCTGCCAGTAACCTTCACAGGTAATTTAACAGCCTTTGACTACAAGGCATCAGTTGCTGTAGATGTCTGGCGAATATGAAATCTGACATTCTCCCTTGCCATGTTCTGCCAATAGGTCGGTGTGTAATCTCTCACCGAGGTTCGCCGCCGCTCCGCTGCGCGCAGCCCAACTGCCTTTATTATGATGGACGCCACACCTGCGTTCTGTCACCTACGTGCCGCGTGCTCTTCAGAAAGGATAGAGCCAATTGTTTACATTTGCAGGGTTAAGGAAATTTAAAGTCACTCCCATGTCCCCTCTGCCAGTCCTCTTCTGGTCAGCATCCTGGCCAGCGCAACCTTTTTGATCTCTTCTTAGTAGTGTTTAAATATGAAGAAAGAAACTGCTTGATCAATTCTGCGTAAATTGGAGTCTGTTTTTATTGCAAACAGGAAACAGAGTTATCTCTATTTTCTAGATGACCTTTAAGTACAGACAGATTACTTTATTGTCTAAAGCTTCATGTTTATGTATTTTTAATTTAACTTGTTTTATTTCTGATGTATTTGGTGCCTTTCCTGTCGATTCGGATGATGATTAGAACAGCTATTTTAAAGACCTCTGATGTATTAAAGCAGACAAAAATTATCCGTGAGGAGAAGAAAACAGAAATAGAGATTCATCTGAGTCTTTGTAAGAAAATTTCATATATTATACTTCAGCAGTCAAATTTCTTTGCGAGCAGATAAAATTAATGTTATCTATACAAGTTTAAAAGTGCATCTGTTTAAAAAAAACCCACAAAACCCAAGGACAATACTTGCAAGTTAGATGTTTATTGTCCATATAAACTACCCAAACTATCTGACATACAAGCATTTTCTTGTGTGCCTGCAACATAGTTGGCTCACAGAGTCATGTCTTCTTTTTAAATTATTCCTGATATATAAATCTGTAGAGCAGGCATCTTGCAAGCTGTTACAAAGGTTCTATTTTTTGCATAATTGTTGTACAAATATAAGAACTGAAATGATTTGAAAAATTTTGGGAAAATCTACTATTCGATTGTGCTTTTACCAGAAACTGGTTTCCTGTTCTATTTTTACATTTTCACTGATGAAGTTCTGGGCGCCTTGTTGTGGTCAGTGTAATAGAAGATAGCTGAAGGTGTTGTGCAACAGACACTCCCCAATGCTTGATTCACTATCTGCCCTCCAATCCTGTCTCAGGCAACATGCTTGTGCAGCTGTAGACAGATGTGCATCCCTGACTGAAAACCAAATGTATATATTTAGTGTTAGTTTAGTTCTAATTATTTCCTGTGTCTGACTTCGCAATGAACATACAGATTTAAATCATATACAGACATGGTTTGGCTTAGTGAGGAAGGATTGTTATGTGGTAGGGGTTTTTTTCCTGTTAAATTATATTGTTCTTTGCAAAAATAGAGGCTGGAACACTGGCAGACCAGAAGCAGTTTACTAAAAGAATAATTTAAGTGAGAAATTCCAAATTTGTTTGGGGATCTCTAGATATTTGTTGGTCTTTCTGTGGTCCCAGGGGAGCAGAGAAGAGGATAACAGCACCACGGTTTTCATTGTGCATTAATGGGGTCAGTAACAATGCTGTGAAGGCAATGATCTTACTAATAACAAAGTATTGTAAAAATTTAACTCATTTACAATGTTTGGGCACAGCAACAATTAAGGATTCTAGTGTAGAAAGTGCTAATGTGATTGTAAGTGAAACAGGCAATTGGGCATAGCATGGTAACCTGTGGGAAGCAGCCAAGTCCTGCATGGGCTACTCATGGAAACTTATGGAGTGGACAGTGACAACTCAGTATTTATGGTACGTTTCACACTACTGGATCCTTTATGTGTTCAGGATGGGTTGCAATTAACTGTTTCAACAATGGTGAAGTAGAGAAATGCCACAGGAAAGTGCTTCTGCGGTGGTGTCTGCTTACTTGTAGCTCATTTAGACATTGAATACTCACTGCAGTTTCATGATAATGTATCTTTACTGGTTAGGTGAGGTTCATCTCAGATAATCAGTGCAATACTTTTAATAGAGAGCATCTGTAATTTTTCTTCAGTTATTTATTTTACATCACAAAATAATCCATACTTGACAAGAACTAAGATAATTTTAAGGCCCAGTCAAAAATGTGATCTGTAAGGGTGGCCATGTTTATGTTATGCTCTGAAGTGAGAAATAAGTGAGAAATAAGATCCCTCTATGCTCAGCTGTTTTACTTGCAGGTTCTGTGCATCCAACACAGCTGAGCTAAGCTGAAGAACCCAAATGCACCTGTAGCCCAGAGGATTTTTTTACATGGTTTGTCACAGACTGTTTAGACATTTTTCAGAAGTACCCCCAAAATGCTTGCTGCACAGTTGCTTCTTTTGCAAGGTGAGAGAACTAAGCTTAAGGAAGATTGCAGAAAAGTATTGGAAGACTGGTGGCTTTTCAGTCACGGTAGCACACTGCCCAGGGATTGCTTTAGCAACTGATAAATCTTTCTGCTTTAAGTTTCAGTCCCTCTTGTCCTTCTGTATTGAATGATGGGGTTTTGTGTGTGGATGGGAGCTAGATTTAGAGACAAAGGCCAAATTGTTCTTCAAGGTGAGAACAATTCTATATTGCTAGTCTATGCTTATTGTTATTAGTGGGTTTGATGCCACAAGCAGTAACATGAGCACAGAGGTCAAAATCAAGTGGAGGGCTAATGTTAGGGCTCAGCCTCATTGCAAATATGATTATAAACAAAACTTAAATATGATTGTGAAGAAATTGTGACTCAGAGGATTTGAGTAGGAAGATGTGTACAACAAACTTTGCATGTGGTTCTGCTTCTGAACCTCTCCTTCCACTCAAGTTCTGAGTTGATGAAATTCTGGCATAGATAGGTCTCTTCACAGTCATTTTTCAGCTCCTGAACTCTATCCCACACATTTGAAATGCTTCCATTTTGCTACTTTGATTTTACTAGGAATTTGTCCCTTTTAAAAATTTTATTTTGTTGTGTTTTATTTGTGCCATATTCTGCCACAGAACTCCCCCAGTGGGCAATACTTCGTAAATTTCAGCAGCAGCTATGTCAAATTGTAAAAACAAAAATGCTCATTTAGTGAAAAAAGGAAAAAATTGTTACCATTTGGTTTTAAAAAAGACAATACAAAACCTGGGTTTTAGATCAGGAATTGCAGCTGCTCTTGTATTTATCTATCTTTTGACTGAATGAAAAGCCCTAGCTATCTCACTTATCTCAGTAATGTCCATTAAGGACACCCAGATAAGATAATATTTACATATTGTTGCTTTCAAAACTAAATCTTTCTGTGGAAGACCATCATCTGTTGTTGGGTTTGCTTCCAGTTTTCATTGTAGCCTACTTCTCCAGTATATCTCACGTGACTGATCACAGTAATCTAGCAGTCAAGAGTGATCAGGAAAGGGACAGAAAATGCTGCTGAATCTTCAGCTTCTGCTGCTGGTTTCCCATTCCCCAGACAGAGGGAAAGCATCTGAAGACAAATGCCACATATTCTGCATCTGCATATAAAGTAATTCAGGACAAAACTGTTAGATTTTTCTTGGGGAAAAAAAAGAAAAAGAAAAGGTTAGTTGTTGTTAGCTGGAGAATGATCTAGTTTACATCTTCTATTTTAATGAATTGCTTCATACCTCTTTACTTCAGGGCAGATTTAATACTACTGTTGATATTTTGATATCTCTGGAGTGTAATGTATTTATGTTACAGTATAATTGTATTTTACACTTCTTTGTTTAACTTTTGATTCTCAAATTCATCTACCCATATCAGAGGGGAAAACAGACTGAAGATATTTTAACTGTGTTCTAATCATACCTGACTGTTAATTTTTAAACAACATATTAAGCATGGGGTTTTGTCTCTCAACGGTATATCAGTTGAGTGGGATCAGGCCCCAGTTCAAAACAGGACTCTCACAAATCAAATTGATGCATTTTTTAAATCCAGAAGAGTGTTAGGACTGTCAAGGGAATTCTTCTTTACACCTCATTTTCTGTCAGCAGGTGATTGTTCATCTGTTTGTTTGGGAATAACTGAATTTGTGATCACGAACGCATAAGCAGGTTAGCTTAGGTTAGTAGCAAACACCAAAAAGATATTTCTGTGCCAAATGAAACAGTTTTCATAATGCAAACACACAGTAATTGAAAAATTCCTGCTCTTAAGTGAAGTTGTTAATAAGCATAAAGCAATATGATTAACAGAGTAGGAGTGCTGCACAGCATCAGAGATGTTTTAGCACATGCTAAGGTACTTTTATCTGTAGTGTCCTTTACTGGGGTTGTATTGAAAATCACTATACCCACCTCAATTAAGGATGACACTTTTGACAGGCAAGCAAGAAAGGCTAAAAGAGAAGATGTGGGAGACGGCAGCATTCACAAGAGGTAGAATGTTATGTAAGTGAATTCCAGGGGATCAGAACCCAATATTTTATAAGATGTATTTGTAGGTTTCCTTTGCCATCCATAGGGTCTCTCTCACACACAGTATTCTATTCTTTTTCTTTTTCTTCGCCTCCTACATAGTCTCTATAAATTCCTTTATTAATTATACCAATGACATTAAGAATTCTTGGGAGGGAGAAATATATTTATACAAAACCCATAGTATCTCTGACAGATTTTAGGATGAAGGAATACAGTTGGAATTATATCAGAATATCACAGAAGAACTATCAGAACAGCTAGCTTTACTTATATTCTGGAAACTTTAGGGTGATTTTTTTGAGGGGGAAAGGAAGCTTTATGCTTTGGGGTTTTGTTTTGTTTTAGAAATTTCACAAATGGGAAAATCTCTTTGAGCTCTCATCTCTTCTGAGTTTGTATTTTCTTGAACATTGGGCTACTGCTTGCCCAGAGCATTCAACTGCTCTGCAGGTTGACTGTGTTCCACTCTCACCATCTCTCACATTTAAATGTAAAATGCATGGTAATTAATATTTACCTTGACCCCCCCACCAGAATTCAGATGATTGTATGAGAATCTTCTATTAATTCTTCTTCCTTTTTTTTGTTGGTTTGGTTTTGGTTGGTTGCTTGGTTGGGGGATTTTTTGCTTTGTTTTACATGAAACCATTCAGTCTTCATTGTAATTGAAATATACTTGATGTGATCTTAGGACTTACCAGCTTGGGCATGAACTTCTGTAACTTCATGTCCTAGTTTCTCAGTGGTTACTGAGTAGTGAGGTTTGAGTATATCACACACAAAGAATGACACTAAGCCCAAAGGAATAATCCTTGTTCTTTTCATGCAGGAAAGGCTTTGGCCCTTTGCTTTTCCCCATGCTGATATCATCCTGGGTGGATATGATGACTGGAGGCAGTAGCAAATCTGTGGTGGTAGAAGAAAAGAGAGGAAGAGAGATTAGTCCTGGAACCAAGAAAGTGCAGCAATGCAAGGGAAGTGTTGATGAGCAGGCATGTGTGACCCACAGAGCATTGCCTCATTCCTCATGTGAGGTCCTGCTAGGAAATGAATTCTTCCTGCTGTGTAGGAGGAAGGAGAGAGACTGTATTTCTATGGAGCTTGGGTTTTTTTTACTCTTTTTTCTGCTATCCTTTATACATATAATCTTTCTTTGAATGGGTTGTGTTGGAAGGGACCTTAAAGGTCATGAAGTTCCACCCCTCCCAGCCATGGACAGGGACAGACCAGGTTGCTCAAAGCCCCATCCAACCTAGCCTTGAACACTTCCAGTGATGGAATATCTGCAGCTTCCCTGGGTAACCTGTTCTGGTTCTTCACCACTCACAGAATAGAGAATTTCTTCCAAGTAACTAACCTAAATATCTCCTCTTCTTTAGTTTAGACGGTTCTCTGTTGTCTTGTCCCTACTTGCCCTTGTCTCAATTGTTGAGTAGCCTCAACTGTTGGTGCATGTGAGCCCTCCTAGGGGTAGGAAAAATTTAATGAACCTATTGATGTCTTTTCTCCAGTATTCTTCAGCACCTCTTATCTATCTGCATGCTGAAGGCAAAGGAATCCCTTCAAAGCTGACATAAAGAAAGCCAGAAATCTCTGTTAATTCTCTGAATCTCCATCAGCTCCATGTCTATGAAAGCACTGGTATAGGATGAAGGGATAACATTTGATTCATTTGAAAATATATTCCTGAAAAGTATACCATTTCTGTTCCGACTTGGTCTTACTGCTATTTGAATGCTAGCATATGTCCTAACCTTAATTGTTTTTCCAGAATAAATCTTTTTGGCTTAAATTCCCTTCTCTAAAACAGGTTGCACAACATTTAGCATTTTCATCCTTTAAAAACATAGTCTGTCAATGGTATTATATAAACAGATAGCTGTAAAATATATTGTCCTTATATATCATCATAATGCAAATCCAAGCTGTATTTATTTGCTACAACCAGTGACTACACTGATTGTGTCCTTATGAAAATAAATGTTTCTTTAAAAATACACAGATCAAATTAACATAGCAGTTAAGAAATGGGGCAGGTGGTGTTTCCTGAACTTTTTAATCAAAGGAATTTGCAAAAGGAAAAATGTCAAAAGTTACAATGAGTAACAGAAAATTAGGTTTGAGATTGGTTTTCAAGGGGAAGATACATTTAACTAAATTTCTTGGTCTGAATTTATTTAGCATGGAATGTAGTTAAATGCTCGGGGTGTGTGTTAAATGCCTGGTTCTAGAACGTGAGCTTTATAAAAATTCTCTGAAAGCAAAACATTGAAGTTATGTTTTTTTAAAGATTTTTTTTTTTGATGTAGGTTTAGTATCACTGTCACAGCATCTGAGGCTTCTTTGGAAGAAACTACATAGGTAACAATTTTATAAAGGGTTTGCATCATAGAGACTTTTGTGATTGATTTGTACATACTACAGCAAAAAATTGCAGCAATAAAACAGATCTTACCCAAATGACAAGTTGAAATAAATAATTTTATTTATTTATTTATTTATATGAATTTAGAACTCATAAAAAGAGCCAGATTGACAGCCACAGAGACTTAATTCCTCTGTTCCACAGACTAAGTACAGAAGAAAGTAGTGCAGAATCCTCACGTGGCCCTGCTAATGTCTTAACCTTGATCTGTAGCTACCACCTTTAGACATGAATAGTTCAGTTTACATCCCCCCCATTCTCTCCTTAAAGTGAAACTGCCAACAAGAGTGGCAAATGTGATATTGTAGAGGAAACTGGTCCCACAGCACTGCCGACTGATATTACAGGCACAATTCACACTCTTGAGTAACACTGACCTGGCCAAGGTTCAAAACAGAGGGATGTATTTGTGAAGGTTTCCACATTCCTGTGCCAAAGTCTCAAAGTGGTTTGTCTTCTGGACGTGATGTTTCTCTATGCTACCTGATTAAATATAGCCAGTGTTAAGAGATTTTGCAGTATGTCCGCATACATTTGCATTTCAGTTGCAATTTGAGCAGCTATTCAGAGGATCTATCATTTGTTTCTTTGGGTTGTTTTTTTTTAATTCAAAAAAATCAAAATAATTGGTTTGAAGACTCTTCCCACAAAGGGTCTCTTGAACTTTGCCTCTTCCTCCCAATAACTCTTTCTCTACCAGTGAGTCTGATCAGGAGTAAGTTACAGTGCCCTTGGTGGAAGAGATTAAACACATTGTATAGGCTTGGGTGCACCAGACTTTGGCAGTAGCATGTCTGCTTTCCCTTGAAGCTTATCTTGTGCCTCTGCCCTAGCAGCTATAGAAATCAGTCAGAGGCAGCCATTTATGCTTTTACACTGTGATTTAAACTAGTGTGCATTTAAATTAGTCAACATCAGTTATTTCTGTGCAAAGATCAAGTAAGATTATTGTCCTGTTACCAAAATACACCCATATTGAGTAGGGACTGTTAAGCATACCAAGAGTAGTGATGTAATATTATTTCATTGCTAAATTAAATTGAGATCACAGAATCACGGAACTAACTAGGTAGGAAAAGACCTTTGAGACCATCAAGTCCAACCTATGACCAAACACCACCATGTCAACCAGACCGTGGCACCAAGTGCCACATCCAGTCTTTCCTTACACACCTCCAGGGATGGTGACTCCACCACCTCCCTGAGCAGCTCATTCCAATGTCTAATCACCCTCTGTGTGAAGAAATTCTTCCTAACATCCAACCTAAATCTCCCCTGACACAGCCTAAGGCTGTGTCCTGTTGTGCTGTCACTGGTTGCCTGGGAGAAGAGGCCGACCCCTACCTGGCTGCAACCTCCTTTCCTGAAATGTTTGAGAGTGATCACATTACCCCTGAGCCTCCTCTTCTCCAGACTAAACAACCCCAGCTCCCTGAGTTGCTCCTCAAAGGACTTATGTTCCAGACCCTTCACCAGCTACATTGTCCTTCTCTGGATGCACTCCAGCCCCTCAATATCCTTCCTAAATTGAGGGGCCCAGAACTGGACACAGCACTCAAGGTGTGGCCTCACCAGTGCTGAGTACAGGGGGACAATCACTACCCTGGTCCTGCTGGCCATACTATTCCTGATACAGGGCAGGATGCCATTGGCCTTCCTGGCCACCTGGCCACACACTGGCTCATGTTCAGCCACTGTCAGACAGCCCCCCAGGTCCCTTTCTGCCTGGCTGCTGTCCAGCCTCTCTGTCCCCAGCCTGTAATGCTGCAGGGGGTTGTTGTGGCCAAGGTGCACAGATGTTCTTAAGGTCAATAATGCAGAGATGTGCCCCTTTGCCACAAGGGTCTGTTCCAAGTGAGAACATTGATCTTAGATTAGAAATAACATAGGAAATATTTTCTATAGTGTTCAGGTTTTATTCTGCTTGTATGTTTTAAAGCTGTACTGTTAAACACAGTTCTATTATGTTCTCACCTTAAAAGAAAGTCATTGTTTAAGCTACTACTAGTTGTTTAAAATGTGACCTTTAAACTGAGAATAGGAAAACTGTTCTTTTTGGAGTTTTTGTACTTCCAGGTGGGAAAAAGAACTTACATACTGAATTATTAATAGAGTTGATTGGAATGGTAAAAATTCTCAGTGGTTGAGAGAAATTTCATTTGAGTTCACTTTAGCACATAATGCTGTTTTTTTTTGTTGCTGTGATCAAGTTAGTGGCTGCTGATGTAACTTGACCTGTAGAACTGGTGTAAAACTGCTATGCAGAAAAATAAAATTATATTTTTGCTATCAAAAGTAAGCAGTCTTACTGTAATACTAGTGGTATATTAATTTTTTGTACTGTGGAGATGATACAGCTCTTATAGATATGTTTGGTAGTTGGCTAATACCTTCATGATTTAGGTGAGATCTCAGTTCAGTATTGAGAAGTGACATATTTTACTTAGCACATATATATTAATTAACAAATGGTTTTTTGCTGGAGTTTAACTTTTAATTGTAGAGCTTTTATTGTGGGAAAATTACCTGTGCTTTATGAATTGTACACTGCGGTAACTTTCCTTAAGAGGGTAATATATATCTTTAAGTGTGTGAAATAAGATGGGTTGGCATTAAACTCAGATCAGAGCTTTCCAGCAGTAACGGCCCAGCTTCAGAATATGTGTAATCTTAAAATTCTTAGCTTCAAAAGCACTATTGTGAACACTTTGTAAAAAAAAAGAGGTTCATTCTTCCAAGCAAGTTAAAAAATTTAATAATTTTGGTAAATGATCATGTGGTGATTATTAAACTAATATGTAATTAGCATTTCCTAATGACAATCATAATCTTGAAAAATGCTTTCATTCATTTTTTTCTGATCATTAAAGACTTCAAAAGCACTGATTTTTGTTAACTGAGGCCCTTGGCTGTTCATCAGTGGTGCAATTCAACCTAATACTCCAGTGGCCAGTAATCAGGGAGTTGACTATTAAGTGAAGGAAATTTTATCATTGTCTTTATGAACATCACCTTTATTTCTTGTCTAACACAGCAGGTAGACAGAACTGTAAGAACATCTGATACATATTCATCCCTTTTTTAAAATGGTGAATTGAATCAATTTTTTTATGCTTTATGTGATCAAAATTCAACCAATACTTTGACAATAGTATGATCGTTGAGGTTGTTCAGGTACAGGTTTTTGTGTGCTTTTTTTTTTAAAGGTGAACCAGAAGTAGATTTCCATATTCTCAATATGTGTGTTTGTTATTGCGTCTAAAACGTTTGATCTTCTTTGAGAGGATGTTCTCGTTTTTTTCTCTGTTAAAAGGTGTATTTTCTTCCCCTCAGAAGCAACATATTTGCTTGTATGAATTCCTGTGGATAGCCATTACCTATGATATATTACCTATGAGCTTGATTCTATAAATTGGTGCTTAACTTACGTCAGAGATACTGAACATGGCTTAGCTAAATGTTCTCCTGTGTGCAGGAAATACATCCTGTAATCAGTGCTGATGTTCGTATCCTCTTGTTTCCCCTTGAAATCCCTTGTATTTTTCACCTATGCCATCACAGAGGTACCCTTCTCATTCTTAGCTCTCTGCAGCTGCTCAGGTCTGTGTCCTCACTTTGCTGAAACACCCCCAGAATTCATGGCCCCTGTGCAGCCTGACTCCTTTTTCAGGCATATTTGTCCAGCAGAGTCTTGTTTTCAGTTCTTTTCCCTGCAGTTCGAATGGAGTTATTTTATATTTACAGAATGTGAAAGATAAACCAAGCATGCAAAAAGTATGGCAGTGTAGTACACAGTCACCAAAATATTTCTGTGTTTGTTTACTTTAGATGTTTGAGTTTATGCAGAGACAAACTGACTTCAAAAATACAGGACAGATGATCAGAAATGTGGATAAGGACAGCATGTTCCTCTGCTTTATTTAGCATTGAGCATATTAATGGATGCTCAATAAATGGTAATGGTTTTGGAGACATGATGATTGATGTTTCCTGGATCAAAACATAGAGGTTTTGTTTAAGAACAGCCCAGCTGGCAGAGTGATCCTCTTTTGAAACTGTTTGTGATCAAAATATGTCAGAGCTGTATCTATAAAATACAGTAGGCAAGACTTTTTGTCAGTGGATTGGTTAATTTATTTCAACAGTAAACTATCAACTGTATCTTTGATTATTCATCCCTCCTGTCACACCATATTCCTATCAGTGAGTTAGAGTGCTGCTCTTTTTCTGCTTTCCAGATTTTGTTTCTTGTGTTGTGAACATACTGCTCTCAAAAAAGGGCTATATATTTTTGGTGTAAGAACACATACAAGGTACTGAAAAGAGAAAATTGCATATTTATTTGTGAACAAAATTTCACCACACACATACTTTGGATAGCCAGTGTTGAGGAACAGAAAACTATGCCATCTTTTAAGGAAGCCATTGGTGTAACTCATGGGGTGCCATCCTCCCTGGTCAGAGCACACCTCAGTGTGACTGGTATAATCAAAAACTCCAAGATCAGAAAATGAAAATGTCTCTTACTTTGTCATCTCAGCTGGTTGTTCCTCCTAAAGAAACTATGCTTTTGGCTTTGAGTCAAGAGGAGATGGCTTCCAAATTAATGGCTTCTCAGATACCTAGTACAGGCACTGAGCAAAGCCAATTAAAGCCATCCTTGATATTTCCATGGTGGAAGTAATGTGTGGGAATTCAGAAAGAAAGCAGGCAAATTTAACTTTCTTTTCCCCCTTTTTCTGGAGGCCACCTCTTTCTCTTCCACTTCTCTCTGCTACAACTCTTTTGTCACCCTTAAGGAAAATAAATCAATTATAGTATCCTTTCTGACCTTTCAGTTTGTCATGTATGTTTTCCTTTGGGTTTTTAATAGTCTTCGGATACTCTCAAGAGGAAAGTGAATTTTTTTAAGGAAAAACTCATGAAGTTGATTACACTTTAAAAAAATTGGGAATTAATTTCAAATGTTGGGAGCATATTTGCCAGATAAATTATATGAAATGTTTTTACTTATTTAATTTGGAAACTGTTTTTCTATATTTGTATGAAGATTATTATTTTAAGTAAAACATGAAAAAAATCTATTGTTAAGGAGTCTTTAAAAATGTGAATCTCTCCATGGGATAGATATGTAAATATCCAGAGTACACAATTCTTATGGTATTGATGTGTAGCAACAAGAACCTCATGAACTAGGGTTATTGACAAAATAGACTGCAACAGCTCCAAAGAGTGGCTCATTGTTTCTGAATGCATTTAGGCAGCTTGAATTCCTGAATTAATTATACAATATACTATAAAGCTACAAAGAAAAAGCCATTAAAGTAATCTGTGTCAAAGTAAATTTGTATATTGAGGAGTAGATTGTGGCATATAGCCACAGCTGCGAGTCTGGGTTGTATGGGGAGATTGTGTGCCCAAAACAAAGTTCTACAACCCTCTGGTTACAGTGGAGGCAACAAGAGTGTTGGTATTGCCAGCTTATGTGTTGGTGCATAGCTGATCTGGGTGGTAATTTCTGATCTCTGTTACTTGCATTTAATGTCACCGAATTTCTCTCTTCCCTCAGAAAGGAAAACAAGTAACTGTTCTTACTTAGATATTTGAGTTTAGGAACTTGGGACATTAAACCCTTAAATATCTGAGCTAACACGAGTTGTGAAAATACTGCAGTGATTGGTAGCTCTGTAGTATTGAAGACACATTCAAGAAGAATGACTTCCTGATTTCAACAACCAGTGCCCCTTTCTCTGCCCATTTCTAACAATAGTTGTGAAGGTAGAGCCAGAGCTGTGCTTACTCCCTGCTTTTTTAGTAGTTCAACTGAGACTCTCATCTTTTATTGACTACTCAGTCAGAGAAAACTTGTTTATCCTCTTGAAATGCCTGTGCACCTCGTAAAGAAATTTGGTTCCTAATGACAGCTATATTACTGAAATTCCATCATGTGTTGCTTTTTATGAGATGTGGACATTTGAAAAAAAAAAAGTATGTAATTTCTCACAGAGGCGTGATCTTTGAGGGGCAGAGTTTCATGCCAACAACATACAAAACAAGTAGCTGAAACTAGGGTCTGAATACATTTACTGCAAAGAAATCGTGAAAAAATCCTCTTCCCAGTAGCAATAAAGCACCTTTTGATCTGTATTTCTGAAGCTGTGCTGTTCATTGTTGCTTTCTTTTGTTCTGCTTCTGCCTCCTTTTTCCCAGACAAGCCTGTTTGCTTTAGCCTCCCTGTTTGGTGCTTTGCAGAGCATCTCTGTAAAAAGGGATTTCATAGCACGTAGGCTTATGTGCCTTGTAAAAATTCCTCGCAAATACTGTTCCGTCATTACTAAGCAGGAGTTCAGCACTTTTGCTGCCATGGTGCTCTTGACTGAAGGCATAAGTGGTGTATAGGCCCCTGGATAGTTCCTTTGTGCTGAAGCAAATTTGACTTAAGATTTTTACTTAAAACAAGGATAATCATGTTTGCATGTGGCGCAGTTTCTTTGGCAGCCTCAGCACCTCAGCCATTTTATGTTCCCTCTTTTTTTATTGTTATTATAGCAGTTGTCCAAACATACAATCACGTGGTACAATCTGTCTGGAAATTCTAATTCTGATGAGAGCAGAGGTGGGAAGAAGGAGGTGGCAAATTGAAGGTTTCAGTATTTTAAATTCAGCTTTTGCTTCAGTCTTCTAAGTGTTCCAGAATCCTCCACTGTGATCATGTTACTGGGATGTCTAAGTGGTCTCAGAGATACAAAACTTGAAACCAGTATTAACTCAATTTGATATTTGCATGTCGTGCGTTTCGTTGTAAACCACTCCAAAGCTGAGCATGCTGTTTTAACCCACAGTGTGTTCAAATTAGCTCGGAGACCTTTAACTGCAGTGGCACTAGGCAGGTCTCACTTAAATTTTGTAAAATATTATTATTTGACTGGTGCTCCTTTAAATTAGGCTACTTAATGTATGTGCTGAATATTATACCAAAGACGGCTTTTGAGGAATTTCAAGCTCGTGGCCAGGGACATGGAATGGAAAACATTGACTATTAAATAACATACAAATTAACTATACAGAAGTTTAACTCAAGGAACAGATTAATAAAGCTGTCAAAACTGCCTATCCTCCTAAATATATATTATAATCTTACCATGTTAGTGTTACCCAGTAGAGACTTGGTGATATCAGCATAAATGATTTTATCTAGTATTTTTCTTTTCAAGATAAATCCAAAGGTGTTAAGATCACATTGGTTTTATGGTCATATTTGATATATGATAATATCATCTATGTCTGCAGAATTTATGATATTAATATGAAGAGAATGGTGGGATTATTATTATGGGTCACACAGAATTACAGATCCCAATAATAGTACACCTAAAAAAAGAAAAACTGTCAGCTGTAGTGTAGTGTCAGCACCCATCTTTTCAAGCTGTTGTAGCTCACATTACAAAGAAGGCCATTTTAGCTAGGAGCATAACAATCTCATTGTATTAATCATTTTCTGTGTTTAAGCAATATGAGGATGTCTGCTTTCAATGACAGAAATAAAATCCTTGAAGGGAACAGTCTGTGAAATAAACTCTGAAGGGACAGTGAGACTGCCTCTCTTTACTCCCCATGGCCTAATTAAACAGTGGAAAAGCCACCATAAAAGAAATTAAATTTAAAAAGACGGATTAGCAACAGGAAGGGCGTGGCAGCAGCCAATGTCCGTGTGGTACTCCATTTGCAAGTATCATGAAGAGCAGTTGTGCTAAGAAGCAAAGTAGGGAGTTGCTAATCATGGATTTTAAAAAAATATTTTCACTTTTGACAATAACAGGATTCTCTAGTCTGGTCTAGTATTTTCCTTTTGCAGTCTTCTGCAGCAATATGACACCAAGAGAAAGAAAGCCATACATCCCCAGGTGTGCTATTCTGCTGGTAACATTTCATTAATAGAAAGTATAGCAAACAAAAAATTTCTAATCAAGATTTTAAAGATGCTTATGCATGCCTATGCACATTTTCCCATATATGCGTATTGGCATGGGACCTGGGCCATTGCTGAGTGATTTTTTTTTTTCTTAGACTTCCGGGTTTTGTATTGAGAAAGTCTGTATTGCCAGAAACAATTCAGCCATTGGTTATCCTTTTGAAAATGAGAGGCTCAACTCCTGTGATCTGTTGAACTCTTAAATGACTGACTTTACTTGGGTAATAACATGTGCTTATTCCTGGCTATGGCTGTTACAGTACAATATGACTGGAAGAGTGTGAAGTCTCTAAGACGTTACTCTCTAAGCCAAGAATAATACTACAGAGCTTTTCTTTCTTTTCCCTCTCCAGAGCAATAATGTGTACAAATCTTTTAACTAGTTAAACTTCAATGCATTTTTGGCACTTAGAGGCACTTGTTTGGGAGTGCACCATGAGGATGAGCCATAGCTCTATGAGGCACCACAAAACTTATGACTCATTAGTCATTAAGGAAAGCTTCTAAACTAAATTAACAAAGAAGCACACCAAAAATTCTCAGTCTCCAGAAAATAACTGAGTCACTAAGCCCAGGTGCTGAGTTCTCAAGTTGGAAATCAGCTGTCAGCCCCCCAGAACCTCGTCTCCTTTCTCAATCACAGGAACACTTCTCAAGGACCCCCAAGTTGGCCAGGGGAAATATCCATAGAAGCAGTCTGATGAAGGGCTTTTCCTGCTCATTTTCTGCATTGTTGCTTCAAGAAAAGAGGTAAATAAGTTTCCAAGTAGTTGCTGTACCTACAGATGCTCTCTTTCACAGAATGAAGACACCAGAGCCAATAGCCATTGAGCCAATGCTCATGAGGAGGGACAATGGGCAAGTGGTTTTTTGTTCCCTCATTCTCCCCCAGTATTCTCAGAAGGGGATGTTCTATGTTGCTTTATACTCTCCAGTCTGTATCAAGCATAGAGAGTGCTTCATCCTATGTTATGCAAATATCAGATCACAAGCAATAGAGAAAATTGGGAAAAACTTCACCCTGACTCTTCTCTGTAGGCCAGACAAATTACCCAAGCTCACAGAGGAAACAGGACACATTGTTTGAGGTATGGTATAGTGAAAAAATTCCCTTTATGTGCCTTTTGTCATTAGAATTTATGTCTCAGAGACAAGTCTTCCCAGAGACTTGCCTACAACATTTAGCCTTGCACTACCTTGAGTAGCATTTGTCTTTCAGACAAACTCCAGACAGTCAGGATTGAAAGCCACGGCACAGAATGGACTCAACAGTTTTAATTCTTAAGGCAGTAAATGCTACAACAAAAATACCGGATGGGTAGAATTATTTTCTGTTGATTTTTTAAACAGGAAAAGAATATTAGATATTTCATCAGCATGTTAGAGCCTGTAATGCGTTCACTGTATTTCTGAAAGCTACCATCACCTTTCACTGTTATTGTATGCTGATTTTTCTGTTATTGTATAAATGCTATTGGACAGAATTTTGATGATTCTGTGTGCAGGTAAATACTAGGATTTGGGGATTGAGTAAAGGCTGCTTGGTGATGATAAATGTAGAAAAATATATGAGTGAAAAAGCAGTTGCTTCTTTATGGGTAGTGGTATATATGGCTGTATGCTCATTGCTGTAATATCTATCACATGTGGGTTTATGTTAGAAAACATACTTGAAGTTTTTTATTCATGTCCATTTCTTAGTGTTATGGTTGTGATTTTCATACACCCCGAAAGACAGGCATATTTTGTATGTATTATGCTTTTCTGTGCTTTGTTATTGCCAGAAGCTTAAAATCAATACCGCTTTTTCTTTCTGATAATTAAAAGGATGGTTTATCTTTATATGGATCTTTAATTTTAATAAGCTAATAATTCTGATTTTAGCTACTATTATCTTAATAGCTAAGCCTTCTTAAATGTTTTTATCGTAATTCCTTTGGATAGTGTTGCCATTTTTTCAGCCTGCATGAATCCTTGCTCTATAGTGACGTCTGCTGGAAATGGCAAACTGGAATGTTCAAGGGCATAATTAGGCTTTTCAGTTTTGGGTTGCTTGATCCTTTCACATGTGTGAGGTATGGACTCTACATAAGAGCAGCACCACCTTTTCCCATTCCCTAACAGGTGTTGTTTCAGAACTGGACTTGGTAGAATTTGGGCTTTATCTTGTGGCAAGCACGTATTTTTTGCTTTGCAGCAAATTCCAGCAGTGTAATTTTTGACACTTGTTCTATGCTTGTCATAAAAGTTGATAGTTAGAAGTCATCAGGTTCTGAGAAATAGGTGTTTATGCTTTGTATCAGATCCATATTGAGGTGCTCAGATTCAGTTATTCAGCACTTCTTACTGACAATCTTGACACCAATGTTTAGGTAATTATAGAGGAGTCAATGAAAGAAATTTATGCTTTTAATCTGACATTTAGAATTAGGTAATATTTACTTTATATCTTAAAAAGGTATAACATTCAAAATCGACACCGAACATTTTGCATTATAACTAAAAAAGGAAAGTAATGAGCCCATTTTTAAATGAATTCAAAAAGCAATCTGATTTTAGGTCTTGCAATGCAGAGCAAATAAAATAAAAACTATCGTACTTTATTTACTAACCGATGAATTGAATTGTCCTCCTTTTATTACAGATATAAAGCAAAGACTATGAAGAGGCAATCATTTTTGCAGCTATCAGACTTTCAGTAACATATCTCTTGTGGTTTAAATAACAGATAGTTTAAGTGTTTTTCCATTACCTTCGTGTAAATGAAAAATGCATAAAATATTTTAACAAGGCAAAGTAATCCAAGGAGATTGTTATTTTGTGTTACAAATTAGGTTATTTCTGTCATAAAATTAAAGGAAAAAAAATCAACGCAAGGACATTTCAGCTTAATATCATTTACCAGAAGGAACATGTAACAGATTTAATGAGCTAGCAGGTCACCTGAATCCAGCTGTTTCCGACCAGCTTTATGAAACGGAGAATGCAGCTAACGGTAGGAGGTAAGCATTATTACAAGCTCTCAAGGAGTTACAAAATCGATTTCTGCTTGAATGAATTAATTTAGATTATCAATTTATAACCAGCTACACGAATCCCATCAACTCAACAATTCAGTGAATGATCAGGCTCAGCCCTTGCAAGAGCTTAACAATTAGAGAACTCTATAGTTATCTCCTGTCCTACGGTGTTGCTAACAAAGTTCCTTAGTTTGACAGAAAGAGAAGGAAAATGTTTGCTAAGGACATTGCAGGAGTGAAACACATCTTTGGTGAGGGAAAAGAGCAGCCACGATAGAGCAACTGTGTTCTTGTGTCTTTCCTTCCTAGAAATTCTTCCAAAGGTGACTGAAAGTGAGTGGTTCTTTATACTGGCAAAAAAACATGACCAGTGCAGGGAAGAGGCCAAACCATCTAATTTCAGTCATGTACTTCTAAAGAAAAGAACAAAGGATAGGATGTGAAAACTAATGCTTATAACTATCATGCACTCTAAAATTTTATACCTGTAGTGCTGTTAAAAATGTCTTGCCTTTTTTCTGGAATGCAGCAAGGTAGTTCCTCTTCCTCCCCATTCTAGTGCAGTCATTAAAACCTGTGAAAAGAGAATATAAATTGCTGCTAGTCAGAACGTTACTGTTTTATTTTGCACAAGTGTTAAATGGCTATTCAGGATGCAAGTCATTGGTGATTCAGGCTGTTCATCTTTTAATTTTTGACTTGTCTCCTTCTTGTAATATTGCAAAATGGTTATGAGTAAAAGGACATTTGCTGTGCATCAGTTACTGCTGTCTCCCGAAGTATAAAATACAGTGGTTACTCTTCCTTGCCTGTTCAGTCAGTTTTGGCACCATCTTCCCTGTCTCGGAAGATAAGAGTGGTACTGTAAGTACAGCACTTTATTAGCAGCATATGATTTATCACAGGGACATTAAACTTAAATAAGCAATTGTGTTTATAAATATCCTTTAACAGCAGCTGGGATTCTGAGTTTAGTAATACACGTCAGTGGTGAAGTATAAAAAAGTGATCAGATGTTAGGTCATAAAGCCTTATTGTTGCCTGAAAATAATCTCAAATTATTACATTTTAGGGCTGAGGAAAATCAATAGGATTATATTGTTCTTCTTCTAAAAGGTACATTTGCAGTGCAGTGTTCAAAGAGTAATAGGCATGATGGCTTCTGTTAGGGACAAAATGAGTTGCACCTACGTCATGTGGAAAGTATACCACTAAAAAGACCTCAGACTCCTGACAGTTTTAAACCACTAACAAAAATTGTTAAATAGTTCTGTTGCCCTCATGCTGTAAGAAAGTGGAGGGTTTTTAAGTACTGGAAATGCATCTTGTGGACAAACTTGGATATGTTCACATGGGCTACCAGTGCTTTTATTTTTTCCTTGGCTTGACTGTAAACAGCCTTCTCTAAATTCTCTGGGCAGACAAAAATTGAAGACAACAATTCAAACCTATTCTAGTGGAACAATTAAAAATTATGAGAAATCCTTTTTTTGTAGCGTTTTCTACAAAATCCCATTTTGTAGTATTGTTCAATAATTTGACAATCAAATTATTGCCTTGTTCCACATTATTTATTAATATTTTAGCAAGGTTTTATGCTAGCACTTATAGAAGTTGGTGTTTGTGAGATGGTAGAATTTACTAGTCTCTGATTTCCTGGGTCAGGCATTGTACAGACCTGTAGGAAGTGTTCAGCCACCCTATAGGCCTCATCCTGAAAACTTTTCCAGACTACACATAGGTCCTCAAGCTCCATAAACTGACTCTGCAGTAGGTTAACTGAGTGCATTGGAGCTGTCAGCCCATCAAACAGTAAAGAAAATCATCTGGGGATGTTCTTTCCATCTGTACCAATCACAGCAGGTCCCATACCCTTTGAGACATTGCATTAAAGTATTTGTGGCACTGGTGAGAGTGAACCTGTAAGTTATTTTTTTATGTGTGTGCCTAGTGCCTTATGCATTTTTCCAACCACCTGCTCTAAAACCAAACGCAGTGGATGAGATGATGCTGCCATTGGATGGACATTTGGGATATTTGCTGCTGAAGGCACTGGGGCTTTACAAGAGTAGACCTTGGTGTCAGCACTTTTTGCTGTCCTCCATGCAATACTGGAAGCAGTGTAATCCTGGCAGCACCATACCTCTGTCTTTGCAGTGTGAATTTTCCACAGATTTCCATGCTTCTGCCACCACACTCTTTCCAATACCCAAGACAGCTCCTTCAAAGCTAATTCCAGTGTCAGTGTGATCTCTACTATGATGGTTGAGTCTGAGGGGATAGCTGAATAAATCTCCCACTGTGAGCTTTCATTGAAGAGACTCTTTCTCTCAGATTTGGATAGTTTATCCCTGGAGCATGCTATCATTCATGGATGGGCAGCTAAAAATTAACAGGATTCAGAGGCTCAGTGACTTCCCAAATGTCAGTCTATTGCATCCAGCATCTATTGGGCTGAGATGAACCTGCAACTTTTTCTTTGAGGGGAGAACCTCCTGCCATGTGCCTTGTGAATCTCCCTCTCTTCTTTATGCCCATAATCATTTAGTAGATGAGCTGCAGAGCAAATCTATCACAAGGTGGGATCTGTTGCACAGCCTAGAAATGGGGCCTTTTCTTGTCAATATGTTTGGTTAAGTAGTTGTAGCTATCTGTTCAAACCCAGTGAGCTAAGTTTTTAGATATTCTGTAATAACGTCACTTACTGCACTGTGGACAGTTGAAACTAGAGAAAAATTTAAGTCTCTTTCAACTTTTGCAAGGAAGCTGTGAGACACACGCTGGCTCTGGGGCCACTGTGGGTGTTTCTGCACATCATGATCCTGGAAAGATGAACTCTGTATCGAGGTGTCTGAGCAGCTGCAGGCAGAGGTGGCTCAGGGTAGCCAGGTGGATTAGCAGAGACATTCCTGCAGAGCTGGTGACAGCAGGAGAGGCAGAAGGGGTAGTCCAGCATGGTGAGGAAAGGGCTGGTACCACAGAGGTTCAAAATAATTGTGTCGAGTTCAGCCACATCTCAGACAGCATACCCTGTGATTGTGTAGTGTTTGTGAAACAACCAGCAGAAAAATGAATAGTGCTGAAAGAAAAGACATGGTTAAACAAGGTTTAGGGCTATGGCCTTTAGAAAGCTAAATGCATTTTGCACAGAGTGCTTGGGCCCATTAGCAAAAATGCTGTTATTTGCTTTAAGACTTACCTTTTTTTGCAAACAAAACAAGTTGTATTAAATAAACTCTCCCTCAGGAGTTTCTCTTCCTTATTATCAAAGTTCATGAGATTTTCAACTAACTTTCTGGTCAGAAGGGATAATAATAGCCTTTTTATAGGAGGATTTTCCTTAGCGCAGTTTCAGAAAGGTGCAAACATATTCATCAGAAGTGATTATTTGTTTAATTATGCCAGAAAATGCTGGTAAGCTTTTGGCTTTTCTAATTTAGGCCAGTGCAATTTTTTTCATTATTTTCATAACTCCAGATATAATCAACTGTAATATTTCAAACATATGTTTCCATTTTATTTTATGTTGGCAAAGCCTTTGATTGCAGTCCCCAGTGCTTACCTTAACTACACCTCATAGAGGCTGTAAATACACCTCTCCTCAGCTGCATTGCAGCTAGAGACAGCGTCTGGCAGCAGCCTAGGATGGGCAAATGACCTCAAAATCCTGAGGGCCTATAGCAGCGGTGTTCCACATTATTGATAGTAGCAGAGATATTGACAGTCTGTGCTTGGAAGGAAAATAGGAGTTTGATATGACATATTGTGTGTCTCAGCAAGACTCATAAATAATTTTGACAAGTTTTTGTATGCATGGGAAAGTCCTTGATTCAGCCTCCCATAAAAATAAACTTCTATTATGGAATGTATTTGTCAAGTGGCTGTGTGATGGATGGAGCTGCGTTTACCCCTTGGCAGTTCGATGAGTTTTAGATGCACAGCTTACCAGAGAGGATTTACGGGCAGTACAGAAATAATTATTCAGTATGAAATACATAATTCCTGTACCTGGATTTTCATTTTTTATTATATTTTGTTTCTGTTGCATTTCTGGTCTTTAAGACAAAAGGCCTTACCATTTTACTTGAAGCTGTTGAATGTCTGTAGATTTTGTTTGGAGAAACTAATTCCTTTCCTAAACTTGGCTCGTATTTTCTTAATTGAATGAAAGCTTTTAACAAATTAGGGAAAAACAGGCAAGTTTGCATCTGAAAATTCTTATTTTTACCAATAAAAACTCTCTTGAAAGGATTTCTTAGGCTTCTAGTGGGAAAAAGAAATAACAAATCATATTAAATTTAGATTCTATAAGTATTAGTCATGTTGTTCATTTTGTCTTTTTTTTTTTTCTGTCTGGTTTTTTTTTTTTTTAACCGAGTAGTAAGCTCACATGAAGTGGTCACACCTTTCTGACATGGAATCCAGAGTACTTGGCACTTTGTTGCATTCTTCCTCGCTCAACTGTTTCTCTTATTTTTTCTTTTTCTTTTTTTTTTTTTTTTACAGTAGTCTTTCTTTTCTGTCAGGGCTGCCTTCATATCTCCTCTTACCTCTGTCACTTCTGCCTGTTCATTACTTACTCCTTTCACCTGTTCTGTTTTTACTCATTTAACTTTTTCTTCAGACTTTCTCTCTTTTTTTTCATGTTCCTGTCATCCTAATTGGATGTTCTCCCTGCTGTTAATAGTTTCTCCAGCCTTTCTCCTTTACTTTCTTCCTACTCCTCCAGTCCATTTCTTCTTACATTTTTTCCTCTTTGTTCTCACCATTATCTCATATTCTAGCTTCTTTTTACACAGTTATTTTATAACTTCCTTTACTTTTTCAGCCCCTTCCTTCTCTATTACTTACCACTCCTAACAGCCATATTTTCTTCCTGGGTTTGCAACTTCTGACCGTGATCTTCTGACAGCTATCAGTTGTTCCATCTTCCCAAACTGTCCTCCTTGTTTGAAACTTACCAAAGTTGTGAACATGGCGCTTTTTTAGTCATTACAGAAGGACCATCCAGTTTTGGATTGTTCTGTATGCATGGTTGAGGAATCACACTGTCCTAATTCCCCAGGAAGAACAGTGTCATCCTGAATGTGTTAACAAAGTTTTCTGTTGTAAAAGACTCAAAAGAGTACTAATTTTTAAAATAGCTTTTAGCATAGAGTATAGTTCATCATGGATCAGGCTAAGAGATCCCACTCATCATAGGCAGGAATTATTGTGAACAGAGGATTTCTAAAGAAATAGCAAACTGTTTTTAAAGGTAGAATATTTATTTTAAGACTTCATGCCATTTGCTATAGCTTGTAGATATGGCAAATTAGAATTCCTGTTCTTCATTTAAACACATTCTTTGATTTGTGTAGAGCAGTTTGAATGTAAAAAACGTGCCTGCTCAAACAGTCTGTGGAAATAAGACAGTATGTTAATCCTTGCAACCAGCACCTGGATTCAAAAAATTGGTCACAATTAGAGTTGTGCTAACCTCGTACATACAGGCACCTGGCTGGGCTGCTTACAAGCTGCTTGCATGCTTTGATTTGAGCTGCCCTTCAATCTGCCACTGACTGTCGGGGAGGGCATGGTGTCCAGTGCCTCCTCTGGCCTGTTTGACCCACGTGGACCTCTAAAATAGCCTTCAGCATCTCTGATATCACCAGTGGGCAGCTGGGCTGATTCATTACTGTTTGTCCACATGCAAAATAATGTTGCATATTTCTTCTAATATTTGAATTTAGCTTAAGATACAAGCAGGGAATCAGCAGCAATCTCATTGCTGTGTTAGTAAAGCTTCGGAGAACAGCTAAATAGCAGGTGCCTGCGAGCAGTTACATCTTCTGACTGTCTGCCATTCTCCCATACATGCAATACCATCTGGGGCATCCTGTGATTTTGACTCTTTGCCTCCTTCTGCAAATTGTCCCCAAAATGCCTGCTTTTAGTATTTATTTCTAAATCCTGTTTGTTAAAGGACAGTATCTGCCCTGCAAAACTGAATTGCTACTATTGCTGATCTAGATAACATGGGTAAACAGGAAGGACTTGGTCTGCTACAGCTAATTATGCCACTGCAAAAATCTGCCAGAGGCAAAAGCCAGGGAGTTGTGAATTTTTTAGCACCTACAGATCTGTGTTTATGCTGTGTTGTCTTGCATAGGTCCGGGCATCCATGCTCAAGAGCTGGGAGCTTGAGCAGTAAGTGTTCCTCTTTTTCCTGCTACCTCTACTGGGAGAACATCTACTGAGAAGGAGAAATCTATTATCAGTTAGATTGGGACCATAAGGGATAGAATCTTCTTCTTCTTTCAAATGTAATCCCATCAGGGTATTTTAAATAGTCGCCAGGTTTATTAAAGTATCACCATTTGCTCCATGATAGTTGAAGATCTGTCTGTACTTCCGTTATAAATTTCCTTAATAGGGAAGAATTAATGACCTAGCTATTAAAAGTATTTTTGGCCTAAATCTTATAAAACCCTCATCTAGAAGCAAAAATATTTATAGAATGCTTTTCAAATTTTTTTTTCTGCAATCAATTTCTCTGGAATTTTGATGCTAAAATAGGAAAAGTAATATTTTATTATTTTATGGTTAAAGCAGGTATTTATGTACCTGCTTTTTTTTCTCGGAATGTCATGGGAAGAGGTGAAGGATGGGAAGACAGTTAACTGTAAATCTGTAGATGATGACATAAATGTGCACTTGGGGGTTGTTTTTTGCTTTATTTTGGGGAGTTTGAGGGACAGGCTACTGCCTTTTAAGTATGTGTTTATGAATGTCTTTTATGAATGTCCCTTCCTTCTTCCCCAGACCTGCTGCTTCATTCGCAAATTCTTTTAACAAAATTTCATTAAGCTTTCTCATAGAGCTCTGTATTAGCAGTGTTGTATTAATATGATGCTTTCTAATAAGTATTGAGCAATTTCTCAATGTGCAGTTCTGTGTCAGAGATTTCTATTACTAGTATCTTCAGGCAACTTCATTTCAATCCATGTTGTGCTTCAAGGATCTGTCGAAGTGCACTTCAATGCATCTGAAAACATCCTCAAAATAGAACAACATGGATTGAAATTGAGGGGCCTGGAAGCAAACCAGAGGGGACAATAACAGCTTAGTAAAAGTCTTATTTTTCTCTAGTCTCACTTTCTTTTTTATACCACCATTAAACATAGGAAGTTGAACAACAATTAAATACTGTAGCTTGCTGTAGCAGTGTGGCAATCTCCCTGGAAGAAATAGCATTCACAAGTCTGAAGGGTGAACTGATCGTTGTTTCTGGACCTATGTAGTTGTACTTATCTGGTACCCACATTTCAAAGGGTGAAGCTGAAAGTGCTCATGCTGATTTTTAAGCCCCCTATCTGCATATACAAACTCCATTTTTTTTATTCAGCAAAATTAGTGTTTGTTAGTGTATTGACTGGAGATGCAGTATAGGAGTTTCTCAGCAGTGTCCCTGCTACAGACTAGCTTTCAGTTTTCATGTACTCCTTCTCTTATGAGGATATAGGAAAGAATAAAAATCTGCTTTCTTTCTCCTTTTTCCTGCAAAACATAAGATGGCTAGCAGTGATGGTTACTTTCAAAGAAAGAATAATTTTAAGTGATTTTCTGTTAGAAAATAAAAGCTTGTAGGGGACAATAGATAAATATTCTTGTCAAAAACTGACAAAAATGCATGCTGTAGAACCTGTTTGTGTTACTAGACACAAATTAAAAGTACTGTCTTTGGAAGTATGTGCATGGCATATAATTTGACATGTATGGCCTAAATTCTGTGCATGGATGTCCTATTGCTGAGCTGGGTGGCAGTAGGTGCCTTCATAGACAATTTTGTAGATAAAAGATTATCAGGGTTCATGTCTGGGATCATTCCGTAGGCATGGGGGCTACATTAATTCCCTAGACCTAAGGAGATTTCTAGTTAGTTTTTGCATTTCAGAGGAAAAATTCTGAAAAATAAACTATTAGTGTAATTAATATTATGATACTTCGTTCAATTTCAAGACAATTTGAATGACAACTTGAGTGAACTGGTAATGCAATTCTCACCGCAGTGAGACACTGATACCCCGTGATTTTAGTTATTTACCATGTATTTACGTAACTATGTATGTATACCAGTTAGTATAACAATGTTTGTAATTTAACAATATAAATGTGGTCCAAGCAGCAGTTTCACTTGTGACCAAAGTACCTGGGAAAAAAAAAGGGGAATGTACTATTTACTAATATGTACTCAGGACAGAAATCCATTTCTTTTTAGTGACTAGGTTTGTTTAAAAGGGGCAGGAGAACAGGCTACTTATTAACAGAATAAAGTCAAATCACATATAGTAAAATTTGATTTAAAAACTTGTTAATGTTTTATTACTTTTTCTGTATGTTTGGCCAGATTTACCTTATGGAAAGTCCCTTTAGACTGTTTGGTTATTCCAGTGACATGTAGTTAAACAGTCCCTGAATAATGTAAGAGAGGCCCTCTCTTTTGAAAGTACCCACATATTGTAACTTGTATTATCTTTCAGTCAGTCTAGGAGCAAGGCAAAGGCCTTTTTCATCCCCATTCACCAGAGTGCAACTCTAAATACTGCCTTTTAAATTAAAGAAGTAGAAGATCACTGATGCGTTATTTTTTTCTGTATTAAATACGGCAGGAGAAGTAGAGAGCATATGGCCTGCTTTGTTCATGACTGTTTTCAAGTTGTGAGTGGAACTGAAGATGCTAATATCTTCAGTAGGTAAAAACTTCAGGTAATTTTTTTCAAATGCACCTAGGAAATCTGCATCTGAGTAGTGTAAAACACATTGTGCTGAAATTTGCACTTCAAGCCAAAAGCTATGCTGTGGAGGTTTGTTTTAAGTAGAGTAGGCTTTGCCAGTATCAACTGAACAGATTTACTAGTGGAGGTGGCTTGTGAGTGATTCCATACAGCGAAGTCCCTAACTGGAAGAACTGGAACCTAAATTAGGTACTATTTAAGCTGTCTTCACTAAAGAAGGATTAAATACCCATTTTCAGATCTGGGGGATGTTTGTTAGGTATCCATATTGACATGCAGGTGTTTAAAAGTCCCTTTTTATTCAAGGGCAAATTTGTCTCTGCCAGCTACAGTTTCGAGGTAAGAAAAGCCATGAAAAATATTCTGCTGTTCATGACTAAGAGCGTAAAAAAGCAATTTTGTAAAGCTGTGATTTTGGTATAAACCAGAACCTAAAGCTTGAATGACAGTTCAAAAGGTTTCAGTTTCATTGTTGTGCGAAGCTTGCCCCTAACCATCCCTAAATCAGAACATGGACTCCACAGCCCAACTTTGCCTGAAGAGATACAGTCTTGAATTTGTGGATTCCAAAGCGTTTCTTTGCCTTCTGTATTTTTCCATTGTCCTTCAGCCAAGCTCAAGAAGACCAAACTTGACTTTCTTAGTATCATGTCTGAGGTAAATATGTAGAAAATCACCACAAAAAAAAGAAAAAAACTGACTCAAGCAACTTCATGTACCTTCTCTACACATCAAAAAAAAGTGAAGAAAAAACCCATAAACTTACTCTTTGCCCTGAAGCTGAGTTTATTCAAGTATAATGCACTATCATCTTACCATTGTTAAACTTTGAAAAACAGGAATTGTGAAAGTTGAGGTAATTCAGTTTACAACATAAGCTTTGCTCTGTTGCTTGGGTCTGTAGTTTAATAGTACACATGTAAATTTTGGCATACAAACTTCACATCCTTAAGGATATTTCCAAATAAGGTATGAAGAAAAAGTAGTCAGAAGTTACAGACAGGAGTTGTAGAATATACTGAGTTGGAAAGGATCCACGAGGATCATCAAGTCCAATTCTTAAGAGAAATCAGCATGTGTGAGAGCTGAAGTGGATCAGAAATCAAGTCCTGAGGCCTGTAGAACTGAGGAGAGTAAACGAATTTTAACAACAGTTAATACTGAAGGAAGAGACCTTCTTCAAAGCCATGTTCCTTTAGGGTAGTTTTGAGCAGGCCAAACCATGAACTGCATTCTAATGCTGAATTGAGTTTTAGTCATCCCAAGTTGCTCTTTTGACTTGAAAAGGGCTAAATCTAAGTCACAATACCACTGGCTGTGAATATCATAATTTCCCATTGTGAAATTTGTTTATTGATGAATGAAATGTGAAGTCTTCATTGCAGAATATTTTATTGTGGTTTTTTTCTTAGTTCCCACCTATGGAGAGACATTAAAATTTTGACTGACTTTTTTTCCTTTTTGTGCCATGATTTCTTCTATTTTCTGCTTTTCAGAAAGCATATGTTGTTAATTAGCATGAGACTATATGTTGTAAAAGGATCATCTTGTTAATTGGTTTTTGCTAGTGCAGTTTTTAAAAATTCCTGTGTTTAAATAGGTGCTAATGTTTTTGCTTTGAAAGTCTCCATGTTTACTGCCACAATAAGGAGACAAGTAATTTTATAATTATAAAATTTTCTGTCTGTGGAAAAATTTCCTTTGTAGATTTTTTTTTATACATTTCCCATGCATTGGTCCTTATTTTGTGCATTTTCTAATCTGTGATAGTCCAAATTCCCTTTCACTCCTACATTATAATGTATGAACATGATTACAGATACTGTGTTACAGGAAGGGGATTCTTTTTGTAAGTGTCATGACGGTTATTAATGATATTTCAACAGAGCAAAATTTTATACAATAACTTTTGCTTCATAAAAGACTTTAGAACTTCATCAATTTTGTTATGGAGTCTACAGAGAGGTGAATTTTAGTCATTCAGCTCTGCTTCCTAACCTTTCTTTACAGTCTCAAACATGGGTGTATTTTTAACAGTACGTAGTATATACATGCAAATTTCCAACATCCTGCTGCATCTGAATTACAATTTGGGGATTTTTTTATAATGATGGATTTTTACTCTTCTTTTAATTTCACATGATGCAAATGTATTTGGCATGGATTTTGTCAGGCTTTCCAAAGAGCATCACCAGACAGGCTAGTAATGGAAAATCAAAGCCAACATGAAGAAAAAACCTAGAAAATGAAAACAGGTTATAACTGAAACCAGACTATCAAACTTCTTGACAAATAGACATTAGGTTATAGAATAGCAGTTTATTCAGGAGCCAGATGGCAAGGAAACTTTTTTCTGCTATGTGATGGGACACACCTTCCCAAGCCAAACATTGTTATCCTGTAGAATGCAGTTTGGATAGCCAGATTTCAGTCTTCGCTTAAGCTTTGTGTGTGTGAGCTTTATCTAACCTGCAAGTGACTATTTTTATTTAAGCAAGTTAAAAAAAAAGAGGAGGGGTGGGGGCGACACAAAGGTAGCCTGTTTTTCATCAGCTGTGGTGCTCTTGGACACAATGTCCTAGAAAGCATGGACTTACAGGTACCATTGCTAGCTAAATAGAAGGTAAGCACAGAAGAGGACAGGTGGAAAGAACCTAGAGTCCTTCAGATGCATTGTAGTTAATGCATCCCATTTTTGGTTTGTTTCATCTCTCTTTTGAAACTCCTCTCTACAGGTCGTCTCAGACTAGAGCTGACATGTTTCTCTTTTCCTTTACTTCACTTTCTACCGAAGTACCAGAATTATCTCCTCACTGTACAGTGGATTTGGTTGCTTGTGTTTAATCTCTCTTTTCTCCACCTTTTCCTTTTTTCTCTTTATTCCTCATGATCATATAATGTACAGTGTGCAGTTAAATTGGTGTAAATGTAATTTAAAGCAAGTGAAATGCATCTGTGTTCTAGGGTTACTCTAGCGCACCTATATATAGTTCACTGTAACTAGCTGAATTGAAATATAAAGCTTTCTGATAAAGACAAGACCCTAGCAAGTGAGCAGTCCTCTGAGTATTTTAGAAAAAAATTTAAATTCAGCTTCAGCATTCTTTTTCACATTGCATTTCTTCTAGTCTCTTACACCTCTTTTCTTCAAGGAAAATATTGGTTTTCAGATACAAATTTTTACTTCACCTCTTTTTTCTCATTTTCCCCCTCTTCCTCTCCCTCTCTCTTCAAAAGCAAGTCCAAAGAGGAAGTTGGACTAGTAGTTCATATTTTATGCCTTAGCCTGTGACTTTATTCTTTGGGTACCAAAACAAGTTGTTCTGCACAATGATAAATTGGTAGAATCTGTTTTTGAAGTGGAACAACGCAAGAATGTCTTCCTTTACAAGCAGTTTTTCTTTTTGTTTTTCTTACACAGCATTTTTTTCAAGCATGCAAAATTGTAGTATAGAAAGCTATTAAATTTTGTTAATATTCTCAGTTGCTACTGAGAAAATTGCTAAACACAGTTTTGTATGTGTTTTTTTTGGTTCTCCTTGATTGATTTTTGTTGAAGTTTCAAATACTTTAATGATTATTTGTCCTCCTATACTAATACTAGGAGGTCAAACCCACAGCTGAAATAGTAATTTTCACCTCTTACTTGCAAATAATTCTTTCCCTCTAAAATACATAAAATAAACCTGAGACTGATTCAGAACCCTGAATCTGAACCTCCTAAATTTCCAGGACATGGAATGTGTATCTACATCCAAATCTCACAAATGACACCTATTTCTATTAGATGTGAAAATCAGGAGGGAAAAAGTAGTCTATTTACATTCTTTGATTGTGTATCTCAGTCCCTATTCTGTGTCTGTAACTAATCCTGGATCAAAAGGTTTTGAACAATTTACATATAAACGTGAACAGGAAAATATTTCTTCAACCCTCTTCCAGCTATTTACTCCAATCATCTTTTAAATAAGTAATACATTTAAAAAATGTTAAAAATGGCTAGCTGGTAGTTGCAGCCACACATCCTTCTGAAAATTTATTTCAGTCTAGCTGGTGATCATTAGTTGAGTTTAGATTGCTCTGGGGGCTTTGTTCTTCTATTTTACCTATTGATGAAATGAGGAAAAGGGAGGTTCCATGACAAAAGCAGTGACCACGGAGTGAATAAGTGTCAGAGCTAAGAACTACTTGAGCTGCTTTTTTCTGTCTCTTGCAACAAGCAAGGCTGAGAAGGTTTGGCATCATAACTGATGGAAGTGATTGCTTCTGCTTTCTTTTTTTTTTTTTTTAATCAATCCAGATTGTAATATAAGTATGTGGTATGTAATAGTTGTCTTTTGTATTCATGTTCAGATTCATTGTGGTCTTTCAAATGGTGTTTACATGAATCTGGGAAAGAGCAAAACATCATGGACTTTTAAAATAGAAATATTAGGCAATAAATAGTATAGCTGAAAAATCAATAATAAAATGTAGGTAGCTTTTACTGCTAATTTAATTAAGTCTGTATCATGTGTAAAATTGCATATAGACACATAGGTAGAGCTGCTTACCCATATTGAAATGTAACTCTCATATACCATTCGAAAACGAGCTGACATGAAACTTGCTATAAAAAAATGAAATATTCTAAGATATCCAATATATCTGTGAATAAATGAGATGTGCAGAAATAAAAAGGGAAAAAACAACTTCAAGTTGTCTAAAGAATTACGTGAAGATAATAGAGAGTTTTTGGGTTTTTTTCCTTATTGATTATTCCCAGAACTTAGGGTTTCACAGTTAGATTGACAACTGAGTTATTTGCCCTTACCTAGTGACTGACAACAGATAATGGAAAGGCTTTTACCATGATATAACAGCAGAGAATAATTTCTAATTTACTACTATAGTTCTCATCAAAAGTACCCCAGCAAAAACAGTAGATTTATCACTTCAATTACTGGAATTTCACATTTAGTTTAAAGAGACATGTTTCTATAATGTGACAGGCTTTACAGATTCTGAACTTCTTCAGACACTTCAGCTATCAGAGTAATCAGGAAAAGATATAAATGAAAGCAATTGTTTTAGTTTTATAACTTTCAGTGCTGTCTACTGGCAAGAAACGAAACAGGCCATAAACTGATGGTCTTTGCCAAGTCTATAAAAGGGGAAAAAAAAGACATTCCATATCAGTCTTTTTACTTTTTTTAAACCAGCTGTCTGATACTGGATGAGAATCACATTAAAATAGTATTCAATTAATATCTACAAATTACCTTTTATGTCTGTATTTTTTAAATTAGCCATCTAGTGATAGTAAAATGTTGTTTACCTCAAAACATATTGAGTATATTTTTAATACATTTATACATATCACTTCTGTCCAGCTTGCTTGCCTCAAGCTATGAGAGGGAACCAAAAGATTTTTAAAAAGACTAACATATAAAACATCCAACAGTCATAGGCACCTATACTCTAAAAAGAGGCCATGTGAATGATTTTGAAACTAATTTAAAATACCCTAACAGGTAGTGTTTTCTGCTTTTGGGGAAGATGGGTTGTTTTTTTTGAGGAGCATATCTTTAGTTTTTATAATTAACCCCCAACTTGGTTGTTCTCAGCTTGGGAAATAGCAACTCCTACATGTAACTGGGGATGCTGGGACAGTTTTTAGGTCCTGGATTTGAATACCCTCAATGTGTCCCAGCCTCATGTCGGGGAATAGACATGCTCCCATGTTCCCCTTTTCTTTTGCTTCCTAGAGTGCCTTCATTTCTTGTGATTCTGGATTCTCCCCAAAGTGGGTCCCAGGTCAGACCACTGAGGAACAAAATGCTTGTGTGGGTTTGTGTCATGGTACCCTCCAATCGGTCAGGTTAAATGCAGTAAACAAATCTTAGTAGAGTACTGTGCTGTACTTTTCCATTTTATGGCAAGATAAATCAGTGCACCACAGGAGATCTGATCTGTCTCTAGGTTCACTTCAGGAGATTTGGATCTGTCTCTAGAGAAATAGGCTTTATCCTAACATTATCCTTATGCAGGCAGACATACCAGTTCTCCCTGAAATTTCCCTTTTGCAGACAACCCTTGGCAATGCCTCCCATTTCTCATCAAATAAAAGGTATTGAAGGAGGCTTTTATGAAGGATCCCTACCAGAGAAAGTCAGCACATTTTCATGTGGGATTCTGAGTCCTTCTGCAAACAGGCATTTCTCTTCAATACAATCTTACTCAGAAGTCTTCCTGTCTTCTCTCAGACCAGAGAGCAGGAGGGTAGGACTGGGAGTCAAAGGCTCATGGCTTGAGTGCTGCAGAAGACTTGCACTGGTGTGCCAGGTCAGTCATGCTCTGCTGTGTTACCCGCACAAAGGTGCTAGAATAGCAAAGCACCGTAATAAAACCTCACCAACCAGAAAAAGCAGTAGGGATTTTCCCACAGCTGTTGCAGAATTCATAAGTAAGTTCACACAATTACGATATTTGGTATAAATGAAATGCCATCGCACATGGTGCCTCTGGTGGTCTGATGATTGCTAGGGTGCAGCTTGTATCACAGAGCATGCATTTACTGGCAAAAGGGGAGTTTATCTATTCTATCATATGTGAAAGGGATCTTATTTGGGATTTGCTGTAGAAGAGCAGTGTAGTAGTTAAGCCAGCTCTACAATTTTATTGCCTGTTACAGCTGAATTTTCAAGAAAGGCTGTGATTTAGATCACAGAAAGGAAATATCTAAGTGCTGTATATGGTGTCAAATGTGCATAAGTGATTGAGCACATCTGTTTATGAGGTACAATACTTGAGTGATAATGTTTATGAGGAGTTCTGTTAGGGTGAATAACATAGCTGCTGCTTAAATGCCTGTTTGGATTGTTTTTATATCCACTGATTTAAAGTAGATCTAAGTAGATTGGTCACATATTCCAGATTTGTTTGTTTGTTTGTTTGTTTACTCTTACAGAGGCCAGGGAAGAAGTTTTAATTAGTTCTGTGCCAATGGAGTTCTAACCTCTCAACCTTAAGAGCAAAGTAGGGGACTGTGAAATCCCAAGGTGGCAGCCCCATATGAACCTGAAACTTGCAGCTCTTCACTGCTTTATGTAGACTCTTCCTTCCAAAATTTAAGGTAGCAGTATTTTGGCACATGATTAGCATTTTATTTATAATATTCATAAAGTGGTATTTCAGACAGCTTAGCAGCAGAAATGCTAAGCCTAAGTTAAATTTAGGATAAGTGTTTTCTTAAGAATTTTTTTTCAAATAATTTCATCTCACAGTCATGTAGAATGGCAGATGTTTGCAAATCTTGGTGTAAAATTGATTGAAATATTTTAAGAAAACTGAAATAATGTCAGTGGTAAAATTTATTTTACCAAGTGCAGATGTAAGACATCAAGTTCTCAGACTGATGGCAGAATTAACAAAAAACACCATCTGGTTCAATAATTATCTGAGAATACCCATATTCTTGGATTTGTTTTAATACCACTTAGTTCCCAGCTTTATTTTATCAGTGTTTGCACACCAATGAGACTAGATTGTGCAAAATGAAGACTACTTCCATCTGATCATTTTTAAAAAACAACGTGTTTTTGCATGAATAATGAATCTTTGAATTGTTACTAAACAAGCAAATTATTTGCGTATGTGTCACATCGGTTATCAAGTTTGCACATGTGACAGCTTCAACAGCCGTCACATAAAATGCATAGAGCTTGTAACCATATGTTTTTGCTTGACAAAAAGCTAAAACTCAAGATCAATTTTCAATATGGGATGCACAAATTAACACTTTAAAATGCTCCACAAATTTGGCAAAATACGCAGAAATAGCACGTTTCTAGATATTAACTGATATCTTTGGATTCGACCTTAAGGTATTCAATCATTTTGATTAAAAGACTGATTTCTCATAAAACCACAGTCTGTTGGAGGCGCAAAGCCAATGACATTTGAGCATTCATATATTTTCATAAACTTTGAACAATGTCAGTGAGACACCTCTTCAATCTTGGCCACACAACAGCAGGGTATTCAATCTTTCTTTAGCTTAAGACAGAAAATTTGAATATCAGCATAGGGTTATTAATGTGACAGTTCACATGGTGTGCACCATGTTGATTCTTAAAAAGCAGATCTGTGGAATGTATAGAGTACTCTGCTTTGTGCTCTTGCTCTTAAAAATCCAACAGAAAGCCTTAAAATGCATTTTTACAGCTTGATCATTGCACTTTTTAGTAGTAAAACATGAAGAGAATTGACTGCAGTTTTACACCTTGAAAGTTACTGGTATTATTTCTGTGATTATGTCATCTGTTGTGTTTAATATTAAAGATGTACAACAGATCTCATAGTGTATTATTTAATTCTTTTTGTTTGTAAAAAAATGGCATTAGGAAGTGACTAAGCAGCCATGCAGTTAAATATTTAGTTGCTCCACCTCCCCCTTTTTCTTGGCTGGCTTGATGTCTGTCAAAATTTATAGCATTCCAAATAAATAAATAGACACCCCTCCCCGTGCTTATTTCTTTAAATTCAGATTTTTGAGTAATGTAATGTTGTTCAGTGTAAGCATGTCATTTTACATTACATCATGTTGCAGGTCAGATGCAATGTAACTTTTTATGATGCATTGTAAATGACAAAACATGCTGCAATATGTGATATATATTGGTACGTGCCCCTGATAACATCGCTTTTTCTTTAGAGTGTTGTCGCCTGAGCAGCTTGGGAGAAACCAGATGGGCTGTGAGGGGAAGATGAGCAATTCTGTCTTGCCCAAACTGCAAATGTGACAACACACTGTTAAGACAGGAGACAGCGAGGTGCATGTGTTAATATAATACAAGGCACCCACAGATGTCCCAAAGTTTTCATTTAAAAAGCCCTGTTAAACAAACAAAACCCAGAGTCTCATCCTGTTTCAGTGACAGTGGGAAGATCTGCTACTACTGGGTGCACAAGGTGGGGTAGAAGTCTGATTGGTTTTATATCTGTAGTGCATGTGCTGGTAAATACTTGCTACTGTTGTACAGGAAGAAGCAAGGAATGTGTCTGAAATGCTGGAATTCGGCATTTCAGTTGCTTCACCAATTCCAAATTTACTGTAATAATTTAATATTTCTGTAGGATCTTCTATCTCAAAGGGTGTTGAAATCTCTTTCAGTTTTTCATCACATCCAAAACAATCACTCCCCTAAACCAGCCATAGCTGAGGTGAAACATGTAGGGTTTTCAATACAGAGCAACATTATATGACTAATGTAAGTTTCAGTTCAAAGTGCAGGGGAAACACAGGTTAGTGTTATATAACTTAAAAATACTGGAATTTTACCTGGACATTCTTGCTGTTGGAAAATGTGCTACAGGAATCTACCACAAGTGTCTCACCTGAAGAACTGCACATCATTTCCACCTGTGTGATGCCCCACAGTGATAGCAACAAATGTAGTAAAAGGTCAATATTCTTCATGGCTTGAAATGTCCTAGTTAGGACATTAGGTGAAAAGGCTTCTTTTTCCTAGTAGTGTGACCATGTGTAAGCTGTTCAACATTATGCTTTCACTATTATTAGTTTACTCTCATTTTGTTTTTAGACTGTGAGGCCTTTCAGAGGATTGCTTCCCTCAGCTGCTGTGTTTGTACAGGGCCTGGCACAATACCCCTAAGAACAATTACAACATATAAATTGCATATAAAACACTACTAATACAGCTTAATTCCATGCAGGGCTATCACTTCACTGGTAACTCAGAAGCAAAAGTAGCATGAAGCTCACCACTAACTTTTCTATGCACTAGAGCCTGATTTAAATAAAGAATTCTTCTAGCTCATGTCCACCAGTTTCCAAGCTTACTGCAGTTGTAGACCTAATGTTAGACCTGAAGAGCAATTTGTGATGCTGATTCAGGTGGTATTACCCATCCATGTGTTTGGATGCATGTGTATTTCTCAATCAATTACACGCTCTTCTCTTGTTGTGAGGTTGGATGGACTGAATTTTTCACAAATGGCAGAGTTGCACACAGGCTCCTAAATAAAAAGTATTAAACTACATCCAGAAGCCTATAAGAAAAGCAGCACACTATCTTAGGAATTGTATATATTTGGGGGGGTGTGGTTATGTAACTTCTTTCACCAAAATAAAATTTTAATTACAATTTGGTTTTGGCCTTGCTCCGTATCTTTGGAACACTTTCCTTTTTCTATGCCTTCTCCTGTCTATGTAGTCGGTCAAGTTGTTCACTGAATGCTTTTTGAGACTTTTGTTTGAGTTCTGTTTTCTTCAAAAGTAGAAAAGTGAAAGCATAGGGAAAAAAAAAAAGACTGCAGAAAATCATTTCATGTAATGGTTAAAGATGCCTTAACTGGAAGAAAAAAGACTCTTATTTCGTGGGTTTGGGGTCCTTATTGAAGCCTTCTAGCAGTGAAGGGTTTTCTTTCTTCTTTCTTTTTCCCAGTACTTCTAATGAGAATGTTGCTATATAATGAAAAAATCTACAGGACAAAATCTTTCCTGTTTTAACACAGATACCATGTCACTGGCTCTCTTCTACTTGTGCAGTTGTGATGAAAGCTATATGAATGGCTGAGCTGTTCCAAAAAGCAGTATTTTCATTCTGAGTAGAGAATAGCTGTGGGAAGACTAAGAGCTTCTTGATGCTGCTTCTTTTTCCACTAACTTTTCTTCGTTATTCAGCCGCAGTAGAAATTGGGTGGGAATTGATAATCCTTTAGGAATGTAGCTTTTGACACTTATCTGGTGGATGATAATTAATGCATTCCAAGAGGATTATCATAGTGGACTGTAGTTATAAAAGAGTGACATTCCATTTACGTGGAGTGAAACTTTAATATATGGCTGTCTCTACCACGTATTTTTAGGAGAAATCTTCAACCTTTCAGTTCCAGACAATGTAGCTCCACCCAGTCCAGCTCTAATGAGCAACTGTAGGTACAGGCAGTTTTTACCAGGATGTTACCATGTCTCAAAAGCACAGAAAACCCCAAAATATTGTTGTTAACACAGCATGTATGTAACCTTTTCTGAGATACTCAAGATGAAGCATTTTGTTTATTGACTTCAAGAGGAGTAATGTTGGAAAAGATTTTGAAATAGAGGATGAAGACTGGGTGCAATGGGATTAAGACAGGTCTTTCATTTCTGTAAGCAGCATTTTTTATTATAAACTTCACTGTAGTATTGCAATAGAATGAAATTTTCATAGACAAGTTGCTCAGAACTGAGATATCTCTAAAAACTTGCAAATTGCTTTATCACTTCAATAATAAAATAGATATGTTTATGATTTATGATAGTGCTTTTTTTGGCAAGGTTAGCTGGTCTACTCTACTGTCTTTTGTGAGGGACAAAGCAGACCTTTTTCCTGAAATCAATGGGATTTGGGACTGACTTGCCCATCCCAACATTATATGGGACAGGAGTCTGTCCCCCCTATGGGTCTAGGGAGCATCTTGGCTCAGTTGAAAGGGTCAGCTTGCTTATGGTACTGATTACTGGGGGTGTAAAGTTCTCTGGAGGATTAGGAGATGAATGGGTTTTGCATCTATTTAAAGTGCAAAATACTTAATATTGATGAGGTTGATAGATATATATTACCACCGTTAGGTTCCAGGTGTTACAGAACACTGTATGACAGCATCAAAAAGGCTATCACTGATTGTATCATACCTTATTGTATAATCTAGGTAATTTTATAACCTTCAAGCAGCCTGCTATGATTCAACTGCAGGAAAGATTGTCAATATACATTTGAGTATACCTTTGCATTTGTTCTTTTACTGTCCTAAGTTAATCTTAGGGAGGAAGTGTTATTAGCCACCAGCCATTTGTCAGGCTGGGCTTTGTTTTCTGTTTCACTGCACTGACTTCTGCATTGCATTGCAGATGCTATATGGATACTAACAGGCTCACTGTACTAATCTGCAGCAGCACTCCTCTCTCTCTCCAGCAAGAAAAACTCCTTTCTGATATTTCATTAGTGTGTTTGGTTGGTTCAGTACTAGAATTTAAAATCTAGTTTTGTGTTTAATTACCTTTTTGTTATGAACTACTGCCAATCTGGAAAAAAGAGTATTTGTCAGTAAAAAAATAAATCAAAAATGTCAGGCAATTCTCAGAACTACAAGAATAGTTTTAGAATCAAAGTATTCTGTAATGTGCCCAAGTTGAGGTCATATTCCTCCAATACATCCTGACGCACAGTAAAGATTACATAATTGTTAATAAGAATACCATCTCAAAAAATACATTTCCTTTATGTAGAAAACAAATTTGTGTCATAGAGCTGTAGGTGTAGGAAATGGAAATAATTTATAGGGTCCCCTAGTCGAACCCACATGAGATACAAGATTACTGAATGAAATAAGTTTAACAGTGCTCTGTCCCATCTTTGCTGTGAAAAGCAAAGACCCATTTAAATTGAAATTTTAAATAGCTTCAGGAAGAAAGAAAATCTCAACATTTGTAAAAGAATGTAAACTCAACATTTAGAAGGATCAGAAACCCTTTTTAAATACATTGATGAAAAATATGTCGTAACATTGGAGTTGATGCAGGGAAGAAGCCGTATTTCAATCATTAAAAGCCCGATGGATAAGCACGTTGCCAGGATCTTGGCTAGGCTGTCCCCAGGTATTGTGCCAATTAGGTGAGAGACAGAGCCAAAATTAGTACCTTGAAGACAACAAATATGGGAGATATTTTCAAACTAAGAGGCATCCTGGAACAAATAAGTCAGTGAAAGTGTCCTTGATCTCCTCTTATTTTTTATGGCAGTATTCTTCTCTCATTTCACTTCATTCTGATTTATTTAATTTCTATATTGTTATCTTCTTTGTACTTCTAAGAAAATCTCCATTTTATGTGGGTCCATTGGAAGTTACCATGACAATTTGATTTTTCTTGGCCCCTTGCTTTTAAGAGGTGAGGGTTGCAGTCTACTGACTTTTTGATATCAGCAAAATAGTCCTAGGTAACTCTGAAGATTAATGTTACAAACACAGTATGGTACCTGAATGTTACAAAATATTTGAGGTAACAACTTGGTCTCATCATCACCTTAATGTCCCATTCTCTCCTCCTCCAAAAAAGGTAAGCAAGAAGCATTCATACATATGCTACATCTGGCTTGATTTCTTTTTCAGTTTTTAGGTTCAAATGGTCGTAATGATTAATAACATAATGGCTCTGAGACATTTAATTCTTCTCTCAAAAAGGGAGATAGTAAATTTATTCTTTCACAAAAGGACATCCGTTTTAAGTGTATAGGGAAAATGTATCAAAATATTAATTAGACTTTTCTTTTGTTTTGCTAGTTTGCATTAGACAGATGGAATTCTGATCTTTAACAGCATCATGACTCATGAAACTGCTTGTGTACTAAAATGCCATTATTAACACAACAGTAGTTTTCAGCAGTTGGTAATTATTGGCATAATTAAACATTTATCAAGAAACAAGTATTTATCATTCATTAAACTTTCATTAAAAATCCATCTTAGCACAAGCTAGATTAGCCAGTGATTTTCAAGTGATAACTTCTTAACTTGTGGCAGGAACATAGAGCATTTTGATGGCAAAGAAAGTCGTGCATAATGCAACCTTTCAGGTTTTGTAAACAGTTATAACATTTCAGAGTTAGGAGTGCTATTTTTAAGCTTTCTATAAGACTCAGACAAGAAAGCACTTGGCTATTTTCTGTAGGGTTTACTAAGTTTGGCACTTTTTAACAGTGTATTTGGAAAAACAAGATGCCCTTGGCCGTGAAAAGCCAGTGCTAAGTTTGATTTATAACTGCATTTACATGACTTAAATTCCCTCAAAGCCTGATATGTTTACATATATTAAGACTTTGAAATTTATTTTTGTTAATGGATCATCTCATAAAATCTGCCTTATGGTTTTGCAAAAGGATGGAATCTCAGACTGGATGTTTGTAATTGGGAAATCTTGAAGAGATGTCTGGTCCTGATATAGTATTTTCCAACACTTCAATACTTCTTGTCACTAAAGAAGAAAATAAGCATATTTTCTTTTTTTAAAGGAAGAGACCCGTTACATCTCTGAAAGGTTTTGCAGAGTTTTTTATTTTTTTATTTTGCAGAGGGAAGTATGAGACATTATGCCTGGTCTGTTCAGTTTTGATCAATTCTTTGAGATGGCAAATTGATCATTTTTTGGCATGTTTAGGTATGAATAACGGTAAAGTAATTTGTGTGAATTTCAACATGCACAAAAATAAGATTAGTCAATGCCCTGTAGTTCCCTCTTATTCCAGTTTCCGTATTTAACTCTTTTTAAATCTTTTCTCCTTGGTTATTTATTTTCCTTGGTTCTCATCTGCCATTTCCACTAACCCTGATTATCACAGAAGCCCTGGCTTACTTAATCTTACAGCTACCAATTGGCTATCTTACCTCCCAGCCCTTTGTTTCCTCTCTTGCTTATAGGTACGATAGGGTGTATTACTTAACCCCTCCTACAGAGTCACTGTTTTGCAAGAGGTACCAATTTGGCAAGGTTAGTGTAAGTTTAAAATGCTGTAATGTGATTGTGTAGATTGTGGTGGAGAAAAAACAATATTTAGTGAGCAAGACTGTCTCAGAAAGCTCCTTCACGTACATACAAGAGCTTCACATCTTAGCCCATATTCAGCAACTTTGTGTTTTCTCTTGGGCAAAAAATTTACTGTATCAGTGCTTTTATGTCACAAGAATGAATTGAATTCGTACCCTTTAGTGCAAACAACAATAGACAGAGTGGTAACCTAGTGGAAAACAAATAGACGCCCCGTCCCTTTTGGGGATTCAGAGAGGTTCAGAAAGATGGAGCTGACGGTAGAGAGGTGGCAGATAAAAACAGGCTGAAGCAGGAAAGAATCCTGCGGTCATTTATTACCATGCCATCTTCATAGTGTTTGCTGAACCAAGGTGCAGAGTAATGATTCAGACAAATGATGTTAATAATAATAGCTGGCCCTTTGGCAAAAATGGAATACCTAGTATTGCAGCATGAGACCTAATCAGATTCTCCAAAACTTGCTTCAGACCGATAGAATTTTTTGTCTTCAGGTTTTCCATCAATAGATTCTCCCTGGATACTATATTTTTAAAGGAAGCAAAGTGATAAACAGTTATTTTCCATCAGAGTAAAACCCCAAGTATTTTAAATATTATGATATTTAATTTATAGATTAAAGCTAGTTTTAAAATACCATGTTACTTCTAGTTTATTTTTGGTGGAATTTGAACTGTTAAAATCAATGGTATCTACAAGGTACTTGTAGACATCATGGATTACTTGATCACATTTAGAAACTTTCTGGAGTTCATAATCTTTTTTTTTCATATAATCAACACAGAATTCACCTTATTTATTGTCAGTGAATAATAGCATGTATGCTTTACAGTAGTTTTTGTTGCATGTAGAGTATCACTGGTAAAAACCGTCTCCGTGTAAAGCCTTGCTATGGATTTTAAACAAGGGGTAGTTACTCATAACTACTGATCTTATTAACTGCTTTGATCTGTTGTTAGGAATTTGTACATAAAAGAACATTTGCACCCAAAAAAGCTTACTAACCATTTTGCACTGTTCAGGTTTTGTTGTTCTTTTTAATAATACCTGCAATTTTTAGGCATATAGGTTGAAATTATTTTTATTAGCTGTTTTTCTGTTAACAACATAACCAACATCTGTTTTAATCTAAACATCATCAGACTTATTAATTAGGTACATTTTGGCATCAATTTATCACACATGCTTTGACACTTTTGATACTTGAAGCGTAAGCTATTATGTGTAATGAAAAAAAAAGTATGATTTGGAGTAAGTGTTATACATCATCTGTAGGGGACAATTATGTTGGCATGTGGGAGGTTAATGTACACACTCTAGATTCCTTTGCTTGATTTGCTGTTTTCTTCTTCATAACTCTAGGTAAACAGTTTGTGCTGCTATTTAATGCACAGGTTAAGTGTAGTTGCAGGCTATTATACATCATTAGAGTAAGTAATATTCAGCTGTGGAAGAAAGATGGAAGCTTTTCACTTGTAGCCACTTGGACATTTCATTTTTCATCTAGTATGCCACTGCAAAAATTAGTTGTGGCAGGCCTGATGTAATTTATAGCCTGGTACCCTGAAATTAAGCAATGAATCACACCATTTTGGCTGATTAGAGTTAATGCATTTTTCCCGATGACATATTTTGTAAAACAATGCAGTTTATTCTAAACTTTGCCTTATCCGACCTAGTAATTTCTCACGTCAACCTGTTCAATGGATTGTACCATGTACAGTGCACTCTTATCACCAGCTTTCTTTTGGTATTGTATTATAGTTATCTCCCAGCTTAAAGGGACAGCCTTCCCTTTCTTTCCTAATTTTCTCACTAAAAAACATCAACTTTCCTCTCCCTCTGTCCCTCCATTCTCAAACCAGAGAATTCGAAAGCAAAACACAGAGTAACACAATTCAATGCAGCTTGACTGAAAGTGGAGGATGTAATGATCAAGTGAGTAGAGACCATTGGATTGTGCCTCAGGCCTTCACACTCCGGATCTGGTCAATAACAAATTTATTACTAATCAAATCCAGTAAATACAAAACAGCATACATTTATTTTTATTTGGCACCTAGCTGGTCACGGAATAATAATAAAACCGGTAGTCAGAGAGACTGCCTTTTGGAAGAAAATGATACAGCCAATGCATATTGCACTTAAAACTCCTGTATATCATAAGCAGATGGCCAGCCCCAAGAAGCCTTGTTGTATTTTCTGATTACCAGTAGGCATTGTGTCCCACTTGCCTGTGGAATATATTAATGGTTCCAGCTCTTGAGTTTGGAGAATTCTGTGTGCTGAGATACTTCGTGATAGGGAGAGGTATCACTGCAGAACAGGATCTATAGGTATTAGTGTCAAGAAGAATAATGTCTTCCTTGCCCTTTTTCCTGGGTTATTGCATGGGGCATACAAAGACTGGAATGAGTTAATAGAAAACAAAGAAACTAAAGGTGTTTGGAGAGGGGAGTGAAATCAACAACATAGCTGAGACGTGAATTTTACTGTTGCCAAAAATGTGTGACTCTTCTTTCCCCCCAAAGTACAAACATGCATAAGAGCAAAAGATATAATCGTTGCAAGCATCTTACACGGTGTAAGACCGACACAGACAAACAGTGCATAGCTAATGTAAAGCTGACATTCAGTATCCAGGATTTTTTTTTTTGTATTCACATTTTTTTATATGTGTGTGCATGAAATTTACTAAAACTTCTCAGTGCTGCAATTTGTTACGCAGACACATTATGAATTACAAAGTGTAGTCGAAAGATGTAAACTGGATAAAATTATTTGGAATATTTAACAATTAAAAAAATGCAGCTTCTGTTGTTTGAAAGTCAGATAGAAAAAAAAATTCCTTATTTCTTAGTTGATGGAGTACCCATATTTTTGAATGGTCTGTGAAAGCCAGCAAGAGTCTGCAACATGTAGGAGAAAAAGGCAGCACACCTGCAAGACTCCAGCCTACCTTGTTCACACCCAGGATAGGAGAAAATGATTTATTATCTGTCCCTTGAATTTCTCTGAGCGTTCTGTCTAAACTTTAAAAGCAGATTACATTTGCGATTAAACCTTAACAAATGTTGTTTTAACTAGACTGCAATATATGTTATTGACAACAAGCTTTTTTCCCCCGAAAATAACATTGGTGTTTAGGCATGCAATTTACAAAAATGACAAGGAAGGGTGGTACTTTTCCCAAGGTGAATGTGAGTTGACTGATTAGCTGGTATTTTAACTTAGATTCTTGCAAATTACAGACATAAGAAACCCTGCAATTTATATGTACTTTAGAAGTGAAAGCTTTAATCCCATGATTCATGAAAGTAAAGTGGTAATAATTTAAGTACCATATTTTATTTATCCCTTAGAGTTGTCAGCTGATACCAGAAGTATTCTCACTATTTTTGGGTTGCTGCCTTTGGCCACCTAATTGCTTCTTAGGAAGTAAGAGGGAAATTGCTTATATAACTACATGGATTGTCTTTGGCAACGTCAAACCAAGGCATCAATCAGTCCATCTGGGTAAAATCACAAGCTGACTCCGATATTGCTAAATATTTATACTGTCAAATACACACAGACATCCAGATGAAAAGAGGCATTCATTAGGAATGCTCCAGCTTGTCAGTTTAAAGATGTAGATTAGAGCAAAACCTCCCACTATGATACTGAGTGCTCAGGAAAAGTCTATATTTAGCCATTCTGAGCAATAAATATCATCATATTGCCTCATTTAGGTAAATAGAGAATGAATATTGTCAAGATGATCTAGAGATAATGTAAACAGATCCCTGTTCAGAGTCTGTGTTACTAGGGTAAATTCCAGGACATTGGTGTGCTGCTGATGCTTTTTGGTTTAACCCTATTTCTTAATTGCATTCTTATCCCTGTTACATTAACAGTAAGATTTCTTCTTTGCAGATCACAAGGGTAGGGGGGAAAGAAAGAGATAAGGTGGGGTTTCTTTTTAAACAAAAGTTGATTTTAAATCCGAACTGAGCTATTACATTAATTAGTAGTTTTGCTCTAATATTTTCTTGGCACTGCTAAAGACTGCTGCTGCTGCTGTTGCTAGAAAATACTGATCTCTGTAGCAACGCTGAAGCTCATTCCAGAGTTTAACATGGGAACTGACAAAGCCCATCAGTCAGCAGAACATCACAGCTCTGAGGTTAAGACATGATTTCAAGAGTACTCACAGTTAAGACTCATAGTGGAATTTCGTCTATGCACTTTTATTTTCTTTTCAGTGATAAGATGAGGCATATTGTAAGAGTAAGCAATGAAAGATCAGTACTTTAGTGAGAATTAAGTTAGAGCTTCAAAGTGGGTGGCTTGTCCTGACAAATTAAAAGTAAAATTTGTTCACTATACTATATATACAAAAAGGATAGCAGAAGGAATTTTTTTTTTACCTTTTGGGGAAGGCCTGTGCCTCCCTCCATAGAATTAGCACCTTGGAAGTTACATACAAGGAGAGTGGTGACTGACGTCAAAGTTTTAGTTAATTGCACAAGATGATTTTTTAGATTAATAATTAACATCTCTCTTTATAACTAAATATCTGTAATTAATCAGCAAATCATAATGTGGAGACTAATTAACTTCAAACTCAAATCTTAACAGAAAATCCATATTACTATCCAGCATCATTAATTACTCTAGCAATCAAAGTTATTCCCCATGAGATTTGACATAAAGCTTTGTAGGTTTATAAACTGAGCTATTATCAGAAAAAAAATTTGAGAGGAGGTTCAAATAGCATTATAGATAACTAAGGTATTAGATGGGAAATTTAAATAAGTTTTTATTTTGTCTGTATTATATTATCAATAATCCACTCACTGAAGCTGGGTAAGTAACTAAAAGAGTGCAATTCCATTTTTACCATGTGTATGTGGTTTTTTGTTGTTCTCTTTTTTTTTTTCCCCTTTTGGGTTTAGTGCAGTGATTTCAGTCAGAGGATTCATTTGTCAGTGTCTTTTAAAAATATATTACACTTTCTGGTAGCATTTGCTGTAATGATATCCAGGCTAGTTATCTGTTTAAGAAATAGATTAACAGCTGTTTATGCCCTAGTATGATTCACAAAAAACCCAAGGACTGAGCCTTAAAATACAGAAATATCTTTAGCAGTTGATTAGTCAGTGTTCAGTGGAAAAAAGGACAAAGTAGTGCTGTTATGCCAAAGAACCTTGGCCCAAACAAATCTTATTTTAATTAGCATGGTCATCACAACTAGGAAGATTTGGAATGTGTTCATGTTAATTTTTAATAAACAGGAAAGCCAGTAGTACCATTATAGCACACTGAAATCCCTTAGCTGTTTTTCATTTAGAAAGTTAGGTGTTAAAATTGTGTCTAAAAATCCACATTTCAATTATTTTATCACCTAGTCTTGCAAGTGCACAAATCTGATACTGTTCTTTTGTGTGGCAGCTGTAAAAATCGTAAGCAATTTTTACTGTCAAGAAAACTCTGAATAAATAGAGGCTGTTAACTTAGGCAGATATCTGAGGTTATTTGGTGGCAATCAAGAACTCACAGCACTTCAACTAATGGGTTATGATCAGAAACTTCCTAATAGCCAGCTAGACGGATCTGAATATGAAGATTTCTATAATTTTGTTGTCAGCTTGTGATGTACTCTAGTGCTAATTATTTGGAACAATTATGTTTTCCTAATAACAAAAGAAGAAGCAGTGAATTAAGCAGGCTTACCTTCAGATCTTTAGATAACAGTTTAAATGCACTTGCCATTAAGAAATAACATTTCTTTTTCCTGTATGGAACCCTAATTATTGAAGATGCTTGTCTTTTAAAATCTACTTCTACTTTTTTAAAGCATGTTCAATGTGTCAGTTTACACTGATGACTTCAGTAACTAGTATTTTCTCAGTCTTAGTTTTATGCCCGTACCTCCCATAGACTGCTTACTTCATTTGGTTATTCAAAAACCATAATTAGTGCAGTAATTAACATGTGGATCCTTCAAAGGAAGACTGTTAGAATCATGGGACGTCTCTCATCATTCTTGCTGATGTATAGATGATAAAAAGACTTGGTTGAGGTGACAACAGGATTTGTATTAATGCACATTATCCGAACTGCAGGGAAATTCAGACAGAACCGTGGTCCATGGAGTCTTTCCTTCTGAAAAAAGTAATTATCCACACTGTTTCTATAATGTAACTAGGTGTTATCCTGCATTTGCAGCTGTCAAATCATTTGTTTTAAAACCATTATTTTAAACCTTATGAATACTTGAAAGTTTGGGGGTTTGCATGTTGTCTTTTGACCAATTACAGAAGTGGGGTGCAGCAAGTGCAGCAATAAAAACAATGATAATAGTAATTTATATCAGCATAACAGATTCCTTCTTGACAGTTGATTTCAGAGATATTTATGGTAATTAAGTTGATACCATCATAAAATTGCATTCATAAAGAATAGGCCAAATATAATTTTATTTATTTTCCCTGGAGAAAATATATTTTTTGTTTGTTTAAGATTTCAGATAAGCTGAATCTGTTGTGTTTTCAAACTATATTAAATTGGTTGTTGATACATGAGTCTCTGTATGGCTCTTGTAAATATATTCCAGTTTTTCTCTGAGATGCTTACAGTCGATGCTTTCAGCTTCGATATACAATGTTTTAAATTAGTGCATTAAGGAAATTCACATTGTTTCATTCAGCCTTTAACTTTCTGTAAGTAGTGGTCCTCTTTTTCACATTCAGTGACATATGCCAGAAAAATTCAGTATTTTACCCTACGGGCAGCCCATGGGACTGGGATGAAATGGCCTCTATACATAGGGTATGACTTTATTTGCTAAAGAGGTTATTTGAAAAAGCCCTTAGGGTACTGCTGCCCTTTTGTCCCTCAAACTAGTAGGGGGAAAAATATAAAAGGAACTACACAGTAATCCCTTGTAGACAGGTGACCTTAAGCCAATTCTATACTGTAAGGTTTGTTTCCATTTAAACTCAAAACAGACAAAGGAGAAAAGCAAAATGCAGGTTTTAATCTATTGCATTTTTTTCTGTAAATGTCTGTCAAATACAGACAACTTTTACTGCAAATTCATAAAACTGAGTATCATTCTGTATAGTTTAACAATGTGTGCTATATTTTAGCAAATATAGCATCTGAGGACTGATGGAAATAAACCTACCTCTGTTCATTTCAGGTAACCTGTTCAGAATTTTATTTTCTTTACAACTGTTTAAATCCTGCATGTGCAGCCAATTAAGCAAACCCTGTGATTCCAGTCTTAACATTAAGAATTAGTCACCATTAGGACCCACTGAAAAAACCAGCAACCAGTTTGTCCTCTGAAGTTCTTTTTTCATCTGTTCTTAGCATTTACCATTGATTGATGTTAGCAGTGCTGTGGTCAAACCCGATGTTATCACAGGGTCATGGTCCCACTGCACTTGCACCATTTGGTGGTGGTGTGTTTGGTATTTCAACCTGTGTTCAGCCACAATGGTTTTCCAGTGAACGCCACAATATTATTCTTTATATCATGCAATCAGCTGTTACGAGATATGCACCATCCCATCCCAATGTGATACTACTTTTCACTAGGCAGGCTTCAAAACACCATTATAAATTATGAGCAGCAGCTCTGAACCCACCTCAGGATAGCCTCTCATAAGTCACAGGTGTGACATCACGGAGCACTGTAATTAATGGGTGTTATGCCACTCCCTTGACTTATGAGTTTTTCAGAGGCTTTTAATTACTTTTGAGTTGAAGCCATTCTGGCAGAATTTTGAAGGAACTCCGGTGGCAGCCTCTTCTGAATGAAGCCGTTCTAGCGACATTTGGAAAATGAGCCACTCTGGTGGCTGAAGGAAAATGTTTCAGCTGTTCTTCACGCCTGGTAGTCTGCAGGGAGGTTAAGGGAAACAGCTTCTGTCGACTGCTGCAGGCACTTAGTTACTGTGTTCCGTTTCTGCATCGGGGGAGGAGCTGTGAAAATTGTGGTCAAATCCATATATTATACAAAATAAAAGAGAGAAAAATATCTGAAAAGCCAAGAATGTCTTGAAGGGTTATCATGATGTCACCAACCTGATTTTGGGTATAGAAAAGCCATTGTTTCACATGTCAGTGCAGACTTCATGTAACTGGTAAAGAAAAAATGTCATTTATCACCTATCAAGAATAAATTATAAATGATCACCAGTTAATCATAATTTAAAACATTATTTTCGTTTCAGTGCCAAAATCCAGTATCAGGAGAACTTCGCCCCTCATATGCACACACCAGAATGCACATATCACAATAATAAGTTAATTCAGGTGTAAAGCTTTGTTCTCTAAACAGCTTAAGCTTCATGTCATTGTTTATGTTCACAAAACACACATATTTCTCCATATGTTGGCACCATATTGGTGTTATCACCATAGCATTCTCTCCTCTTCAGATGATCTTTTGTTACATTTGTTTTTGTGAGGCAAATAAAATATAGTAAATGTAAACCAATTATTTAACCAAATTACTTTGATCGTGGGGAAACTGACAATTAGTGTTACAGCATCTCAGCAGTGAAATCCACACAATAGAGCAGACTGAGATATTCTGTACTGCAGTGTAAGTCGATGTAGTGCATTTATTTTGTGTAGCAAGCTGTGAGAGGAGGAGAGAAGTGCGGGAGACGAGCAAAGTCCATCTTGATGAACTGTTATTCTGTATCTGTGCTGTGTGTTGTGCATTGTTTAGTTTTTCTGGTTTTGCTTGTTGATATATTGGGACAGCTCTTCACAGCAACCTTGATGACTTATGTCAACACTTAAAGCATATACACGTGGGTACAAAATGATCAGCTAATTAATCAATGAGTTAGAGACTTGCCAAACTACCGTTTGTAATTTTGATTTTGAGTAAATACTGATGAAAACAGGTTAGTTTGCTTACCTATAACCATTATCCACTTTAATGGTCTTATCTTTAGCATCTGAATTGGAGAAGAAATATTAAAATTATATGCTCTGGTATGCCCACAGGATCTGGGTTTATTCTCAAACCCTGAATGCATCAGTCTTTCCATGAAAATAGCTGTGAGTTAGGAAAGCATTCTGGGCATTGTCATGGAAATGAGGCCACCAAACACACCACTTTGCTTCAAAATTGCTCTGCAGTGACAAGTAGCTTTTGAAACTGGAGCAGGGTTTTCTGAGCTAAGTGGGCAACCCTATCCATCCTCTGAGATCCACTTTCTAAAATATGTACCCATATATGAAGTCCTAATACCACATCTGAGTGTGCAGATTGGCACTTACTGCATATCCATACATCTCTGTCACAGTTGAACCTGGCCAATCTCATTCTAATGCAGATTAAGATGGTCCTTTATCCTTGAGTATTGTCCTTCTCTCACATCCATACAATAAAAATAACACCAGAAGATGCACGAAGCACTGAGAAGCTGAGGTTGATCTGGTATTCAGCAACTCTTAAAGTCAAGGTCTCATGATACATTGCTTCAACCAGTACAAATTTTAATTAATGCTACAGCATCTTCTCAGCAGCTCTCAAGAATTGAGCAAGTAGGTCATGAGGGAAAAAGAAGTCCTCACCTGCTTCACAGTTCACAGAAAATACCTGCAATCAGAAGCTATTTCAGTCTAGTTTTGAGACCAACTTCAGAAACGATAAGAAAATGTGGCATACATTTTTCTCTCTCTCTGTAATAAAATGAGCCCATCCCAAATGCTAGTTTCGGCTGTGCTCATGAAAAGGGGCATGAGAAGGGCAACAGAGTTAAACATAGTGGCTTGGGACTAGGTGGCTTTTAACCAGCATCCTGATGCCCATTAGAAGCCAGAGTGGATTTCAGAACACTGGCATTTAATGATAAAGAATGAGAAGAATCCAGATTTTTATTTTTGCTTTAATCCAAAATTGTATTCATTGCATTGTGACTCAGTGGGAATCTTGTCCATGTCGTGAACAGGGACACAATTTTACGCTTAATCTCTGACCAGTATTGTTCCTGTGCTATGCACTGGAGGTAACAAAGCTGTAAATGCAAATCATAGGTCTATCTTAGTAATGGAAGTACTTGATCTGTTGGCCAAGTAAAGATTTATAGTAGGTGGTGGAGACAATGGGTACTGGATAGCTGCAGTTCTGGGAGTCAGGCTTCTCAAATCCCTTGTGGCCCGTTGTCAGCGTGGTGCTGCATGATGCCTCAGAAATGGCTAATGATTTCTTTACATTCAGGTTTGGATCTCTAATTCATGGCATTCACACTTGAAAATGTAGATCTTAAGGAGTTCACAGCTTGTTAGATCTTTTCAGTCATGTATCTCTGTCCTCAGAAATAGGAATTTTCTTGGGATGACTGGTTAAAGCCATGGAGAGAGTTGTTTTCAAAGTTGGGCTTTCTGGTGTGTGCGCCACATTTAGATGGTACCTCAACTCTAGGAACCAAACTACCTTCAAACCATCCCAACATATAATTCTTTAAATAATTTGGGTTCAAATACTTAGTATTGTTGTGAATGGATTCATAAAAAAAAAAAAAAACCAAAAAAAAAGAAGTTGAGAAAGAGCTATTGCAGTTGCCCTTCTTTTCTTTTTTTTCCTGTCGTGTGTTAGCTACATTATCTCCCAACCTCTTTTTAAGCAGTTATTTAAGTAAAACTTGGTGTTACTTTTCCTTTTATTATGAATGCTATTTATACATAAATTGGAGCAGATCATGATGCAGCAAAGAACTTTTTATACTGCATAGATTGTGCTGCAAAATAGTGCTTTATCAGCATTACATGCCTCAGTGAGGAATGTTTTGCTGTTTTAAATCTCATCATTATGAGAAGAATTTATTATCTAGATACAAAGATTTTGCTGGAAACTATTGAGCTAGGCTGTTGTCATCTAACCGAAAATGAAAACATGTTCATGATAATTAGACAAGGGGATTAATGAAAAACCCACACTGTATATACTGTTTACATACAACTTCAGAGATCTACTTAATCAATTAGAATATGGTTGCAATCATTTTTGCTTCCTTGCCATGGGACAATCCCAGAAATAATGGGCAATCCTTTGCCCTTCTGCATTTATTCTCCTTGTCTATAAACATGAAGCAAAGTGAAGGTGGTTGAGGTTTCACAGAAATGAAGCACATGGTGTGACAGGCCCATCTGTGCCAGCTTTATGAAACAAAAGTGCCCAATATGATCATCCTTGCCTTTTGTTCCACGACGCTGTTCAGGCGGCAGGTTTGTGAATGCTGCCGGTAGAGTCTGCAAACCTCGATTTATCTGACTGCTTCCTCTCCTGTGCTGTCGTGTCTCAGTTGCACTGCAAGCTTCCCTGCCCCCACAATTTTCTCCCTCTACCCAGCCCTTTTCCCCAGACAAATCTGAGGTAGAACCTCCTAGCAATTTTCCAAGGTTCTGGGCTCAAAGACTAAACTAATTTATTTTTGAATTGCAGATCAAACATAAACTGCAAAGAAGCATTTAATCAGTTAGGAGAAGCAAGGGTATGGCTTGTTTAAGTCCCAGTATCCATAAACCTGTAATGATTTTATTATATTGGTGTCAGTTTTCATTATTTTCATAAATGGGTGTTCCCTGCTTAATGCACGATATTTGCATCTGATGAACCAACGAGTTTAAACATGGTTTGTTTTAATGCTTTGTGAATTTGCATTCAAATTCATCAGAAGTAATTCTATTTGAAATCACACAGGGCTAAACACAGTGGTTGTAAATCCATTTGAATTGAGATGCCAGAATCAGCCCATTAATCTACAAATCTGCAATATAATTTTTGTATGGTTGGTGGGCTTCTGTTTGTTTTTTTGTGGTGAGGCAGAGGGGATACCAAGTGCATGTGTGGGAGGGGAAGTGTTTGAGGAGGTTGTGATGAATTGACCAAGTATATCTTTGTTATGGAAACCGGCCTGTGAAAGGAACATATGAAAGGCCAGAGACCATGGTTTGAGCATGTCTGTCACTGCCACTTGAGATAGTTGCACAAGGAGAAAGCAACTCTCAAATAAGCAGATTTCCTAATATTTAGGATGATAGAGATTGGCATCAGCACCTTCCATTCAGTCTTCAGAGTGTCAGAGTTCACCCACAGCTTGAATTAGTGCTATAAGCCTGCATTTAGTATTTTAAGTCCTCTTGCCTGGATTTTTCTGTGGTCTGTTGTTAAAAAGGGAATGAATAAATGCAGCAAGGCTCACCTCCAACAGAAAGAGGCTCTTTTTGGAAGGAATGAAGGGGGCTGTACTGTAGCAAACAGTGCTTCATTTCTTGAAAGCTGCAGAAGAAATCTATATTTATTTCAGAGAAACTGGGGAATTGTTTTAGTTTCTGTGTTCTTAAATAGGCTGAATTGTCTGAAATTAAGATGTTTGTTTAAGCTAATGGTTACCAGACTTGAAGATGAATATATCATTGTCTGAGAGTGCAAAAGAATGAATGTGTGAGAGGGATTACTCTCTAAGAAGAAAGGTTTATCAACATTTTCCACACTGCACATACTTCTTAAATGTAACAATGAAGTTTTTGAGAAAACTATTTAAAGAAAGTAAATAATACATGTAAAAAGTTACGAAAATGAATAGTTATCCATAATGTACTTAAGCCTTTCAAAAGGAATGTATTCATTCATTTATTTGAATAGGTGACAGTTCAAAATGGAATTCAGCTGATACTTTTGAAAATATTAATGTAATTATTTTGCTTAGTTATGATCAGGCTGAATTCAGTCGGAAAGAGATGTGTTTGGCTGAAGGCAAACGTGATTTTTATTCAAGTTTATGTCTGCCTCCCTCTGGGAACTAGCAGTCCTGGTTTGGCCCTTGTGAAGCTGAAATTAAAGAATCTATGTCCCTGTTTTGAATGGCTTAGACTGGAGCTAACAGGGTCCAATTTGTAAAAGCATTTAAGCCTATGCTTAGCATTAGCTGTATGCTTAATTCCCAGAAGTCTAACTACAGTCCCATTCTTCTGCACTTGCAAGAATTGCGATGAGCAGGAAGTCTGCCATCTGACATCTGTGAAATGAGCTGGTAGACTTGAGTCTTTTTCATAATGAACCAGTTTCCATCTCATAAAATTCTGTAATTGCAGATGGTATCAGTGGACACCTATGACAATCTCAGCAGAGATTGCAGCCCAGCATTCCTCATTATAGTATACTTGGACACTGAACTCCTCTCTGCTCATGAACATGGGGTTGAGTCATTGACAGGGCATTATCAGGAAAATTTCAATGATGTGACTAGAGCTTCACGGTGGGTAAATGGAGTACCTCAACTCTTAGAATTGACAATAGGCTCTCCTAAGAAATGATAATGCTGTGATTAAGATGTAAAACTGGGTCCCAGCACACCTGGGAATTCTCGTGTGACCCTGGCAACACACTTCCTGTTGTTTTTCACTTCTCTGCCTGAAAAGTTAGTATAATGCTTTTTTCATTTTTATGGTGTTATTTAGTGATAAATGTGTTACCAATTGTGAGCAATTCAAGAGATACAGTTTTAGAAGCACATGGTTAGATAGATGCCATTAGATTTTAAACCTGTTCTGTTCAATTTGCATTTGCATGTTCTTGTGCCTAGAACTAGTGGAAAGCAGGCCAATTTTATTTTGCTTCCTACTGCATTGAGGAAATCAGCTTTATGCAAAGAGACCTAAAAATCTTGCATAAAATTCACTCTATTGTGAAAGAGGCCCTAAAAAAATAACATGTGAAAGAAGAAAAACATTCATTTAGGACTTCTTTTGGCGTGTTCTTTTAGGCACTGATATAATTTTTGTTCTGTCTGTGTACATTTTCATATGTGCATTTTCTTTTTATAAAGAAAATAATATCATTCAAATAGCTTTAGAGTCTTTTTTTTTCAGTAGAAGCACTTGAATAATGTTTTGAGGGTGACAGTGAAAGAAATGGTAAACCTTGGTAGGTTTTGGAGTACTGGAATGTATACCAAAAATCAGGTACAAAATCTGTAAGCCCTACCTGTGACTTGTAGCAGCTCTTTCAACTTGTGATGCCATGGGCTGCTCCAAAGCTCTGTAATTGGCACATATTTGAAATAACAAACCACAAGTCCTGGTGATTTGTCTGTTCATGCCAGAAGTTACAAAACTGTGAGCTCACTAAACTATAGTAGCTGGAAAAGGAGTAGGAAGTGTTTTTTTTAAAAGTAGCTGAAATAAGACCCTTTTAACAAAAGTGTCAGCAGGAGCTGTTAGTTTCTTAGTGGTTTAGAAAATCAGATCTTCCAGATATCTAGCTCCAGGCTTCTGGAGTTGGTTTTTTGGTTTGGGTTTTTTGGGGGTTTTTTTGGTTTTTTTTGTGGGGGTGTTTTCTGGTCTCTGTGTTGTCACATATCACAAGTGTTACTGCTTCCATAGAAATCATCATGAATTCCTCTGAAATTTTGTCTGCTGAAACAGAAAAAAGTGAACTAAGTTCCAGCAACAGTAATAGTGCTTGGCTGCATTTATGCTACCCCTAAGGATGCTGTACCAGGTCCTAGGTAACAGCAGAATGATGGCATTCACTGCACTGCATCATGCTACAGACAAGTGAACCACGGTGTTTTCAAACCACTTGGCATTGTTTAGTTAGCATGGTTTTACCCATTACTTGGCTTCAGTAAGAGATAGATATAGATAATAAATCTTTGAACAAAGGCTATCAAAATTAAGAGCCAAGTGGCATTTAAAATATGGTAGAAAAATGTGATCACTATTTAATGTTAAAATGTTCCTTCTTTTCCTAGTCTAAGTTGGGTCTCAGGAAGGAAAAAATTAGAAGAGCTAATGAAATTATCTGGTGGAGTGGCAGGCATTGTTTCCTAGTCTATATTTGACTAGGATTCATGCTTCATATACTGATAGTCATTGCAAGTTCTTTGGATTTTAAGGCTTAAGGCGCCACAGTCTTGAGTGAACTTGAGTTCAGAATGGAGATGTTTACAAAATTTATCTAAGTAGTTCCTGCAGAATCTCATGCTACCTTTCACTGTACTGTTCTGGAATAGTATGGATTTGAATATAAACGGTCATGAGTCGGGTTAAGTTGTACTCTTAACTACTGTGCAATCTATTTATTCCATCTGCAACCTTCATCACCCTGGCACTTGAAAGTGGATGAGTTAGCTGAATTGACTTTCCATTTCTCACCATGTCTAACCATCTTCCTGCATTATGACATGAACATTCTAGTCCTTCATCAAAATCAGATTGTGCTTATGTAATAGGGACAAAAAATTTCTTTCCTCTCCAGCATTTGCAGATTATGTAGCCAGAATATCTGCACTCAAATCTTCAATATTTCCATTCAAGTCAGACTTCTAATAGTTCTTGTTTCACTATCCTGAATATTCTTTAGTCAAGATCTCTCTCCTAGAAAGGTCAAGACATAATTTAGTTGCATCTGTAGCAGAACAATGTGCAGCAGACGTGCCTTTGAATGTGCAATTAAAAATTGCTTTGGCCTGTTTTCTTCTCCTGTTTTACATTTCATAAACTCACATGTAATTTGATGAACACTGTCATTCTTTAAATTTCTTCAGCATTACAGTTCTCAAGGGACTTCTCTCTCATTGAATATAATTTTTGCATATTTACTTTTTTCACAAGTGCTCATATGCAGTAGCACAAGTTCAATCTTAAATTGTTATTTTCTTATTTGCTTATGTTACATCCTGGTTTTCTTTGTATTGATGTTAACGCTTCCAATTTAGTATTAGCTCCATATGCCATCTAAAAGCTGTTGATTTCTACCTCTGGTTAACCAACAATTTAGGTAGTCTTGTCAACAGAATAGTGTGGTAATTATTCAGCTGTTGAACACACAACTTTGCAGCCAAGTGCAAGCAACTTGGTAAGGACCTTCTTAGCCCTTTGGGAGAGCTGCAGTGCAACAGTTTACTTTGCATTTCCCATGCAACCCAGGCACTCAGACCATCTTGCAGTTCCTGCATCAACAGTGCTCAGCAACAGCCTGGAAAGCACCAGCTTTGGTATCTTCTGTCTTGTTTTATCTACATCCTGCCTAGGGCTTTCCAGTGGTGGGAGTGGAAGACAGTTCATTTAAGTGCTACTCTATCAGTAGCACTGAAAATATATTTCTGTCTACAGAAGGGTCAATTACATGAACAGGTCTTCCTTTGAAGATATTCTGGAAACATGCTTTTTCCAGAGGTGAATCATGAAAATCATGAAAATCATGACTTTGGCACAAACTCAGCCCTTGAAAGTGGCATAAAAGACTTACTCATCTCTCCAGCCTCTATTTCCCATCCAGCCTCCCAGAACCAGCACGCATCCCTGCTTCAGGCTTCCTAAGTAATCCCAGCATTACTGCTAGGCCTGTGCCACTCTGAGGTGAAAAATCAGCATGTTTTCTGACACTCATCATTTTGGGCATGGTAAGCCTTGATGCTTTCAAGTGCGCCAGGAGGAGTGAGGGGGCAAAGGGGAAGGCCTGTGCACAGAAACTGTCCCCACCTATAACCAGCCCTATTCCTTCGTCCTCAGATGTTGTTTCCCTTGCACTGAGACTGACTTTTAGGGTGGGAAATCTGATGTCAGAAGTTTGGGAACTGCCTTCACAATTAATTCAGCTTCATCTTAAGCTAGGTACCAGTGTGGAGACAGCTGCACTCGTGGCTGATCTTATGTTGTGATTACACATGTAAGGTTGAAGCGTCTAATCATGTTGGGGTCTTTTTCAAAACACAGGTTGGCATGACCTACAGCTTTCAGACCAAATTATTGTAGTGTTCCTTTCCAGCTGTAGATCTATTGCGAAAATACATAAATATTATTTGCCACTGGCATTACACTTGATGCTGTAAAAGCAAAGAAACAGATCTTTCTCCACTGAAAACCTGTAAAGCAAAAACTATAAAACCCCCTTCCCTTGTTTTCTTCTGAAACTGGTTGTAATGCTCTCTTCCTCTCACTCTGCCAGATTCCTCTCACTCTACAGCTTAACCAAATGTGTGTCACTCCTCCAGTTTTCTTTCCTGTATTCCCAAGCAGGTGAGATATTAAAAGGAAAATATCAACTGTATGTCAGTGCCTAGATAAAAAGCTATAAAATTAAGTTATGAAGCTTTCCCTTTTTAGCAAAATCTCATATTGGCCCAGTGTAGTTCCTTTCTCATGGCAGTTCATCGCTTCTAATCATGCGAATCAGGGATCATTCCAGTATGATTTTGATGAAGTCCACAAAGAGAGTAACACTGGTCTCCTCCAGTGTTTTGGACATTGAAACAGAATATTTTTTTCCACATAAGACAATGCATTAATTGCTTCACTTATTAGATGAGGATTAGCTTTTGATATAAGCCATCCCATAGACTCCTGACACTTTGCATGCTGAGCAGTGCTGTCCTTGAAATTTCTGTAGTGCACAATGATCAGAACTTACCGCTGATGTTTTGTTAGCATTTACCAGCAGTGTCTTGGCAGAGGGTGACCTCCAGTACTGTCTCTAAACATTTTCAATTTACAGACTCAATAATTTTTGCTGCCTTTGCCTCTCATTCTTTTGAGGAGGTCAGCCCTTTGTGAATTTGCCACAAGAAAGAAGTTCAAAATACCCTATATACTTAAACAGCTTAATAGGAATATAGCAGCAATGAACACACGACACACAATTCATTTTAATATTTATAGAAGAAATTCATGTTGTTTTAAGTGTACACAAGCAGCTGCTGTCATTTGGCTATGAGCAGATGTTAGACCTCCGAAAGCTTTGCTGATAATTAAAATACTAACAGTTAGTGTTTTACCCCAGCTGCAGGTTCTGTTTACTGTAAATTTGATTTTAATGGTGCCTCTGTGCAGTTATTGAATAGAGGTTTGTTTTCTACTATACATGCAAAAGTGTCTACAATGAAGACAAATGGTTATTTCCTATAATTTACTCTGGAAAGATATGAATATAGCTGTAACATAGTTGAGTTTATAAATGAAATACAGATATGACTATCACATTTGAAATGGTAGTTTCTGCTGTCTTAACTAACAAAAAGAGCTAGGGAAACTTACTGTTTGTAGTTTTTCCCAAGCATTCCTCTTAAAAACCGCTGTGCTTTTTAAATGGGTTGAGACATGCCCTCAAGCAAAGAACAGGTGCTTCTTTTTACTGAAAGGGTGCATAAATCAGAACAGATAAATACAGAGAATCATGATACTCGTAGTTGATAGGTATGCCGAAGAATATAATTTCTGCTTGATCATTTAATAACGTGATGTTTTATTTTAGGTATCCCTTACAAGTGTCTGTTCTCTTCAGTGCATATATGTACATCAAACGTTAGGGAAGGCCAGCCATTTTCAGAATTGTTAATCCCAAGGGCCTGATTATGCAAACACAATGCATAATGCAAGCTACCATGTTTAGTCCCTTTGAGACTATTGAGGCTAACTATGGCAGTAAGCAGTACGCTTGATAAATAAATGTTTATAAACCAGGATCTGAATGTATATATTCTTGAAAAACAAAAACTTTTGCTGAGATAATAATGACAAAAAGGGTTTTTTTCCTATTTTAACAAAGTCTTTAGTGTCTGGGACTAGACTTACTTCAGAAATCCAGATCATTTTCCCTATGAGCAGAGCTTGGGGGTTTTTTCCCGATTTTTCTCATATTAGTGTATTATTTTTCATATTATATTATATGTTCTGTCTGCCTAGGAAACAGAAATCTCTGGTTTGACCAAGCACAACCAGAACCCCTTGAAATTGGAATTCTGATTTAGAAGTGCTAAAAATGCACTTTCCATTTGCACTGCAGGGGATAAAACAGAAAGAGTGCATCCGACTATCATCAATGTCAGTTGTTCCCAAACTGAGGGCCAGAGTAGTCTTTGAAGCTGGACTGCCAAGAAATGTCCAGGCTGGCTATCCTCATCTCAAGCTGCTAAATTGCACTGGAAGAGATAGCTGAAATACTCCAGATACATTCCTGATGCTGCTTGCCCGTGTAGGTAATTGCTGCATATGCCACAGAGAGGTTTTTGCTCACACGTCAGAATTGAGAAGAGCAGCCTGCATGGTGGCAAACAGGTAAAGAGAAAAAGTGCCTTGCAGGAAAGCCAGTTACTCTGCAGGTTAGGCAGTTGTAAATGCTGCATGTTAACACTGTTTGCCACGAGCAGTGGGGAGTTTTGGTATGTGTATTTTTTATTTGCATACCTTCTGTAACACTGGGCTAGGTAGTGTTCATTTTTGGCCTTGAGTGCAGGAAAAGTGAAACTGAAATCTTTCCTAGAGAAGGCCTTTTCCCAGAGGTTAATTGGACACTGAAGGGAAACTAAACCAAACCAAACTGCCTAAACACCCTAACTGAATAGCTTGGCTATTTATTTTTGTGGTTGTTTTTTGTTTTGTGTCTTTTTGTGGCCGTTGACATGGGTCTGTAAGATGTGGAAGGTAAAAATAGCAAGCAGGAAATTTCAGGCTGTTTTTCAAAAGAAAAAGTATTACAAGAGTACTTTGTTTTACATTTTTAGAAAGCTAAAGGACATCTGCTGCTTTTTAAGATACCTGAAATGTTAAAACTTCATCCTTTATTCAAGAAGTTGGTAGAAAACCTTGAAGTTTCCAAAAATGCTTGAGTGGTTAAGGACAAAACTAGAAGCTAAGGCTGTTTTGAGTTTCAGCATTAAAAAATGACATTACTGGATTTTTAAGTATAAAATGAATGATGAACATTATTTGGGGAATTTTTGTTGTTTTGGGTTTTGTTGTTGTTTGTTTGTTTGTTTGTTTTATTTTCTTTTTGAAGTAATAATATTTTGGGAGGGAAAAAATGAAGCCTTGCTGTATTGGTATCTCTTGAGATTTATGTATTTTGTGTCAATGGTGGAATTTTTTTATGTCTCTTAGAGAGCTGGTTAAGTCCCCTATAGGTATACTTATTGTTCTGCTTTACAAATATTTGCTGCCTTTTTGGACATAATAGCTGTAACAGGGCCATTTTGGGTTTCTGATTTATTTCACTTCTCGGTTTGACCCATCGTATTTTCTTTCTTTCAGCAGAAGACATGAATGAGCCTTCACAACCTCTTATTTAGTACCTTAACTAGCTGGTTTAAAAAATGCTGGCCCATGCATTGCTTGCACATAAAAGCCTTACAGATGATAAAGAACAGTTTTTACTATGGTCAAGGAACAGAGATCTGAAAAATGCATCTTATTAACATGGCCTCTGAAAATCAGGGAAATCCCAAAGTTGTGACATTATGCCACAGTTCTTAGACTGTATTTAATTAAATGAACTAGAGATCATTACAAAAATAATTTAAAGAAAACAGAGCAGAAACTTGTAGCTTGGTCAAGGCATACCTTATATAACTTTATGAATTTGAAAAGTGGACTTACTGTACCATTCAAAATATTGTGCTGCCATGTAGACAATAACTTTTAAAATAAGAAAATCAGTTGCTTGTTCAAGTGTTGTTAGACATTAGGCAATTTTTTATATCTCTTAAATTTCTTACAGGTTGTATTTAATTGAAGGAAAATATGTTTCTTTGCATTCACATTATTTAATATTAGTTGCATTTTAACAGATATGAAATTTTTTTTTGTGTCAATAAATAATATACCTAATCACCAAAGTATGAAAAATGAAGTGTTGCTGAATAGGGGAGTATAAATCAGACCTCCTAGAACTTTTACAGAATAGGAAAAATAGCTGTTTTAAGCTAGCTGTGTAAATGCAGATCATTTCCATCGTCATAATAGATTATTTCATTTATGACTTACTGCTTTGTCCTAAAGGTGCTCCTTGTGAAGGATGTCCTCAGCCCAGCCTCACCACACACAGCCGCTTGCTACAAGTTTTGGGGAAGGATTAGAATTCTAAAGAGGCTGCTGGCTGAGAGCAAAGTGGTGCTTTACATATAATATTAGCCCAGACTTTCCTCACGCATTACGCATTTCTTTCTGAGACAAGTCTCCTTAATGCCATCTTTATCTGCTACACGATGCATGAAATCTACTTTCTGTTTTAGAACTGCGGCTGACCCCCGACCCCACGAGTGGCGCCACAATGTGACCTTTCTATTGTCATCAGCTTTCATTCTCCTGAAAATTCTATGAATTTTTATTACAAGTTTTTTTAAACCAAGCTGAGGCTTCAACAAATTACTTGACACAGATGAGATGAAGTTGTTGAAGTAGTGTTAGATAAGTTTTACAGCCAGCATGTGTGCTGCTGAACAGTACAAAGCCAGTGTCCTACAATGTCATACACCAGTAACTGCTGAGCCTACTATTGGATAAATACATCATTTTATGGAACATTGATTGTTCTATAAACCCAATGGAGTATTATGCTCTATGATCAAACCATTTAGATTGTGTGTAGAGCACAGAAAATGCCATATTCAGGATGGTACTAAAAGTGCCATTTGTGTATTTTATGGATGTCATTACGGGGGAAACTTCTCTCTGTAGGCCCTGTTTACTGCAAAATTTTTTAGTCTGTAATGACATTTTTCATTCACAACGTATGCCTTCAAGAGAGGGGGCCCTTGTTTTATTTGTTTCATTCGAGTTTACTGCACAAATCCTGTACATTTTAATTAAATGTAAGCTTAACAAAAGAATAAGGTATTTATTCTGTGGGGAACAAATGATGACAGTAACAAAAGAATAAAACAGACACACAAAAGGAAGTCAGGTATTGAGTAAGAGAGAGGGGAAAAGGTACTAAGCCCTATTTGTAGTTTCCCAGATGCACATTAAACATCAAAGCATTTCTTTTAGCCCTATTTCGGGAGTTTGTGGTCTCAGACAATTAAAATAACCTGCGAATATGGATTTAATGTCTAAAATAGCCTGACATTTTCAAATAAAAAACTAACAGTCACTCAGGACTCCAACTGATAAATAATGGTTCTGCTGAAATGACAGACTTCTTGGAAAGAAACCAATTCTCTGATCATTGCACCCCTAGATATGAAACACCTCCTTACAAATTGTCTGAATATGAGCTCTTGTATCATTATATTTTGTCATTTTAATGCCTATTTGTGTATCTTTTTAATTTGCAATGACATGCAATCAGCAACAAGTCCACTTTTCCTAATATTAATGTGAGCTTGTATTGCAGCTTATGTTTGCCATGTCAGCCAACACTTACCCCTTCTCTTTACCTGCTTTTAAGAGGGGGTGAGAGGCAGGCTGGATTTACTGGGACAATATGATTTGTTGCTACATACAGTCCAATAATGTGACATGTTCCTTAAATACATAAAAATTCCTATAAATGTTGTGTTGGAATCCAGTGCTTCATTATAGAAATAGAAGCTAAGCCTTAAAATCTGTTGTTTTCTAAATATCTTCCCTACTTGGCTTTTCACTGTTAAAACAAAAGAAAACCAGTAAAATCTGCAACTCCTATTTACCATGAAAAATCACTAAAATTGAAGTTGATGTTCCCAGTAAATTCTTGGTCATAGTCCAGTTAAAATTTAAAGTTACAGTAGATTCACATTAGTTTAAATGACACTTGAACTTCTACACAGCTCAACATTAATTCATTATAGTTGAAATGGAAGAATCTTCAGTGGGTGAATCTTTTACAATCTGATTGAGGCTGTTACATTTTATAGGAGCCATTTTTCAAAGCAGTACTGACAGCACTCGAAGTTATTAAATTGCTGAATCAAAAGATGGACCTGCAATCGCATTTATGAACTGTGATGGAATAGCTGGGGTTGCACTGAGCTGAGGTTAAGATGTTGGTGTAGTTAAGCTTCATCACACCCCTTAGTGACAGCAGTATTTACCCATGTAGTTTACTTTAATGGTCAGGAAGTGGCTTAACTCACCTCTGGATTCAAATAGATTAAGTAAGCAGTCAGAATGGCATAATTATCAGTGCTGCGAGGGATTCACCGGATAGCTCTTCACCCAGGAGACTTCCCATTCAATTGCACAGTAAAGACTGGAGTTGCATAGATTCACAGGCATGGCATTTATTTGAGGAGATGAAAACAGGATGAATTTCCTTTTTCTTTCCCTTCCCCAGACCAGAGCTTCTCCTCAATACACTGATGCTGTGTCCTGCACATAAATTACTATGATCTTAGCAGAAAGATGTCATTATTTTAGTGTGTGTGCATGTGAAAATTATGATTGTATAGTTATTTTGATTTTGAAATCCAGTGGAAAATGCATGATTTGTAGAGTTATTTTGATTTTGTGCCACATCATTGCCAGGCTCCTCTTTTATCTTGTCAACAAAGCAAGATTCCTGAGAGAATTAATTACTTCTACTCTATTATAAAATGTGGAGGAGCTAAGATAATTGTCATTTTATGTTGATTTCTCCTTCCTATTTTTCTGCTCTTTGGGGGGTCATGTGAGTGTCAGTGCCTACAGAGAGCACAGGAAAAGTGGGAATAAGAACCAGTCGTACCACAGTAAGCTTCCTTCTTGCTTATACCTGACAAAATGGACTTCAATTGCATGTGCCAGATTTATCATGCAGCTTCACCTGGAAACACTCTAATGGTTTAAATCGTTAATTGTCTTTTCCAAAGATAACCTGCCTAACAAACTAAGAATAAGGAAGTTGTATAATGTTAGTTTAGACTTGTGAAGGTGATTTTCAGCCTTTCAGCTTGACAAAATTACTTCATGTGCTTCACAGTACAGTGTAGTACGCAGTTCTCAACCAGAAGGTCTGTAATAGAAAAAAGGATGGATGGATGGATGGATGGATGGATGGATGGATGGATAGATAGATAGATAGATAGATAGATAGATAGATAGATAGATAGAGGTAGATGTTAGACAGACAAATACCAGTGTAAGAGCTCAGTCTTTTAATGGTTGATCTTATTTTGGAATTTTAGCTTGATGCACACCTTGACATTTCAAGTTGCTAGACGCCGCAAGGTGCCAAGTACTCAGTCTTGGAGTAAGTCAGCTTCTAAGTGTGAACTTACCTTTAAGCAAATGAGTCTGTTTTTTAGAGCCCATTTTAATTCTCTGTGGGATCAGGGTCTGACAGCTCTATGCTCTGAGTGGCAGGGCCCCCTTAGACCAGCTTTAGTATAATTTTCTTGGTCTCTTGAGTTCAATGAAGCACATTGTTCAGTAGAACTGGCTTGGAAAGTACAAATTTGACTGTAAGTGTCACTTCTTTTTCTTGCCTGTTTTTATCCCAAGCAAGCAACGGCATAGATATTTGTGTTAGTGATAGCACCTGCTATTCCAGAGATGTGATTTCAGTTTGTGTAGTTGTATTTAAACTGCAGTGTGGGTATGGGTAGTCTCAGCAGCATAAACTTAGTCAGCCTTCCCCAGGCCCATCTGTCATTAGACACTCACCTCATTTGCAACATCCAGCACCCACTCTTCTCTGTGTGCACTGGTTGTGTCCCATGGCTTGCTCCCAGCACATGGAGGAGCTTCATGGGTGCTTATGGATGGCATTGCCATGGGGAGACAGTGAGGGATAAAGCTGTCCTTCCATGGATGCCCACAAAGCTAGTCACAGGGTCCTCTCATGTATGTCCTCCCAAAAATACATAGGCCATCCTTGGAGGGTAATGGCCTTGACTTTGTACAGCCTTGGGCACCATTTGCCTTGCTGAAGCTTTATTGTCAGTGGTGAGAACTGAGAAGGAAACCTTCCATGACACAAAACCAAACTGGGTGGCAGAGCAACCAGCTGGAATACAAAGGTTACAGGTATTATAGTTTGTTAATTGATTTCATGCAGAAATAATGTAACTGGAGTTTCTCTTGATGAGATTTTATAGAATATCCTGCTAAGGGTAAGAGTACTACTGTGTGTTTTCTCCAAATAACCAGACTAGTGACTGAGTCAGTCACATGTGCTGGAGAAGATGCTGGATGGAAAAGGATGGGGAAGACAATGGCATCAAAATGACAGCATGGCAACCACCTCACCAGCAAAAGCAGGGTATAAAGAAGATCAGCCACCGTTTTTTATGCCAAGATATGTTTAATGTAATATACAATCCTGAAATTTGTTACTGAAGTACTGAAATATCACCAGTAGGATCTTCTATAAAAGATATGTTAATGGCTTTTAACTGTATACTGTATTTATCTGGGCTTTTTCATACGGAATATTTTTAAAAACACATTTAAATTGTTAATAAGCTGCAGAATTGTTACACTCAGCAATGACTTCAACCTGTAAATATGTTATTTGGAAAACATGCAAATTGGTTTTGTTCATTTGCTCATTTTATCTATGTTTTCTGCCAATGAAATCTAAAAATTGTCAAGGAATTTTTTTCCATTTAAGCTACAATTTGTTAAAGTAATAAGCTGATACTTGCCATGATACCACGTTAACAGCGTGTTTTATCTTGTAGGCATTGTGTCCAAGTCCTATGAGTGCCGACTGAAGGGGCAAGGAGCAACCTTTGTGGAAACTACGAGCCCTTTTACCGCAGCAGCACTGGGAGACACTTCTCCAGTGAAGGAGAAGGCCTTTCGGGGCAGCAGGAGGCAGCCACAGTCACCCGAAGAAGTTCAGCAGTTCATTATTATCCAAGGATACGATGGCGACTTCGCCATCGACGCCTCCGTGGAAGAGACAGCAGCGGCCACCCTGCAGACGCTGGCGATGGCGGGGCAGATGGCCAGGGTGGTCCACATCACAGAGGACGGGCAAGTCATAGCCACAAACCAAAACGGCTCTCACATGAGTAGTGTGGTTCCTGAGCAGATCCTTACGGAGCAGTTGGCAGACGGTGCCACGCAGGTGGTGGTGGTTGAGGGAGCGGGAGCTGACATGGAGGAGGCTGTTCAAATAGACGCGGTGCCCGACTCCAGCAGCACGGTGCTGCAGCAGATTATGCGGCAAGAAGTTTTAGATGCTTCTGAAGCTACAGTCCATCCTCCAGAGTCCTCCTCGGCTTTAGATGCCCTGCTTTGTGCTGTGACAGAGCTGGGTGAAGCGGAAAACAAATCTGGGCTCCTTGACAGATGCAGGTCTGGTCACAAAGACTTCTTGCAAATGCCGAACCCAGAGATACCCAGCATTCCCAGTGATGCAGAGGGACAAGAAATACAAATGTTCCATGAAGTTCAGGAGGATCAGGAAGATACCAAACCTGTGGAAGTTGTGACACGGGTCATGCACCCATCGACTTTAATTGCATCTCAGGAGAGAGCTCAGGCTGCCTTCAAGAATGTGGTGCAAGGAGTGTTGCAGTTTGCTGTGTGTGACACGGCTGCAGCCAACCAGCTCATGAAAGAAGGTGTCACTCAGGTCATTGTAAATGAGGAAGGGACTGTGCATATGGTAGCTGGAGAAGGCTCTCAGATAATCATGCAGGAAGCTGGTAGCCACACGCTCAGTGTCCAGAGTGAGCACATGGATTTAGTTGAGTCGGATGGGCAAATATCACAGATTATTGTCAGTGAAGAATTAGCTCAAGCCATGGCTCAGGGTTCTGATGGCGACTTCTCTGAAGGTGCAACGCACTACATTGTCACAGAATTGCCACCAGACATGGAGGATGAGCCTGGTGTGTACTCACATGCTGTGATAGAGACAGCTGAGTCCCAGGACATTCTGCAGGCTGGTACTGCTATAAAAGCAGAAGCTGTATCCCCTGACAGAGCGAGAGAACAGTTAACAAGCATGGTCATCTATACAGAAGGTGGCTCACAGGTAATTCAAGGCCAGAGAGATTATAACAAAGTACAAGAAGCATGAAGAGCTTCACTCATAGGCTGGATGCAGGGCAGAGCTGGATATTACCAGAATCATGGAGGCACTGTATTCCTGGAACGTTTTCTGTACAGCCTCCTCAGTAGAACCTCCTCCTAGCCAGGTAACAAATGCATACCCTGCTGATAGGAGGAGTTCACTGAAGAGAATAATACAATTTTGTTACAATAGCTCTAAGAACTATTATATGGGATTATTATAAAATAAGCATATTAGGGTTCAAAACAGGATAAAAAGCCCCCCACTCAAAGTAGGAATTGTTCTGTTCAGTGCTTTCTTTGTTGGGTTTTTTTTTTGTTTGTTTGTTTTAATGTTGTTTTATCTCAGGGTAATTCCCTGCCTTCTGTCATTTTTGTATAACATAATCACAGGATTAAAATAATTGCACTTATATGTATATTTTGTGAACAGATAAATACGCAAAAAAATACAAACCCCACAATAGCAAGGTGAACAGGTAAGCTTACATACAGTAATCGGTGCCCTTCTTCATTTTAAAGTAGAACAGGTGACATTTTTCTTTCTAAAATCTTACTTTAAAACATGCTTGGCTAAAAATATGTCATCAAAATAAGGATTTTTTTGCATTTAAATGAAAGTTTTCATAGTACTTTACTCTTTCATGGTAACACATAAGAATTTCCCTAAAGAAGAGCTCAAAAAAGCTACACTTCAGAAAATCCTTGATTATACATATTCGGGAAGAAGAACTTGATGCCTGTAACTTCCACTTAATTTTAGATGAGAGTCCTATATAAGAAATGTGCATTTTTTTAAAAAAATATTGTCACTGTCAGTGTTTTGCTTTTCTTATAAATAGTGCTTCATATAAATACCATTTTGCAGTTCACTTTGTGAGCTACTTCTCAAATGTTAGGAGGATTTTTAAAGAAAATTCTGACATTGACATTAACAAGTAGGGGAAAAAAAAAAGGTGACCTTGTATTTCTTGCTTAGTCCAGAATGTCAGTTATTTACTTGTGGATATACTGCAATTGTTCAATTCAAGTTCATGTTGAAAATATTTGTTTCATGATAAAACTGCTTCTGTTTCTTTAGAAAAATTGTAAAATATAAACTGGCAAGGTTTGGGGATTTTTTTTTGTCTTTCAAATAAAATGTTAGCATTAAAATGAAGCATCATGATTTTTAATATTAAACAATAAACAGAACTGGCATTCAGCAGGAGCAAACGAATGCTATCTGTTATGTCTGTGCATTTTCTTTTTTCTCTTTTCCTTTCTCTAGCTCACTAGATAGATAAAGATAAAAGAATCTAATTTCTGGAGTGTGCCTCATGCATGCTTAATATAATTGTGTAAGTGTTTAGCGTATAAGCCATGCTGACTCTAGAGATAACTGTGTTTCCTATCATGTTTAATATCTTAAAATTATCCACTGTAAGAAAGTTGGGGTGGGGTAAAACAATAGTTCCTTCCTGAAGCAACTGTTTAAAAATGTATTTTCTGATAGGGCTGCTGAGAAAAGGTGATTCATTCTGGGGCTACAAGATACTGCTGCCTCTTCATCTCTTATTATTATTTTTCAAATTTTATTATTTTCCAAGAGTTGAGGTTGTGTCTTTGTCAAACCCCCAAAAAAGTAAATTTCAAGTTAGACATCAAGATTCATAATTAGGCGAGTTTGACTTGCTCATCTTTCTTAAAAGTGACAGGCTGTTCACTTACTCTTAAATACTGTCTTCAGCAAACAGTGACAGGATCAACTCCCGTTTGTTATCAGGAAAAAGGTGACCTTTACAAAATGATGGCCCTCTGCAAGACTCTCACAGATGTTCAAAAAACTGAATGTTTTTCAGTGGAAATATTTCTTCTTGATCATTTCTCCTGTTAACTGTAGCCCTGTGGTCTTGCAGCTTGGATGCTAATTCTTCGCTGTGCTTAGTCCTGTATGGCTAACCTTTCTGCTGCAGTACAGGGTGTTGACACTGACATGCTGCAGTTTACCATTTGTGATTTATTTAGGATAAATATGTCTCAGGTGGCATTTAATCCTTCATAAAACCAGTGTAGCCTGCAGTGTCAAACCAGCAATCACATTGTATGCACAATGAAAAGAGCAGACCTTTGCATAAAAAAAAGCCCCAGTGGTAGATGTTCCTGTGCTTGGGAGCACTGGGAAGGATTCACTAACCTACCTACCATGTGCTGTAATTACCTGGGAGCTCAGGTTAATGATACTTTTCTCTGAGTGCAACCTGATCAGGAGAGCTAATATTTTCCTAGGGCCATTTTTTTTTTCTTCTTTTTAATGTGCACTTTAAAGTTAACTTATTAGTGCCCTACAAATGTAACATTAGAAATCAAGGGTGACATTCGTTCCTGTGCTGTCATCCTGCCTAAGGACTCCACATTCTGTCTCAGCCCTGTGGTAAAACTGCCATACACGAAAAGTTGAGGCTATGAGAGATCTCTTCCAGAGCCTAGGAAACATCTCTGGCATTTGTCTCCCTCCTGTGCCAGAGCTCCTGGTGTTGTCCCATATCATTATATGTGAGGAGATGAGCTGGATTGTTCTATGGATCTTACAAGCATTCCCATGCCTTCTGCCTTGGAGAGCAGAGAATATTAGGCAGCAGAGGGAGGCACTTAGAGTAGAGCAGCACCTGAAAAGGCCCTGACCCCTGAGGGTTCAGCTTGGTGCTGGTGAGGCGCCTGTCACATGTCCAGGAGCAGGCATGGAGCTGCAGGAATCCTTTGCCACAGGCAGTGTCCATTGTTGGAGCATCGCAGAATTGTATGGTGGATTTAGGAAGCTCCATAGCCCAAGCAGCCATTCACTAAAAGTGTGTTTTGCTGTTTGGTCTGAATACCTTCAGTTGCCTGTCTCCAGAGAATTCAAGGGCTGTGCTGTAATGGAAGTGATTGTTGAGGGGGCAGTATTCCCATGTCAGCCAGTTGCCTTCTGATGTTCTGACTGCCTGAGCCATTGGCTTAATTTCCTCTTTGTTATCCATTCTGAATAAGCGTTAATAAAGTTGGATTATTCTGTGACTATGTCAAGTAGTAAAAATGTAAGTATTTAAGAACCAGTGAACTAGTGTGCAGGGGAAAAATAAATAAATAAATAAAAAACCAAAAAAAAAAAAAAATCAACCAAGCAAAAAACAAAACCCCACCAAAAGTGAACCAAAAATCTTAAATGAAGACAAAAACAGAGAAAGAAGAGACATTTCTGGCAAGCAGTTTCACCCTCCATTTCTTAAGAATCAGATACACACCTCCTGAGGCAGTGTATCCTGGCCTCTGAATTCAGGCTCCATCTTTGGGGAAAAATGAGAGATAAGAGATAGCTGGAAACTATATGTAGAGAAATATTTCCTATAATAAAAACAAAAAAAAAGAACCCAAAACCCAACACCACCCAAAGGGCCCACAGCAACATACCAGTCTGCCTGGCTCTCAGCTGCACTCTGCTATGGAAGTGAGGTGAGCCAGGGAGATGATGTGCTGTGTTTATGCACATGTGGATTGTGCATAGTGCTGCAAGCACTGCTGTCATTTATAAATGCTGCTTTAATACCAGGAGCGTTAGCTCTGAGTCCTGGAAGAAATACATTTGTGATCTTCGTGGACAGTGGATTCAGCTCATGTAAAAGCTTGTAGGAATCTCTGTGTTAAAAGTTCTTGTGCCTCAGGCTGGCTCTGGGCTGAACTTGGGCTTGAAATGCAGGTGAGTCCCCTTCAGAAAATCGTGGGGATTGAGAGATGGGGCTGGAGCTGCTGGCAGGGCAGTACATTGAGCTGGTATTGTGGTAGGCAGAAGCCTCATAAAGCAACCTCTGGGGCTTTTCTCCAACTTTCCCTGCTCAGTAGACTTCCTGAGCACAAAAGCTGTAAACAGAATAAAGAGAGAAGGATGAATACTGAAATTTGAAACTAAGTTAGTTTAAGTGAGAGGATTAAGTAACAGAAAAAAAGGTCATTCATTTACCAAAAACAAAGAAGAGCTGTGAGTTTTCACTTATTTTACAGAGCAATATTAGCCCATATTTTAAGATAGCATGTGGCTCACTCAAACAGGCTACCCCTGTTTCATCTTGTTGAAGAATACAATTCGTTTTCTGCTCCTCTAGGGTGATATCATTTTATATGAAGAGAAAAGTTAGCTCAGATGGCAGTTATATGTTTCGGAAGCACCTTCTAATCAGGGATTGGTGATTCATTATTAGCTTCAGCAGGCGATCCATCTGACATGTAAGGGGAAAAAATTAGCAGCTGTCACTGCATGATGAGTTAATTTCCTGATAGGCCTGACACTGAAAAGCCATTTGGAGACATGGAGATGGCTGATGAGAAAACCTGGTGCTGGTTTATAATTGGAGAGAAAGAAAGGGCAGAGAGACAGAGGGAGATGGGGGAGGGACTGAAGCTGCTCTACAAGTGGGGATGGATGTTTGTGTATTTACTAAATAGACGGCTCCACAATAACCTGCATCTCTGCACACACACCTGGGCGGGTAAGTGATAGGGACCAGGGCCTTTCAATTTCCTTCTGCCTCGTGTCATTATTTCCAGTCATTTGTAATTAGTACTCCAGACAGTTTTCCACTTACTCCAGCCCGGGTGTACAAGCACGCGATTGGGTTATCTCGCGGTGACATTGAAACCTGACATTTTAGAGGAAAGGGGAGAAAATGACGCTACTCCTTTAATGGTTCTCGCAGCAATTTTCTTAATTGCAGCTTGAGATTTCAGTCAATCATACAAAAATAAACTTATCTGAAACAAATATTGCTAAAACTTCCAAGAGCACAATTGTGAATGATGAGTGTTCGAAGAAGCCTCTTGTAGAGCATGAGGAAATATGCTCTTCAAAAGATGTAATCACATGGCTCTCTGTTTATCCTTTTTAAGATTGGTAAATAAAACTATGGGGAAAATAGGCGTTGAAAACCAAATGCAGTCTGCTGTGGAATCTGCCTTGTGTGTGGAATAAGTAAAGCTAATAGGAAGCCCTCAACCTGGGACTGACTAATTCCTCCAGTGGCTATGCATGTTATGTACTGCTTTAAACAGATACTTATTTTCAGCTACTTAAAGAAGGTATTTAATATGCCCAGCAAAGGAAGCAAGGCTTTTCTTTTAACTGGGGGGGGAAAAAAGAACACAATATATATTTAAAGTTTTTATTTTTCAAAACGGTAGAATATAGTGGGATTTCCGCCATTATCAGAAGATAATTCTTGACTGGGAAGAGCACAAGCCAGGAGCTTCCACCAACTACATATGTAAAAAACCAGTTTTGCCTTTTTCCAGTAGGATGTTCTTAAATGATGGCCAAGGATTTGGGAGCAGTGGTGAAGAAGCAAAGGTCTACTGTAGACAGGTAGATCCAGCACGTATCGTGCAATTGAAATTGATGTGTGTGTATACACAAACCAGGATTATGTCCTGCAATGTAACAGGACACCTGACCTTGTTTAAAACACATTCTTGTCTTCTGGCAGCAACACATTTATCAAGGCTACTTTGAACGACCAGTTGTACTGCGTAGTCCTGCCCTGGAGGTCAACGTTAACTGAGAGCCATCGGGTTCTGGGAATTTCTGATGAGTAAGAATACCAATGCCCCAGGCAGCAATAGTTTAATTCTGGGTTGGATTTTCTTCCATGTTCCCCAAACCTCTGATCATTCTTACTGCCTGGAATCCTTCTTTCTTACTGCGTTGAATCCTTATGGCACTGCTGCAGCTTCTGCGTGTCTTGATTCAGCTTCTTGGAGATCCTGCACACAGATTCCCATTGCCAGTTTGTTGTGTTTGGGAGTGATCTACCTGGTTATTCAGGGAGCAGAAGAATGGGTGATCAGTTAGTTGCCTCTGCTGGGATGCATCCCTTGATATGTAAGTAGCCATGAGCTTCAGGATCTGTGCAATACTCAACAGACGGATTTTGAAAGTAATCCAGCTCCTTGGGAGGTCTGGTTGGATAAGCTGAGTGTCACGAGGGGACATCTGGTGAGACAAAGGAGAAAAAAAGATTGAGCAAATGCAAGGGTAGGAGTCAGAACCTCTGATTCTTGGTCTGCTAGGAACTGAGCTTGTTAAGGAGCTTCTGAGAGCAGAAACAGAACTGAATTTTCAGGAACCAAAAGCCATGACTGCTCACACATAACAAAGCCACACACACCAGAGCTGAGAGAAGAGGAGCAGATACAATGGGAAGGTAAAACCCAAGCACATACTCAGAACCCAAATCCAGCTCCCTTCTCATCTCTGTTCTCCCCTTCTTCTCCATTAATGCCCAGGGCAGCAACAGGCAACTTGGTGGCCACATTCCACTGACCCTGTGGTGCCTTGCAGGACACAGCATTGGGTTTGGAGATCCAGCCATAGCAAGTGCTGTAGGCCCTCCAGGTCAGGAATGGTCTTCTAACACCTCTGAATTCCCACGAGGAGAGACACCCACAGAGAATACGTCTCATCCAGATATGGAGAGTCACCAGGGGAAGGAAAGGACTCCTTTCTAGTCCTTGCTAACAGATGTCTTACTCTGAGAGAGTTTCAGGACTTTCCCCCGAATCCTGCTAAGCTTCTTCTATCTGCCAATGTGTTCCTCTGTCGCTGGGGGTGTAGAACAGGTTTGTGTTTTCTGCTCAGCATATGGTGAGGATTGCTGGTGTTTGGTAGCTGCGAAATCCAGATGCCCAGCTCCAGGAGGATTTTTCCCTTGCTAGGGACATCTGTCCGTCCTCTCAGCCTTACTTTTTCTTCTGCTTATTTTTCTTGCAGTCTGTAAGCTTTGCCTATGAATTTGCAGAGCAGATAATTCAGCTGATTTATTCTTGTGCTTTAATTCAAAGTTAAGAGGAAAAAGCAAAGGGAAGCCTGGGTTTGTGTTTGTAGCTGAGGACCCAGATAGGGACACGTATGTCCCAAGCCTGCTGCCTGCTCCTGCCAGAGCAGCAGAGAGGTTGATGCTGTGGTGACACATTGAACAGACAAAATGGCACTTTTGGCTGGCAGCAGCTTGGTGGGGATGGCAGGTGAAGAGAAACCTAGAGGGATGCATCCAAACACCAGGATGGCTGCCTTGCTTTGGCCCAGAGCAGCTGGGCACCATGTGGGGCATTTCTGCTCAGACTCCTGCCTCGAAGCCATATGCAAGCTATGATGATAAAATCCAGGGACAGAAGGTGCTGTGGATATTTAAAGCAAATGGAAGCAGAAATTTCCAGGAGCGTTTCTGTCTAGTAGCTTGGATCCACAAGAGAAATGCTGAGTGGCCTGTGAGAGTCTCTAGACCCGCCCCCCACCTGGTTTTGGTATTGTTTTCCTCAATTCCATGAGTGAATTTCTTGTTCCTGCAGGTAAAGGGCTGGCTCTGATAGGAACAGACTAGGTCATCCTGCCGATGGCCCACCCTGCTACAGAAAGTGTCTTGCTGGGCTGTGATATGATCTGTGGGAGATCAATGAGGTGGACAAAAGCCTACTGCCAAGGAGCAAGAGCCAAGCCTCAGGCACCATGTTTGTTGGAGTCAACAACAGAAGATGATGAACTCATTTGCTCTTGCACTTTGTGGGTATCTAACGCCAAGATTCAATAGAGAAAGTGCAAATGTGGGAGAAACTCTTACCACTCTGCTCTTCTCCCCTGGCTGCTGGGTTTGTCCTCTTGTCCCCATTTGCTGGGCCTTCCTACTAGAGATCTAAAACAGCTCTTCTCCAGTAGTGAGCTCTCAAAGCCCCTGCAGAGAATCAGGGACCCATTTCTTCTCCTCTCTACTTCTAAGGTAGGTTCATGGCTCAGCTACTGCTCCCTCATGTGACACCCAGCAGCAGGAATGAGGCTCCTGCCCCAGTAGACCAGCTGTGGTTTGGCTGTAGCATGGGGGTGACTGCCTCCCAGCATTGCAGGGGATGTGCTCTGCAGTGCCACAGATGGGTGCAGGAGCTCACTCAACACTGCTTTTCAGACATTTGTCCCCGTGGTTTAGTGGGTGGCCCATGCCTGGTTTATTGCCTGGTGTTGAAAGGCTGCTCCAGAGGCAGCATGAGTCATTTTCTATGGTCATTTCTTCTGGTACTTGTCACTCAGGTCTGAGAGCTTCCCAAGCCATCACGGCTTTGTCCTCCTTTAGCCCCACTAAGGTATGAGGAAATGTTTCTCTTCTTTCACAGATGGAGAGCTACAGAGTACAGAGAAAGATCTCCAGCCATTTGTGGAGCCTCATTGAGCTAACACAGACATTAACTTTCTAAGGCTTCGGTAAATAGGGAGATATTCCTGGTATGTTACCATCATAGCACCTTCCTGGAGGAAGGTGTCCCTGCCTGTGTCAGGGTTGGAAATAGTTGAGATTTAAGGTCCCTTCCAACCCAAATATGATTCTCTGATTCCAGTGGCCTTTGGTGTCTCTCACTGTGAGCTCAGTGTACCCACCAACCAGCTACCAGGAGCTGATGTGGGCACTGGGCAGAAAGAAGCATTTCTTTGTTTTCACTGCTGTGCCATATCTCTTCTCCTTGGCTCCTGACTGCTTCTGTTAGCTTTAGGGGTTCCTGCTGCAAATTTCCCTTTCTGCATAGGAAGCCTAGCGCTTAGATAGCTGTTAGACATACAGGCAGCAATACTGCATGGGGTTTGCTCTACTGTAGGAGCCGGCACAAAGGGAAGAGCCAGGCTTTGAGTGCTCCTACAAGGAGATCCTGAGCTCACCTGCCAGCCATGGCTGCCCACCTAACACCCAGCCATGCAGTAGAGAGCTGCTCCATCGGGCAAGTGGCAGCTCACAGGGCCTGTTTTGCCTGCACTCCCAAGGGGATGAGCACAGCTCCCTGCAGGAATAGCTGGCGATGAGGAGTGATCTGCTTGCACAGCTCTCTGGGTGTTAATTCAATGTGAAACCCCCAGTTCTGCTGTGCCAGACAAGGCACGTGTGGGAGATCTGGTTTCTTCATCCAAGCAGCTTTCTAAGAAAGCCCCTTTGATAATCAGTCTGAAAGATTGCTGAAGTGAAAATTAAACCACTTTAAATGCTGTAATGGAAACATACCCATCACAAGCTAGAGCTGGATGTCTGTAGCTGCCGCACAATAAATAGATGAGACTCAGCTCTGATGTCAGACCAGCTTTACCTTGTGCATGTCCTCCGACGTCTGGTTTTCCAGTTATGAACTGCAGTAATTGTGATCACTCAGGCTTTATGCTCACTACCCACAGGCTGTTTATTAATGAATCTGCATCCCATCTTCATTTTTTCACAATCTCATCAAATCTGTTCCAGATCCTCTTTACATCAAATTTTGTCTGCAGCACAGTTCTATAATATCATCCAATTTGGAATTCCTGATTCTGCACCAGTTCCTCAGACCAGGTTCTCAGTGTACTGAAGAACAACACGTTCCTGAAATAAAAGAAAAATGAAAACATGAGAGCTTTCAACAAAATGCAAAGAAAAGCCTCTGATTTCTAAGTGAGACTATCCTTCCAGGGTATAGACAGACAATTTTTTCCAAATCCTTTCTCTATCTCTGTGTCTGTATGTGTGTGTATGTTTAAAGGCTAGAATTGCCTTCCTGTGGATGCTTTAAAAAAGATCAGGTACTTTTCTCCTTAGCAGTGTACATTTTCTGTTTGGGCACATGGGTTTTATGAGTATTTGGCTTGACTTGCTAAAGACATCAATTTGACGTGTTTCAATGTGTTATAAATGCCGCAGATCAGATGCAGAATAGGGAGAAAAAGCTTTAGAATAAAAGTTTATTAAAAACACATACATAGAGTCTATTCTAAACAAAAAACAAAAAAAAAAACCAAACAAGAAAAAAACAACGAATGTTCCCCTGTTGCATCAATGCCAGAACATTATGTTTGCAAATAAGAATTTAGCACTACAAAGACAATGCCCTAGATTAACTAAGATCCCATTTCACAAAACCCTATGGCAATAGTCTGCAACATCAGTCACAGGAGAAGATATAACACAGATGCATTTGTGCCCTCATGCAGCTGAACTGAAACAAAACAAAGAGTGAATTAGGCTGAATATCTTACTGTGTGCAACGTATTGTACAACAAGGCACCTTTGGGAATGTGTCACAGGGTTTGGTAAATTGAAAACAAAATAAACAGATCTATGGGAATAAATAACATCATATTAGATGTCTGCTGCATGTAGACTACATTAGCTTCCAGTCAGAATCCGGCTTCAGTTTTCCCACTAGTTTTCAATGCCTGTGAAAAGCAGATGATCTGAAAGCTCTGCAAAGAAAGGGGGGAAGGGGCAGAGGGAGGCACACTGCGCTGGTTCTCCTGCACATGCACACACATGAGCACACACTCACACCCTCTGTCTTTCTCTCACTTTAGCACAATTTCAGGCAGATGAGGAGAGGCCGGTGTGTCCCTTGCAGCATTGCACACATGAGTTTTGCCATTTCTGAACCAGGGCATGGAGCAAAAGCATTTTCCCCCCACACTCATCTCCCCTCACTGCTCAGGTACGGTGAGAGCGCTGGCAACCCAGTTTGCCTTCAGCCCAATGTGCTCTGGTGTCGTGGCCAACATCACTCCATGAGGTCCTGAGACCCTGCCTAAAGCACCAGTGCCTGCAAGGGTTTGATGTGTCCAGGAGGAGGAACAAGAGATTCACAGGGCACCTAATCCTGACTTAGCCATGACACACATGACTTCAGGGGCAGCTGTGGAGAGCCAGGAGAGGCAGGTACTTTGCTGAGTCCCCTCTCTAATTACAGCCAAATTTAGTTGATGTATTGAAAGCACTATTTTTAGTGCTCCACCATATGGGGTCAAGGTCTGCTTCCAAGTACGTGGGTAAAAACCCACTGATTTCAGGGAGATTGCTTGCATGAACTGAACTAAAAAGATCAGGCCATATTTATCTCAGCAAAAGTTCAAGCTAATTCATTTTCTCTCATTTTTTTCTCTCTCTCCTTCTGTTTTGCTTAGCTTATAGCTGAGTAAAAGGAGCACATATCTTGGAGATAGCTTTTTAAATATAAAATTCTCTTTATAACCCCAGAGCAATATGTCATTCTGCGATTACAAAAAAATGTACTCTTCCCAAAGAAAATCCTTCTGAAGCAAACATTGGCTTTATCCTGTCTGAGATCTAAGCAGCAGCCTTTGAATTCATGTATATCAGAAATAGGCAAAGATCCACAACAGAGCAAAACTGTGGCCTCCAAATTGTCATTATTCCAGTCAAAAGCCTATTTCTTCCCTTTAAGAAGCAGCAATGGGCCTTGAAAATGAAATGCAAAAAAATAACAAGGGACAGAGAGAGAAAATGATATTTTTATAACTTTTTAGTTTGAACACTCTCAGGAGAAGTAGAAGTTGGATGAAGAAGTTGGGGTAAATTTTAATATTCATGTAATTGACATTCTTGTCTCTGCCAACTAAACTCCTTCTGGCTTAGGGAGAGATCAGGTCCACCTTTCCTCTTCACAGATGTGAGCAGAGGTTCAGGGGGCTGTGAATACCTCACATGGCCCTGCTGGGCTCTGGCCAGCTGACATCCTTATCATTTTTATTTCTTTCTATCTCCAATTGTATGTTGTTGTTTGAAAGATGCTGGTTTTCAGATTTGCCCAGGAGTGTGCTTTCTATAGGCATTCAAGGCAACTGGTTTTTGTTATCCAACTTTGGAAAGGTGTTTCTCACAAGGAAGAACATGACAGAGGGTTCTTTCTGGCCAGCCTTGGAGATATTCGCTCTCTTGTTTGTACAAATCTGAAGTTCCACCCCCTCCACTCAAAAACTGAAGAGCCTGGATCTGACCTTATCTGCAGATCAATATGTTCCCCTTTGGGTTCCTGAATGCATTCAAGCATTTTTAATTTGATTTCTCTATTCACACCGACACAACGAGGTGAGAGAAGGATGGAGCTGACAGCTCTCATAATCAGCTCTCATCTCCTTTCGCCAATGTGTCAAAATTGCATTTCCATAATTCCTTCCATTATTATTTTACCTGTTGTCTCCAAAGGCTCATGCTGGTGTGATGAACAAGAACCAGATTCAGGAATTAAGCTGGGACATCCACTGTGGCCACGAGTGCTGCTGCTGAAATCAAGGCACTTGTTCAGAGGCTTTCAGACAACTCAAGTGCTCCATGGGGCCAGGGTTCAGCACACTGGGCTTTCACCTCAGCCTTTAGACAATCACCAGAGATACAGGGCTAGTGGGGATGGATCATTGGGATCCCTCAGCAGGGAGGAGAAGGAAAGCCCAACTCTTCCCACTTCTGGCCTACATGTAGCCTGTTGCCAATTATAATTTTCCCTGCTCCTGATTCTCTGTCCTGCACTTTCTCTGTGTTGTGACCGCATTTATGGCAGCAGCCTTCTCCTGTGACTCATGGAATAGGGCATGGTATTATGGTGTTACTCAGCACTTGGCCTGTGTGTTTCTATTTAACCCCTTGATGGACTCTGGCTTGGATGGTGGGAAGGAGGTAGGAGCTCCTGCTGTAAGGATCAGAGGCCTGCCCCAGGGAGTGGGGGACTGCTTGTCCATCTCGTCTCTTTTATTCTGGCTCTTCCCATCCAAACCTTGTGAACTCATCCTGGTGTAGCTTGTTTGAGGCAGCACCAGGAGTGGGTGATGGAGCCATGGCCAGGAAATGAGAAGGGAGACTGCAGGGAGTGGTTGCAGCAGAGACAATGCCAGCTGCCAGGATGCAGGAGCTGCCTGCCTGGAGCTGGTGGCTGGCAGGAGCCCTCCCACAGTCCCCCCAGACCCCTGGGCGAGGCTTCAGCTGGATGTTGGCTGCCCATGCCTGAGTGCAGTGCCCTTGGTGAGCTGCTGGCTCACTTGCTGTGTCAGGCGCACAGGGCTGCTGGTGATCGTGGCTGCTCACTTTGCTGCAGTTTTGGGGACAGAGCTACCATGCTTGGCTTTTCCCTGTCCTGCAGCTAAGAAGGGTTTGAGGTCTCCAGCAAAACTGTGGGGCTGAGAGTGAAACAACCCCCAGGAAGAGGAGCTGGGGAGCTTGTATGTGAGCTTCCTGGAGACCGGAGTGTGTGAGGGCAGAAGGGGAGGTGGTCCCAGGGGAAACTTACGTCCTGGGAGGGAATAATGCCTTTTTTATGGACAGCACAGCTCAAGAGCACCATTACACATGTGCAGACATCAGGCATGTAGGCTTGGAATCTTCCCTGCTGCGTCAGTGTGAGCTGCCTCTTCAGTATGTCCATGAGAAGGAAGTGCAAATAAATCCCATGCATTTGTGACTGCAGCACAGCTGAAGGGGTTTCTGAGGACCATCTCTGCAACCTTCATCAGCAGTGCCCTCAGGGCTGTCCTGTTGGACAGTGTGACAGAGACATGGGCCCTGGCAGAGTGCTGTGTGCCTTGGCTCCTGGCCGAGGGTCCTGCGGTGCCATGAGATGTGTCACTCTGAGCAGTGGCACATGCAGTGGGTGACACGAGTCTCTCCATGGCCACTCTGCTCCTTTAGACCAGTCTCAGTGAGGCTGGTGTAATGTGAATGTACTCGTGATCTGGAAGACATATCCAAAAAGCCTCCTGACACCAGAAATTCATTTCTCCTCCCTTGTAAGCCGCAGGGACACTAATGCTGACTGAGAGCGTAAAGGAAACCTGGCTGGCTGCATGCTGTCCCCATCTAAAGATGAAAGCCCTAAAGCACTACCTGCAGGGAGTCAGGAGGTGATGGCTGCAGAAGCCCTTATGAGACTTAGGAACATACATTCTATTTATTTAAAGTGACCAATGCCACTTTAGAGCAAAGTCCTACTGAGTGTTTCTGAACTAACTAATCTAAAGCCATACCTGAAGTACCTAACTCAGACCAACAAGGTCCAACTATCCTGACCATCAGTCACCCTACTTTTAAACAGATGATAAAAAAAGCACTTACCTGCAGGAGGGCTTTTTTTGGGATGCACTTTGCACTTGATTTCATGTGAACATTTGCATATGGGTAGGAGAATCTGCTCTCAAATTTCAATACCAGTGCCAAAGAATTTATTCTTCCCCAAACCATGTGAAAGGTAAATATTCATAAAACTTCTGTGTGCAAAGGCAGCAGAGAGAATTCAAATGTGTCTGGGTAGAATGTCTTTTATTTTCCTCAGGTACAAATAAAGCACCCCCCCCATCCCCTAGCTCCCTCTAGCTCTCCTTTTAAATCTCTTTTTAATGTCTCACTTTTTACTGCTAATCATTTCTCCCCTTTGCTAATGATGCTAACCTTAGAGCCTGCTGCAAACTGACTTGTTTCATGTCAGCCTCTCTCTATTGCCCACTTTTGTTAACCCACAAAGCAGGTTTCAGTCTATTCAACATCAGCTATTTCTCTGACTTGAATATTACCGTTGCCTATTTCAAAGGCATCTCCAAGCCCACAGTATTTCTGCACAGATACCTCTATTATTGTCTGTCATCAGGATATGCTGGGCTCCTCTCCTGCCTCTCTCCCCCCTTCCTTCCTTCCTATGTATGTGGCAAAGTCTCTCTCTGCTCTAATAGCTCTCCTGAGAGCAGGGTGAAGCAGGTCTTTACAGAGCCCTGTTAATTTTAAAGGACAAGCTTTATATATGAACACCCCTGTGGCAGTCTGCTTCTTGTTCAGTGGGCTCTAGCCCCACCATTTACCCAGAATTAAAGCGTGCAAGGACCAACTCCCCACCGGGAGCTGCTGGATAATGCCAGCGCTGATTCCCACCTCCCTGCAGCTGCAGCAAGCATCCCCAGGTGTCCCCAAGCAGGCTGAAGCCATGGGAGCAGGGAGCCTGGGGGACACTGTGACAATCTGGCCTGTGCTGACCCACAGGGTGTGGGCAGCATGGGGAACTGAGGGAGGACATCTGCTTGTTTAACAGAGGCTGTGTTACAGACAGCCTTCCCCTCCAAAATCAATTTTCTCCCAGGTGCTGGATTCTTTGAAGAATTATAACAGAGTCATAATTATAAGTGTGGCAACAGCTGGACTTTTGGGGTGACTGAGACCTTTTCAGTGGCTTGGAGTAACTGTGAGGAAGGATGTTTTCCTCTGCAGATAAAAATTGTGAAACAGTAACTATTTAGCATAAATTACATCTTCTGGCTTGCTAATCACCTCTCAGTTCAAAAGACACAGTCCTTACCCCAGCACTCCTCCATCAGGATGTGGCACTGGCACAGGTCTCCTGCTCCCCCACCAAGCTGAGCAAATCCCTCAGAGAGGCTGACCCCTGAAATTGAAATCAGACACTTCACACTTGCAATGGGGGGCAAATTTTATCTCTTTCTCTTTGAGACATCTGTCCCCTACATCATCCTCCTCACCCCACGCTCCCCTCTCCAAAAGTGCAAGATACAAGTTAAGAAAAGAGGAAGGAAAAGGAAAAACCTCTGGTTGGTGCAAAGGGAGAATTTGCAGTTATTGCTAATGTTAGCATTTCCCCTTGTTTTTTTTTCCCCTCTGTTTCCCTGGCATACAGGTAAAATAACAAAATAAATCCCACAAAGGGCTTTCTGCCAGGCTGCCTTTGGAACTTTGCTTAAGTGGCCTTAAGTAAGATAATAAGCAAGGAGTGTGAAAAGAAGAGACTTTGTCTTTTCACATTAGCAGCAGCCCTGTTCAAGTGGCAGTATCTATGAAAATGCTGTTCAGCCTTTAATGAGACTACAGTGTGTTAGTGTACCAGTCTAATTAATCCCATATTTTCACACAGCATAATTACTGAGCCGGGGCTGAATTATTTGGCTACTGGAGGTGGAGCAGTGCCTGCCTGCACTGTCCTCTGTCTCTGCTCCTCACAATTTATTATGCTATACAGCAAGACACCATTGAAACCTCCTAGTATAGGACTATCTGTCATCTCTACATTATCAGTAAAATACACCACCTTCCATACTGTGCTACAAGGGCTTTAGCAAATTGCTATTTTTATGGGATATGATAAAGGAAATGCTACCTTATGTTCAAATTTTTAACTGTCTCGTGTACGGAATATACAGTTGTGCTTCATGAACTCCAGTTCAGCGAGGCCTCATTTGCATTGCTACAGCCAGGGTGGATGTCACACTGCATTTTGCTCCCATTCAGTCCCCCTTCTTTCCTTTCTTCCTTTTTTTCCTTCTATTTTTAATTTTCTTTATATTTTTTTCAAAGGCTTTCTTGCTTGCTTGCTTTCTTTCTTTCTTTTTCTTTCTTTCTTTCTTTTCTTTCTTTTCTTTCTTTCTTTTCCCTCCTCCCTTCCTCCCTCCCTTCCTCCCTCCCTTCCTCCCTTCCTTTTTCTTCCTTTTCCTTTTTTCTTTTTTCTTTTTCCTTTTTCCTTTTTTCTTTCTTTTTTCTTTTTTCTTTCTTTTTTTGCTTTATTTCTTCTTCCTCTTCTTTTTCTCCTCTTTTTCTTTCTCTCTTCCTCTCTCTTTTTTTCTTTCTCTCTCTCTCTCTTTCCACTCCATTAGCAAGACCTACACTTCCAGAATCTCCATCTTTCCTGGCACTGAGATTTTTCATCCCTTAAAGTCCCTTCACTCCTACCCCTCCTAGTTTGTGTTATTCCTTGAAACAATTTTTTTTTTTTTTTTTTTGCACGTTATTAGTCACCTCTGATATACGATCTTGCCATTTTGGAACTGGTAGAGTCCCCCACCCCCTTCCTTCCCATAGGAGTTTAGAGAGATTTGTGGTTTAAACATTTACTCACTTGCTAGTGTTTTTGGGACTGGTTTAATAGTATCTTTTTAATGGAAGGCCAAACACTACATTAACTATATGGAACTGTTTAGGAATTTTTCTTTTCAGCAAAAAAAACAAGAGGGTTGTACCCTGTAAATTTTAAAACCAGCCCTAACAGTACATAAGGCTATTTTGTTATTTTGTATGGTTTCCATACATGCATTGTCAGATATATGGATGTATATATCCAGGCAAAGTGAGATCTCAAAATAAAGAAAACCACATGCTTAATAGCACAAGCGGGAAAATTACTTCTCCAAGTTTTTAACCAAATAGTGGCCCTGAGACTTGAGTCCTCTTCTGGGCAATCTTAAATATAACCTATTCAAGGAGCAGTGAAGTGAATTTCATTGCACCTTTGCTGATACAGCGATTGAGTATTGGATCTGACACTCCAAAGCTCTTCCATATGTGCACATGGGAACCCAAACAGCTTGCACTGCCCCCGAGATTAGTGATACCATGCAGAGTCTTTTATCAATCATCTTGGGGCAGCTCAAAGTAGCCCAAGCTCAAGGGTTAAGCAAGGTTAAATGCTAAAAAATTCAGCTTGTAGGTTTTGCAGGCCCTGCCAGGCCATGGGGCAGCACAGCTTCTGCAGGGGCTGAACTTTGGGGGATGATTTGTTTGCATCTTCACTGCTGTGTGGACTATCCTGATAGAAGTTTCTGGGGCACTCAGGGAGCTCTTAACAGGGCTGTGAAGGGAAAATTAGAAGTGAATAAGCAAGGAACAGCTCTGTGAGAGCAGTGGGGCACTGGTAAAGCCTGGCCTGCCTGCACTGCCTTTTTGTTACCTGGAGAGTTGCCTGTACTGAGGACAAGGATACAGGAGCATCCTTGGGGCCTGGCTGGGTGTTGTGGGGAGATACAGACCACTGCAGCCACAGCTCACACTCAAGCCACTTGATTCAGTAATGAGGACCAAGTACTTCAGGAGACCAGCATTAGTCTGGCTCTGGTGCTAGAAATTTGGAGGGGGTTGTGCAAGTTAAACTTGAGAGGCCTTGTGGATGTCTCTTTTTCCTAAAATGAAACAGTCGAATCACTTGAAGGTGCCTTAGACTGTCAGCTCTTCCATATGGCACCCAAAATTACCAGCTAATTTTTAAAACAATTTCTGCACATGGTCTGTAACTTATCAGCTCTTCTGTGTAAATACACCATGAGGTTTTTTCCCTGTCCTTACACCCCTTGCTTTTGCAGTAAGGCTGCTTCCCCATCACTCTTCATATCTGTCAAAATGTCCTGTCCTGTGAGCTGTCTCTTCTTGAGAATATTCAGAGCTCTCCTCACTTCCATTTTCCTTCTCACTTCCATCTTTTTCTTGTTGCTGCTTTGGCTCCTTAGGCTGAGCTTTAAACTCTCATCCACCACCCACCATTGCCAACTCTTCTTTTGCCTTTTTTGAGCCTGTGCACCCACAGACACACTAAGACTAGTCTGCTACATTCTTTTTTGTGGCTTCTTAAAAATGCAAGTCCGGATTTGTTGTGTATCAGTGGACACCTTTAAAACACAAGCACATACCTGCCTTTGGTCACAGAGGTACTCAGTTATGTCCCCAAGCTCACAGGAAAGGCCTTTCAGGGTGTGACATTTCAAAACCCCAGGGGTCAATGCTGGTTTCCTAAAGCCAACCATACTGGGTTATTAAACTGCTCTGCTGGGGTCTGGTTTTGGCTGGAAGCTGAGCCAGGGTGGGGAAACACATTTTTCTGCAGTTCCTCCAAGTCCAGGATGTGCATTTTGGAGGTGCCTGTGTCTGGTGGCTTCCCCTCTGCTGCCAGCTCTGTGTGCTCACAAAGAACAACCCTGCTCAAAGTGGGTCACTTTCCTACTTTATTTTTTTTGTCCTTCTGTAATGTTTTCTTCTTCTGTTTGCACTCTTGCTCTGCTCATGAGGCTGATTGGGAAGCACTGGACAACAGCACAGACCCTGGAATTTCACAGCCATGGAACTCACATGAAACCGAGCAGCAGATGCAGCTGCATAAACTGCAAATGCAAAAATCATCCCACCAATGCTTGAGCCTGCCTGCACTCGACTGGGGTGCCCTGATTAGCTGCTGGTAGCAGTGCTGCCTTGGTGACAGGACAGCTGCCACTGCCTTCACCAAGGCTGCCAGTGAAGATCCATGTTGTTGTGGCATATTTGTGATGAGTACTACTAGGAGCAACTCCTGAGGAGCAACAGAACAGTCTCAGCCTATTCCTGCACCTCGTACATGATCTTTCAACTTAAGGCTGAGGTGCATGGGAGAAGAGGATTCAGCCCTTATTTTGGACATTTCTGTGCCTCTCAGGGCCTAACAGTGCAATTCCAACACTCCTTGAGTGTGGTTTTGACCCCTTAAATGAATAACCACATAGCAAAGCAGATGCCAACCTCAAACACAACTATTTCATAGATGTACTTCAAAAAATAGGTTTCCATTGGTGGTTTTGCATGCCACGTTGACTCTCTGTGCTCAAGCACCTGTGCAAGTTACCCAATGTTTAACAACTTTGAAAGAAACAGCTGGGATTTAATATTAGGTGCACCATCTTCCTATGACATGTTCAACCTTTAAAAAAATGAATGATTTCTTTAAAAGGTTGGATGTTTCAGTACTAGCATCAGAACAAGCAACTTGGGGTGGGGAAAAAAATCAAAAAGCACCACAAATAGAGAAATGAGGAAAAAACACCCAGGTGTGTGCTAAAATGGTGTGGAGAAAATTAATTACTGTAAGGATTGGTATAAATAAGACATTACATGACCTCTCCTGCCAGTGGGGGATCTCTGGAGGTGACAGACAAGTAAGGGTCTTAATGAACAGCCTTTTCCTAAATTCTTTGTTCTGGGCTCAGCATAAACCTTTACATAAAAGTGGGAGCCTGTGAACAGTAGGAATTATTTATATTAAATGTGCTTTTCAGCAAAACATGGCAAAATTCCTATTCCCAACTGGAAGAAAATCATATTTCATGGCTGTAATACCATTAAGCAGGATACAGAGATTGGCAGTGGGGAGTAGGGGTGGGAGGGAAGCCCACCAGCAGAAGCAAGGGGTTTTTTGCCTGCTAGGGCATGGGGCCCTGATGAATGCTTCTCCAAGTTGAGACTCATCTTGGCTGTCATGTGGCAGACAGGAGTGAGGGGGAGAGGCAGATGGGAAGAACCTCCACCTGAGACCAGAGAAGGACTTTGCCCGGTGGAAAAAACCATCAAACTTCACAGGGGTGAACCCATCAAGGCTTAGAGAGATTGTTTTCAAAGGCAACAACCTTTTAATGGAGGATGGGATTACTGTTCAAACCACCAGATTAAATCCTATGGTCATTGCCAAAAGGTTAAGCCAGCAGATCAGGCCTTGGCCTGCCATGGTGACCAGGGGCTGCTGGGGGCTCAACACTGCTCAGGAGAGGTGCCTTCATCATGTGGGGAAATACAGTGTGGGAAGGAGCAAGTACTGCTCTCTCCACAGTCACCTGCACTAACCAGGCTGCAGAGCGGGGTAGTAGGTGACCAAGGACTCTCAGATGCGGCCAGAAAAATAATGTGTGCAAGATGTGCTGGTAGAAAGCATCTGGGGAAGACATAAAGACAATGCTGTTGGTTTTAGGAAAAGCCCAACAGCAGCAAGACCCCAGGAGGGGGATGTCCCAGCTCTGAGGAGCAGTTTGGGTTTTATTTCTTGCTGAATTAGACCTTCCTGGTGTGGAGTTGGCATGTGCACCTATGTATGTGTGTGTGTGTGTGTTTAGGGATTAACTGGATGGCTGCTCGGGAATAAAACCAGTGCTAATGTCAACAAAATGGTTTTAAAAATTCCAAAAGCACAGTCATGGTGGACTATCAAATCCTATGGCCCCTCTTTTTTTCCTGAAGAGGCTGGGTAGATGCATTGGCTGGGAAGCACTCCCAGGTCCCTTTGCATCACTGGGAGGAGAGGTTGGTATTTCCTTGGTGCTCAGTGCAGAGAAAGACACGGAGGTGAGTGGAGATTTATAACCTGGCTGGAAGATCATCAATCAGTCAATCAAGTGAACAAGCCAAGGCCTTCTCTCATTTACCTGGGGTGATGCAGAGCTCCATGCTCCTCGTGGTGATGCTCAGGCTGCCTCGGTGAGAGAGCATCCCCATGCAAGGCCAGGCTGGGGAAACGAGGGAGCCGACGGAGCAGGTCTCCATGAAAGGTCGCTGTGCCTTGCCGAGGGATTGCCCCAGGGGTTCAGAGCTGCTGTCGATCAGCCTGGCTGCAGGCTGGCAGCCAGGTTACACACACACCATGCAGATCCTTCCCGACATACCCTCTTCCACTGGTGATGGAGCAGAATATATAGTGCATTGGGTACATCTCTGCAGAGGTGTTTTGTTCAAAGCAGGCAAATTGACAGGCTTCCCTCATAAAACAGTAATGCAGCTTATACATGAAAAAAAGATCATAAAAATTCAGTTTTCTCCCAAGTAAGATAATTCTGACATTACTTAAAATACTTCAGACTTGTCAGTAAAATTTCAATGTCATTAAAATTAACTGGCATATTTTAAGATTGACTTGCTTGCTTGCTTTCAACTCCCAGTCAGCCTGACATGGGGAGGGCACTTGCTATTCTTATCTTTTACACTCTTGTATTTCTTGGCCTTTAACAGCTTCTTCTGTGGCTCACACTGCTCTGCCTGCCAGGGATAACGGGTGTCACTGGCTGCTGCTAATCCATTATGGCAAGCTGTCTAATTACCACTGGTGTAGCAGTAAATAAAATGCGGGTTCACTTCTGGCCTGCTCCTTATCCCTCATCTGAGAAGTGGGCAAATGTTGTATCACCCCAATTATTGCTCCATTTACCTGCATGTTCCCTTGACTATGGCACCGCTAATTACTTACTTTGTTAGGCGGAAGAAATATTAGGTATTTATTTCATTTGCTGTGATGATAAGAAATACAACTCCTATTATTTGTCCCCTGGACTAGAAAATTCCCTTTGCAGCAATCCTTCTAGCCTGTGTGCATAAATAAAACTGCATTTTACTCCAGCATAGCTTTGGTACCTGAAAAGAGATTGTATTTTGATCAGGAAAATGTTCTTGTCTCTTTTCTCTAGTATGGGAAAGGCAAGTTGGAGAGGTTTGTGAAGTGGAACTGGATGATGCACTGGATCAAATGGTTTATTACTGAAACCATGCTCTGCAAGATAACCATGTGAAACCACTGCTCTTCAGCAAAAAATAGTTCTTCTGGAGGTGCTTGGCTTTTGGTGAGGAATCAGAAATTGGAGGCAGTCTCAGTCTGTGTGTGAATGGAACTAGAGATGTTTTTCATTTGAGATATTTTCAGCTGCTGATCCTGGTCCACCTGGCTGCTGCCATCTCTTCACTTGGACTCCACTGCTGTGAGATCATCCTTAGGAAAAATGCTGATGAGTAGCTGGCAAAACATGTGAGTTAGTACTATATTAAATGGTGAAACAATAGAGAGAATAAGTAAGTGCAACCCCTGAAACAAGTGGATCACCCCAGGCAAGGCAGCTGAGTGCTTCCAGAGAGAGCCAGGCAGGCAGGGAGGAGGGACATAGTGCCTAATGAAAGCAAACCTAGAAAGAGACAAAACCCTGACTGGCACTCTGGTACTCTCTCAACTCTATTGACCATCTTATCACCTCACCCAACTTATAACAACTCTTGATTTGGTGCCCAAACTGGTTATATTTCACCAGGATCTCCCTTTTTAGCAATGCAGCCTTAAATACATTTATTTTGAAAGGGTGTCCTGAAATGGGTGTCTGAGATGAACACCACACAATGTGTGAAGTAGTGGGGCTTTGTATGAAGAATTTAATGTGATGACTCTTGGTCTTCTTCATTTTTGTGGTCCTCGAGAAATTGTTTAGTGGTGGTGAAGACCTCTTTAGGGATTTTATATGTCTAGGTGGCCACAGAACACATAAGGTCTTTCTTTTCTTGATCACTTCCTTTGGTTTCTTTTTTCAGGTATCAGTTTCCTCTGGTTTGGAGCCCAGTTAGTCCTGCATGCTAGGACTGTCCCCAATAAATGAAAAATGGCCAAAAAAGAGGTAAAATGAATGGAGAAGAGTGTGCAAGTTATTTTAAAATATCTGTATATTTATTCACATGCACATATAGCACAATTTATGTTTTTCAGCGGAATGTCCTTCAGTTTTATATTTGTGTCATTCAGCACATCACTGTGCCATCAGCCTTGGTTTTGGTTACTTTGGCGCCAGTGCCTTTGGGTTGCAAGGTGCCAATATCTGAGACAGAAATTTGGACCAGTGACATAATTGGGATTTCATTTCTGGATTTCACTTCTGACAACACAAGCAATAAGGAATAAAGGGCTACAGCTGGCTGAAATGAATGTCATATGCAGTCTCCCATCTTAAAATGTTCAAACTGCTCATACCTCAAGGACTTTATTTAAATGTTCATTTTAGCCTTCTGCATTACCTTTAAACAAAGTGCTGGCATAACACTGCTGCCTCATTTGGACTAGGTAATAATCAAAAATCCCTTTCATTTCCTGGTGCTGGGAGGGAGGATCTTCGAACATACAGATTTTAAAGTCTATGAGAGTCTTGCCTTAAGACCATTAATTTTCCACGTGAAAGAAATGTACTTTGAATACTGCTACCAAAGAAAGCAGGGTTATTTTGAATTTTTTGGTAGAGAAGCAAAGCTTCAATTTTTTCTCAAAGCCTTTTGAGGGTGGAGGGGGATTTGCAGCCGGAGTGTTGAGCTGCATTTGCCTTCAAGGTCTTGCTGCTGAAGTCGCCTTCATCTTCTCCAGCGGGAAGGAGGAGGCTGTGGTGCAGCTCCCTGGTGGTGCTGTGGCAGAACGGGATAAGCAGAGGGGTCTGAGGCAGACAAGTACTGCACTGAGAGCAGGCCTGGATCTGGGAAAGCTGACAGGACACTTCAGAGCGATTTGGAGAGAGAAAAAACAAAACAGCATCAGGAAAAGACAGATCCTAAAAAGATGTCTTGAAAACATACCCAAAATATTCAAAGGAAGGAAAAGGAGAAAGAAGAAGCTCCCTCCTTCTCTGCTGTGTGAAATGCCCTATCTGCAAACATGACTGACATCACTGGAGAAGAATGTAAACTTTGATTTTAAAAAAAAATACCGCTTGCCGCTGCTCCTCTTTGGCAGCACATCTCATTTCTTTGGAGTATTTTTATCTGATTACGTATGTATATGCACATATATAAATATTTTGTTAAAAGCAGAAGGAGGCTTCTTTGTTTCTTCCCTGTGCTTGCAACAGCGGCTGTGCAACATCCAAAGGGGGCTTCTGCTGAGAACTTCCACGAGTGCTGCTAGAGGAAGAGGAGAGCAAAATTAATTTTATAAAATAGTAGTAATAACAATAAAAAAAAAATAAGATGAGTAAGAAATGAAGGACTAATTCAAGCTGTGTCCTTTATACCAATAATAAATGACCCAGCAGTGGGGAAAGCAGGTTGGTAAATTAAAAGTAATGTGGGAGGTGTGTGTGCCCCTCAACCTACCCCCCCATTACTCCACCTTAGCTGCGAGGATCCACACTGGGGGCTTGGGTGTCTTCCCTCCTTCCCTTCAATCTACCTAGCCAGAGCCCTCTCCCTGCTTGACAGCTACCGCAAGCCCAAACTGACAGCTCTTCAAAATCCACTGAAGAAACCCAGCATTAATTAAGTCATTGCTGGACTGTAATTTCCTTGAGAAGTAAAAAATTCTCACACAAGAAAAGGTTACAGAGACCTTTTCTGTGTCAAAATTACCATGCTGCATGAATATTAATGCTCTTAATGAAGACAACCTTTGCTTCATCAGGAAGGTTCTGGAGCAGGTGCCAAGCCTGAAGTCTCACTCTGTGGATTTTCTACTCTATGAAAGTCAGCACAATGCAATTTTTCCATTAAAATCAACATTTCCCACATGATCACGGATTTTTTTTCTTCTTTACAGATAGGCGGAAAGAAGGGGGGAAAAAAAATCCCTCTGCTTTGAAATCAAACATTTAAAGGTTTCATTCAACACATTAATCAGTGCTGAGAGAGAGGAGAGGCGGAGGAGGAGCAGAAGGAGGAGGAGGAGGAGGGGGTGGAGGGGGGAATCTGCCTTATTTATACAGATCTTGCACGCGCTTCCATAGATCACAGCCGTGTCCATGTCATGGGCTGCCCCGGGGTGCTGCCAGGCACAGCCTCTCCAGAAAGGCTCGATGGGCTCGCAGAAGGGATGGGGCTTTGGGAAGTGGCTGGGGTGGTCACCCTGCCTGGGACATGAGCCTCTGTCACAAGACCTCGGGCACTCACACCTCAGGGACCGAGGAAGAGCATCAGGAAGTTCGGGCACCCTGGAGGGCATGGGCAAAGTGGGTATCACAAAAAAAAGGAACGGGGAAAGGGGGCATCCCCCATGGAGGGCAAGGGAGGAAGCCCAGATGCTCGGCCACAAGGACAGCAAGTATGTGCATTAGTATCAAACAGAGGAGGAAAAGGCTGTTTGCTGGCTCTTTCTCAGGGAGGAAAGGGTTTCTGATGGCATTGCACTGGAGAAATTGCACTGCCTTTGTGCAATGCTGTTTTATGGGCATTGAGCCTCAAACAAGAAAGGGAAAGAAATTATAAAGGAAAGTGTGGAGAAATGCAGAGGACAGAATAGAGGCTGCAGCTCTAGACGGGAAAGAAAAGCAGGTAAAAGCAACCTCTTTCTCCCCCTTCAAAAGGAGAAAATGATATGAAAACTGCCCATTAATTATATCTTCTACTTCTACTTATTAGGCATTCATGATCTAATAATGGCTGTGGCTAACTTATAAAAAAAAAAAATCTGATTATTTTCTGTTGGGGCATGCAATGCCCTGTATATATTAAAAAGGTAAGCAATGATATATATTTATGGGTACTGATGTAATAGCTATTAGATTTATAATACAGAGAAGAAACATAATTTTATTAGAAAGAGCAATAGTTCACAATCCTATTATTGTTTATTGCTGACGTCAGTGCTGAACTATAATAAGAATCATGTAACAACTGGAAATAATAATAAAAATGCCGTTTAGATTTGCAAGAAAGTGGACCCTCTAAAACAAAAGTAGGGATTTTAGACCTTTACCTGGCAGCAGCCATTTGGGTTGCTGAAGCCGTGGAGATGCAGCTCAAGGTTTTGCCCCTCTGGTCCTAAGCTGGGCTTCTTCTTGACCTCAAATGTGTCGTCAGCCTCACTGCAAACACCTGGGCAATGCCTGGAGGGGCTGCCCAAGGTATTCCCATGGGTGCCTTGTGCAGCATGGTCTGTAGGACCATAGCACTGTGTCCTCCCTGAGGATGCAGGGACACCTGAGATACTGGAATCCCCAGACCAGCCTCCCACTGTGAGCAACACACAGGCACCAAACTATCCTTTGGGCCCCTGGACAACAGCCTTAATTTTAGTTCATGAAAACTCACATCCTAAACATCAGGGAAGCACTTGAACTGCCACTCTGCACTTTTCATGGCTAGCCTTTGTTTCCTATGAATATATGCATATATACTTAGACTCTAAATCTTTCATTATAGTTGCCCTAAAAATTTTTTAGGACGTACGTGGAACTGTCAGCCTTGCTGGTTCTCTATTTTTCTCTATTGCTTTCTTTTTTCTCTTCTTTCTAGCAGGGGTTTTTTTTCCCTTTAGAGCAGTGTTTGCTGACCTTCAGGCTCCAAAATTAACTCATTCTCCCGACACCTGTGAATTATTAATGAGGGTGTTTCAGAAAGTTCCTTAGCCACTTGCTTTAAAACTCCAGAGTGCAAATTAATAGAGCTGTTTTTTGGAAAGCTTAATTTTAGCAGGTGCTGCCTCAGATCTTCCTTTGTTGCAGAGATAAACGTTCTGCTCCCACAGAAACGTCAGACGGGATAGATACACCCTCCAGCTTAATTGCAAATTCAGAACAAAAGTGTCTAGTCAACACTTCTGATCTTTCTTTGTTAAACTGTGCAATGCTGTGAGCTGTCTCCAGCAATGGTCCCACAACTGCTCAGAGTTTTTATTGCTCCTTTTAGAGTTTTCTTTTATTGTCCATCATTCCACTGGCCACTGATTCTTCATTGATTTCTTTTAACTCTATGTGTGTGTGTGTGTGTGTGTAGGGAAGAAGAGAACACATAATAATGTAGGAATATAAACTAGGGGGGTGCTGTGTCTGGAGGAGGTAAAAGTGGTGGTCTGAAGGGCTCTCACTGATGAAGGAAGAGGCTGAGGTGCTCTGGGGTGGCAACAGACCTTGCTGAGAAGGTGGTGGAGGGGGTGCCAGGCAAACGTAGCAAGGGAGAGCAATGCTCCTGAGCACATTTTCCTGCTCCCAGGTGGGATCCAAGTCAAAGACACTGTCAGGATCTCCTCTGAGGTCACATGCTGGATGAAAAACTCTGTCCCTCCAGCAAACCTTGCTTCCTATGCCTTTCCTCCCTCTATCCTGATGCTCCCTAGCCCTCTTTTGCCCAAATGATTTCCTCCTGCTCAGCAGCTGCTGCTGCCTGGCCCTGCCAAATTCTCCCACCCAAACCCCAAAAATCCTTAAACTTCCACCTACCATTCAGCCACCCATTGTCCCTTTTCTTTTCTTAGACAGCTGAAAACCTGGTATGATCACAAGACTATGGAAAGAGATGCCTTCCAGCTTCATTTCAAAATATTAATGGGCTCAGCCATAGGCAAGGCAAGATGAAAGTAGGACAGGCAGTCAGTGAGTGCCACAACCTTAGAAATCTGAATCCATGAGCAGAAACCTACACTAAAAGCTTCAGTTGAAGTGCCTCAATATGAAGGTATTAGAAAGAAATGTTTGCAAACAGTGGTGTAGCCAAAATCACACTGAAACAGAGCAGGAATAGAATATTAATTCCTTGGCTACGATAAATTATCTGCATTAAAATAACACAGACGGCTGAAATAGATGATCTTATAAATTAGTGGAATTTCAGATTTCTTTAGAACTAGGTGATACTGTGTCCTGTAATGATACAAATATTCTTATGGGACATGCTATCACACTTAAAACTCTAAATTTTTAAAGGTTTTTCAGTTACTTTATAGCAGCAGAGTGTCTTCAGAATGAACTAGATTTGCTATTCCATCTGAAGAACAAAGAGAAAAATTTATAGAAGATCAAACAAATAAAAATACATCGAGAAAGACAGTAAGTGATGTCAACGCACTAAGAAATTAAAAACTTTGCATTAGTGTCTGAGCTTTTTTGTTGGTACCCAGGTATTATAAATAATAAACTAAACCGAAATTGTACATATTATAGAGCTGCATTTTTCTGTAGGGGTTCTGGTGACATGTACAAACCACGCGAGCTTTCCTCCCGTGGCTTATCCATGTCACTAATCCCCCTCTATAAAAGTAAAGAAGGGAGGTGCAGTGGGGAGGGGTGAAACTTGCACGGAGCCAATTCCATGTTTTGCCTGCATTTGTTTCTACATTACCTGACAAGCCTTGCCCATGCCTTTCCCGGAGTCTGCCTTGGGATGAATGAACTTCTGCAGCAGAGAAATTCATCTTGTGAAAAATGCTTGTTTTGGGTCATTGGAACTATTTGAGAAATATTTTGCTGAAAAATAGAGGGGAAACTCAACTGAAGTGGAAAACCTGAGGTGAAGTTTATTTGTGACTGATAAAGAATGATAATCTCTATTTTGTCTGTGTCAATTTTTTTTCTTAAGACTGCTTGTAATCAGCTCAGTTCTTGCTTTCTTTTTCCAAGTAATTCCGCAAGGCAGAAAAAAATTGGAGTTCATAATGAAGATCTAATAGTGATAAAATCCATATACTTTTAAATGTAACTTTCAAATTAGCCTGTTGCTGAAAAATTACAGTGTGAGGATTTCTGTTAGATTTATTTGAAGTAGATCTGAACATGAAGGGGTCTCAGCTTTCCCAGGTTTTCTATGGGAAGTCTGGGTTCTACATCGCTTGCCATCACTGTCCCCTGGCCCAAACACCTACTGGCTTTGGGATGTTCAAACAGTGACTCTGAAATGCATCCCCCAGATCTATATGTTGTGTAAGAGGATGTCTCCTGAAGTTTTGATCTGGAAAAATGGAAGTTGAGGAGACTTACCATCCACTGTGCACCTTGTGAGGATGGCGTTCTAACTTTTCCTTTAAAGCAGATGGGAGCTTTGTTCATGGGGAATCTTTTGGGATGCTGAACCCAGTGGTCCTGCCTCCCAAATGATGACAATCCTGCCAGAATCACTACAAGAGACTCACCCCCTCTCCCCCACCACGCCTGATACCTTGATCCCAGAGAGCTGGAATGGTGAATCTCCCTCCTGGCTCTTGCTGGCCTCTTAGAAAATCCCTGGCTTAATCAGAAGGCTTGTTTATGGTACAGCTCCTTGTCTCACAAGTACTACAGATGCCACTTTGCTGCACCTAAACTGCTTACGAGACAGCACTCTTATCTAATAAGACATAGCACAGCCATACATATTTATTTATATTTGAACTCTTGCCCTCTGTACTATACTGCAGGTCATGCATCTGCTCCAACACCACCTTATTAATTTTCTACTACTCTTCTCCATGGTGGCAACAGTGTTTCAGAGCCTGAAAGGAATATTTTCCCTTTTTTTTCACTTTGATCTGTCTCTTTAACTCTTTAGCTGCCGAAAGGAGGGAGTCTGGGTTTCCCGAGCACAGTATTGCAGCGCTCCTTGTTGGGAATCAGGACACAGCCAGGCTCTCCAGACAATGTCACTTCTCCTCTTGTGTAATACATTACTGTTCTGTTTTGTACCTTGCTAATTAGAAAGCAGGAAAGAAAAAAATATATTTATATATAAAAGAGCTCCCATCTGACAGACTCAAATTACAAAAGTATTCTGATATAAATTATTTAATCAGTGGGGGGAAAAAAGAAAGTCACAGTACTAACTATCATTTCTAGACAGAGTATTAACAACCATTTTTTTCATTGGCTTCTGGTGTCTTATTTTGCGCACCCATCACCAATAAGAAGCTCTTGCATGATGCTTACCATAAAATATGACTTTCATCTCTTTGTCTTTGCATTCACTTGCTTCATTTACCTTCCTAATGTATAAAAAGTTTTTAATTTGCCTCACTCCCTCCCTCTTCTGTCACTAGCACTCTTGAAAACTTCTGGAAGAAAAAAGTAAAGACTTTAATTCATATATGGGACCCCATTCTGCCAGCCAGATCTGCCAGTCTTTGAAATACTTTCCATGAACAAGGGGTTGTTTGAAGGTGTGATCACAGCTTTATGGAGAGGTTGCAAGCCAGCAATAGGAAACCATTCCGATGAATGTGCTGATCTCCAAAACCACGCTTCCTGCGGTGTCCTGTGTGGATGGATGGGCACCTGTGGGCCACTGGCTTTCTCGGGGCAGCTGTCCCCAGCAGCAGAGGGAAAAGTGCTCAGGGCCTGAGCTCCTCCTGGGGCACCTGCATGGGGGACTTGGTGGCCTCCTTTGCAGAGATGACCTTCGGTGCCCTGAGGCTGTGTCTGCCCTCAAGTGCACATGTCCAGAGGTCAGGCCTGATGTGTCCAGTCACCTGCTTTGGCCAGTGGCTGGAGCAAAGCTGTCACCCAAGTGCTTTCCACAAGGTGGGCCCACATCTCCAGCCTGTGGATGGCAGTCTGATGTGTTAGGTCATTTTTCCTGCCACTCTCTGAAAGTCAAGCCCAGAAATTTACTAAGCCCCATTGTAAAGAGGCCTTGCACAGCACAGCTTTCACCAAACAGCCATTGGTATTGCCATGAGGCTGAATCAACCCAAAGGGTGGACAGCATCTCTTGAAACTCTAAGGAGACATAGCCTCCTTCCAAAAGACAAGAGGTATCCAAGGGCATTGCACAAGACTCTCCTTGGGCATATGTCCTGCTGCGAGGCCAATAAGGCTGTGCTACACAAAAACAAGGGGCAAACCCCTGTAACCACCCACGGGCTGGTGGCAGACCACAGAGCAAGTTTTTTCATCTTAGAGCCTGAGACCAAGCATGAAAGGCTTTTTAAAAAACCAGGAATGGTAACATGCACCAAAACCTGTGTTCATGTGCCAATTGTTTGTGCCAAATCTGAAGGCTTCTTTGGGTGGGGACCACCTTGAGTCAATGCCTGTGTCTGATAACAGTAGAAATATATTGTTTTCTGGTCCTTGTGGTGGGTGAATACATTTCAATTTCCTGTCCTGCTGAGATTACATATTATAAAAAGCAGAGAGTAAACTGCTTTTCCTTTCACAGCTGTGCCATTACTATATATTGATACATATATATATACACATATATATATTCATATATAGATACATATATTTTGCAGACTTAAATCTATATCCTACTGTTGCATATACAGCTGAAGCTATTGAGATTTTTGTGGAAATATTCCACTTTTCTTCCCATGCAAGTGGGCTGGGGTAGGGGTGGGGGGCAGAGTCTTACCTGGAAAAAAAAAAAAGAAGAAGAAATTAAATAATGCAGGAGGTGGCTGTGTCATGGTGCTCTCTGGGCACATGAGCACTGTGATGTGGCAGAACTGTTCCTTCTGAAGCTGGGGCAATGCTGGTGCCCACTGGCCTGGCAGGGGTGTACAGCCCAAGTGAGACCAATGGTTCACACATGCCAAGCCCTTTGGGGCTGCTTTATCTGCCCAGCTGCACCCCCAGCACCATGAGGGAGGTGTGGAGCCCTGAGCCTTCCCTGTACCATTGTTTTCCTCACTAGATCTGGACCATCAGGCCCCTCCCTGCAGTACCACTGGGAAGGTGGTAGTCCCCAGCAAGTGACATAGCCTCTACATTCAATTGCTCTTGCACGGGGAAAGAGGTTAAAGTGTTTTATCAGCAGCAGAGCTGCTGCTAATAGCATCCTTCTTCTCTTCTGCTCTCCCTCTTTCTTCCTCACCGTCAGCAGATGCTGGAGGTATGAAATAAAGCTCATTTTTCTGACATAACACATTAAGATCTTGAAAGTTTATGCCACAGCATTGTAAAATGAAAACCTCTTGGCACAACAGAGGTGAAGGGCTGCCTGTTTGTGAGAAGGGAAGTTCCTGCAGTGGCAACTGGCAGCTGCCTGCAACCTTCTCCCTCCCTGCTCCTCCCTCTCCCTCCCTCACTCCTCCCTCTTGCCCCATGGAGACAAAAAGTCCTATGTTCAGAGGCAAAGGATATAAGAGGGGTGACTTTTTCCACCTTACCATGCTGTTCTGGTGACGCTGCCTTACTCTCCAGGCGAAAGCAGCCTTTGTGCTCTTTCAGCGAGTATGGGGAAAAGAAAGGGACTCCTCCTGATAGCTGTGCAGTGAGAAGATCAGAAGCAAAGAGCTACAAGTCCTGGGTTATCCCAGATGGGCTGGAAGAAGCCACCTTCCCCCGTGGGAATTGCCTCATGCAGCTTTTAACTACAGGAGTGAGATCAGGTTGCCAAACCTGCCAGCAAAGGCAGCAAATGTCACTTCTGGGAAAAAGAGACAGCTGAAACAAAATCCTGGAAAAGTCTCAGGCTGGTTGGTGGAGGGAAGCTCAATCTTTATCCACACACAGTTGCGTGCTTCTTCTTCATTTTTCTGTACAAACGTGTAGTGCCAGCTGCCTATGTGGGAGTTTTGTCATCTTGCTTGAAAGGTACAAGCTGAGAAGTCAGGGCAATATAAAACACCATTTATTAAATGAGGAAAGCTTTAATCTGCTCTAGAGATACTAAATATTTGATTTAGCAGAAGCTTGGACAAATATCAAAAACCCCACATTTCATTCTTTGAATTGCATTTTCCCAAGGAGAAGGTGGGGCCACCTAAAGCTAACAGCTGGAAAGAGTGGATCCCAAGTACATTAGAGAGTGGGAGCAAGAGAGGTTTTTTTCTTTAAGAAAACTTTCAACCCACATAGTCTGGTGCAGGGTGAGAAAACCCCCTTTGCCAGATGCCTAATTGACTGGGTAAGCATGAGATGAACACTCCCTTGGAAAAAAAATGGGAAAACAAATGAAAAAGTCCTATCAATATAGAGTGTCCACAAGCAAAAAGAGATTAAGCCCCTGATTCATGAATACAGGGGAAAGGGTATGACAGTGCTTGTCCTCTCACTGTGCCCATCCCAAAGTACTGCTTTGGAATATTTTCATCATCAGGGTACCAGTGGATTTCGGTCTGGCCCACTCTGGCTGCTCTTAAACTGGAACCTGTACTGATTGAGTTAAACCAATGGACACTTACTGTGCTGAAGAATGATGTGCTTTGCTCCAGCCTGACATTGGTGCTAATTAATGTAGAGCAAACAGAAATAAAAATGGTACAAAGTACAGTAAAAGTATCCAGCTTGCAGTGATTTAATGAAATCAGTTCACACTCAGATAAAACCAGTGCAACTTAGCACACAGATAAACACTGAGAGAAACTGATTAAATGTCCAAACAAAGGGATGAAAACATGAAATCAGTTGGACAGTAAAGAGGGTCAATTGTAAAACAGATTATATTGTCCCAGCAGAATTACTTTTTTCTTTTTTTTTTTTTTTTTTTTCCCACTGATTTTGCATTGTTTTGGCTTGGTATTGGTGTGGTGCTGCTCAGTGTTTCCACCTCAACCTCTCCACGCAATAGAAAAGCCTGGAATATCTCCCTGTCCTTTTCGCCAGACATCATCACTCCTTTCTCCGCATCAGCTGGTACCACCTGCATAGAAGCATGCAGATCTTAGAGGAGAATCAAATATCCCATGGGCAAAACTGGTTTTGTTTGTTTAGAACACTCTGCCAAGCACATCTTTAAAGGTGGGGGGGGTTTGTTGTTTTATTTTTTTTTTAAATGCCTTTAAAGTCAAGAACCTCTAAGATCTCCACAGATTTCTTTAGCATCTGACTTCTCTCCAGCTTCTGCAAATGCAGCTGCGTGTGCTGGAGACGTCCAGGATTCTGTGGTGTGCCACGCAGACAGATGCTCAGCCACCAATGCATGCAAACAGAAAATGTGGGTTAGGAGATGGGGACAAGAGTGACCTAGGATGGCTGGAAGCTGAGACTCCCAGACAGATCAATACATGGACTGCAGCATCAGCAGGATGGGCGCAAGCAAACGAACGCAGATTGCTGCTGCACTTCTCACCAGGCTGGAGATCTCCACAGGGAAGAGGAAGCGGTGCCACCTCTGGTGCCACGGGGAGGCGGGCACGGTGACATTCCTGGCATTCTTGTCACAGGCCTTGGGCTGCCAGCCCAAAAGTCTGCTCCTGTGGAAGGTGGTGATTGTGGAGCCCAGAGTCAGGAGGGAGTCAGATGCTGCCCTGAGCTCTCCTCATGGCACTGCAGCCTCCTCATCTGTGAGGGCAGGTCAGAGCTCTGTGGGGATGCAGGAGGGTGAAACTGTCCTTGCTCCTGTTACCCACACAGTGTTACCCTCTGACACCTGGAAAATTTCCTTGCCCTCAGCAGCTTCAACTACTGGACAACTTTTACCTTTCATTATCAAGCATGTCATCTTTGACCAGTTTGCCCTTTCTAGGCATCTTTTCAAGGATTGGCAAATTTATCCCAAATGCTGCTTTTGAAGCACTTTAGGGAGAGGGAAAAAAATTATGTATTTCAGTATATCTATAGCAAAATTACCCCTGAGAGAATTAAAATATATATTGTGGTCTCTTCAGTTTTGTAGCTAAGACTTCAGATTCTTTTGACACCATTTGTTTCATTCAGGTTCTCATCCTGCCTGCCATACCTGAGAAATGCTGGGTAACTTCTGAACCATTATGGGCTCTTCTCAGCTTATTCTCTTCATGAATCTGTTTTACATGGGCTACTCTTTTTCTATGTGCAGCTCTTTGGTGAAGACAGTGGGAGTTTTGCACACACAGAGTCCATAGAATTCACTGCCAATCCACAGAAGCACTTTTTTTTTTTTTTTTTTTAAAACGTGGTATGGAAAAACTCTTATGAAAACAGATAACATCAAGTGCCTGAGGCCTTTGCCCTAGGTGTCTCAAAGGGAAAGGCACTTAAAAAATGTGCAAAGCAGCAGCCCAAACCTCCCACAGCGCTGAAAAGAAGACTAAATATTCTTAAGGAAAGGTTGGGTTTGTTCCAATTTCTCCAGAAACACTTACCAAACCCACTTCCACATTTTCGGGCACTGTTTTTGGGAACTCAGCATTTAGGTACTTTGAATGAAAACAGCATGGTCAGCTGGACCACCTTATGTGAACATTAATTTCTATTCACTGGACGTGAATCTATTTCCCCTGTGAAAAAACTGTAGCAGCTCCATAGAAGCCACGTGGAGTCACACTGCTCTAAAGCCAGAGGAGAGTCCTCTAAGATGCACTTCACTTTGCAAAGCATGTGCTATTAATTAACCATGAGAAATGGCTGTTCATTGGCTTTTCAGCTACATGAAGATGAAATGCTTCCTATCTCAGCATCAGTCTCAGCTATCCCTTTTCAGATTTACTCCACAAAGGCCAGGGGAAATGGTGGATGAGTGTGGGCAGCAGGGAACAACGAAATACAGTGAGCCATGCTAAAGAGAGCTGAAATTTAAGGAGAAACCATCCATATGCCAGAGGAAGAAGATCCATCATCTTTCATCAATTCTGAGCAGGTCATCTTCAAAGGGAAGGATTCTTGGAAAGTAAAATGGATTATTATTTTGCACACACAGAGACCATGGCACTCACTGGCAATCCACAGGAACACTTTTTTTTTTTTAATGTGGTATGGAAAAAAGATCTGCGGCACAGCAGAGGCACCCAGACATGGGGGGGGATTTAGACACCAGCAGACCAAAGGGATTCTGATTTCTCACTCTGCTGCTTGTCCACTCTTCAGGCCAATATGACTTCCTGTCATGTCTTCTCTTCTGTAGTCCTTACATACTTCTTCTCTGAAATGCTGAGGATGACCATGAGCATCTTGGGAAATGCAAATCAGAGACATGATATGCAATAGTTTGTAAAAGCATCATATCTTGGATATGCTTCTTCTAAGAAAAAAGGCAGAATTTTTTTCTGGGAGCCACCCTAAGTAATAAATTGATGCAAACAGCACAAATGAGTTCTTGTGTGGTTTGGAAGCCATAAAGACTCTCAACCACTAGACTGGTCCAATTCCTCCTGTTCTTTGCTTTTGGTCTAGTAAATTGAAAGGCCACCACAGATGTTAGTACCACAAATATTCATGTTCTACTCAGAAATTGAACCTTTTTTATTTGATGATTTCTTCAAGTGAATATGGCTTTTCGCAAGGAAGAGGGAGACCATAGAGCTTCTGGGAAAGGTTATCAGCTTTTTCAAATAGGCCCCAGTGAAACTTTGCTGTTTTCCTAGTAAAATATCTCCCCTTTTTTTCTCTCTCTTTTAAAATTTTTTTTTTAAATTTTTAACATTTTTCACATGCTACCAAACCTCTCTATCAGGCTGGTATTTCTTCAGGTAAAGCTCTTTCTTACTTTTTTGAACTATTCTCCCATTTCAAATTTAATGTATTTTCTCTATATTCCTCACTAGGCCCATGTGGTCCCATCAGAGCTCCTCCCCCCAGTTTCCTCACAGGCAATGTACCAAATCATCAGATGACCAAAGGTCACATTAGCCCCTTAGATATTCATGCACAGTTCTTCAGTTGCTGAACTCAACTGTCTATGGCAGAACTTGTCTTTGAATGTAGAAGAGCAGGAACCACACAGCTATGGAGACAAGAGACCCACGGGGAGCAGTGCAGCATCTCTGAGAAGATAAAAAACTTACATATACATTGACTCTTAGCTAGAATAATTTCCATTGCAAGGAACAAGGTTTTTCTTATGCAGATATAATGTAAGCAACTTGGAATCCTCGGGTTTTTTGAGTCATCTTCATTTCTAGGTAGTGGTTAACATAAGCGTCTTTTTAGCATGTAGATTCTCACAACATTATTGCATACCCTAGCAAGGAAAATGGTTGGAGGTAGCAGCTTTCAGGAGTAGCACCTACAACAGAAATTTGGAGGTCCAGGAACTGTTAGAAGAGACTTTAAAGCAACCTGATTTAACAGGGCTTCATCTGACACAGGGAAACCTGTATAATTTTATGTCTGCTTGCTGTATGTGCTGAAGTGTTTATGCCCTTAATTCATTTCCCAGGAAATGAACTGGGGAGCTCAAAATCTCCTGGAATCAGGCTAGCAGCAGTCAATAGGCAAAATCCCACGAGGTCCATATCCATGTGCTGGGAGAAACCTCCACAGCCCTGCATGAAGTTCCACTGTTGGTTTTAAGCCCTGCTTCCAAAATTTGAGTATTTTCAGTTGCCATTGGCTTTGGTAGTAAACAAGGCTGTTCATGATCACCCAGCAGCAGGTTGGTTGAGAGCATACAGCTGCAAATATGCAACTTGCAGCCTTTCTGAAGACAAATAAGTCTCGTGAGCCAGTTATGTGGAAAACAAGTTGTCCAACCCTGTAAATAGCTAGACCTCCTGCTATCAGCACAGTAAGAGAGTTCCTTAAAGGGTAAGATGAACTCTTTATTCCAAATAATTATGTTTTGGGTCCTGCTTTTTGGTTTTGAATTTCTGAGTGACTACGAAAACTCATCCCTGAAAAATGTCTACCACAAAATGAACAAAACCTCATAACAATTCTAATCCTCCTGTTTAATATACGCACCAGAGGGTGCTGTGCTGTGGGTCTGAACAGGAATATTAGCCACTCCAAACTACATTTACATTGCCAACAAAAAGTAAAAGGCAAAATGTCTTAATGTAGATTCCTGCCTCCTTTTAAAAGGAAAAAAACATCATCATTCTAAAACTGCAGCTGAGCAAAAGAGGGGGGGAAATGTAAAAAAAAAAAACAACAGTGAATTATGTGATGTGGTGTTTTTACCAACTGTCTAAATAAAGGTTTAGTGAGTCACTGTGGAAAACAGAAAATCTTTCTTTATTTTAAGAGCTGCAGTTGAAGAGTTTTGTATGAAAAATCTTCCCTTTGGTTTGTAACTTAAACATTGCCCATCTGCTCTTTCCTCCCTCGTCTGCATTTACAGTAAATCTGAGATTTCCTTTTTCAAAAAATGCATTAAAAAAAAGTACAGTTTTGGCCAACAGTGTTTGTAGAGATACAGAGAAATCTAACTTAGGGTGCCAGTATCTAAAATTATGTTTTCCCTTTGGTGCACACTATAGGCAAGAAGTTTTTGGTCTGAGAGCTGTGTTGGCTTTAGGTTCCCGGCAGGATTTTCTGGTTTCTGGAAGAAGAGGTGACATGGAAGCTTGAATCCTAATTAGGTAGGGGACCCATTTGCCAAATTTTAGAGAAAGAAGAGGAAGATTGGTCTTCCTGGGATCAGGACCAGAATCCACTGAAGTTGATGGGAAGATCCCAGGTGCTTATGGAGACAGCTGTAGGGTGGAGCAGGGAGAAGCTCTGCTCTGAGTCCCCCGATAAGCTCATTGCCAAATCACATGCTTTGCTCGCAGTTCCCATGGCTGAAGAGCAATGCCAATCCCTCAGCACAGAGGGTGATGCATATCTCATTGCTCTCATATATTCATGAGTATAACAAGACATTTATACTGTAGACAGGTGGAATTGATAATCAGGCCCTTCAGTTGTACCCCTGAGAGGAAGGGTGGCTTACAAAGCATCACCTTGGGGTGCCTTATTCAGGTCTAACCATGCCTGGTCTTCAGCATGGAGGCAGAAGTTATTTACACTTTAAGGCTAACCTGTGAGGAAGGGATGCAAAGGCAGGATACTTCACCAACTCCCAACTTGTATTTCTGTCTCTGACTCCCATTATTAATGAACTCATTCACTTTCATAAAAACAACTACACAAGAGCTTCTAACCATATCTATAAAACTATTTAATGCTCTTTTCGAAACAAGGCGTCTTACAGCCATAGTAATTGTAGTTTTACTAGACCTTTAAATGAGAAGCAGCTACTTATTAAGTTTTGATATGGTGAGCTGATTAGACAAGTTAAACATAAAGGCACAATTTATGCATAGTCTATAACCACATGTGCATGTAGTGCAGTTCTTACACTGGTGTTTGGCACTCCCTGCGATAGGAAATCCTGCGAGGTACACAGTTTTATGCCACTTACAGGTTACAAGTAGTAAAGCGAAAAATGCTGGGTTTTACAGGAAAATAATATTCATAAATCTCCAGCAGTGAATTACAGTATAACTCAGAGCTGTCTTTGTTTTGCTGCTGCTATGAATTCAATTCTGTTGCCAGTGCAGAAACAATAAACACAAAGACCAAAGTGGAAACCACTCCCCTTGCATTTGGCAAGTGCTTATATCCAATTTACAGCTGGACTCTGAAAACGGCTTCTGAAACAGTGCTAATAACAAAGAAGTTCCCACAGATGCTCATTTTTTTTCTCCTAGTGAACTGAAGCAGTCCATTGTGCACAAGTTAAAGATTTCTTCCAATGCCCTACCTGGTTTTCCCAGTTCATCTGTCTCTGTTCTGTACCTCTTTTGATGTGAATCATATTTATTTGCCTTTTGTCTTATTAAGCAGCTCGCTCAGAGTGCTGTGTTTTAAAGAGCTCTCCCTTATATAGTTCTCACAAGGGAGACACTATGCTGCCTAAAGTGACCTCTGAACCTAATTCCTCCTGATCTGGCGTAATTATGTTTTCGCCAGTTGATTTGGTTATTGTTATGTGCCAAATTCAGGATCAATGCGCTGCTGCTACCATACTGTTATTTTAAGTATGTAGACTTTTGCCACCACTGTTATCAGTGGAATGATCTCAGGGAACTCAAATTAATTTGCTGAGATGCATCACCCACAGGTAAAATGGTCAGTACATCCATGTTCTCTCTGATCTTGGTTCATGCAAAGTAACACAAATCAAAAACAATGTTGGCATGTTCTTTCATTGCACCGTGTTTGTATGGCCCACACTATATGGTGACACTGAGCTGCTGTGTGGGCCATTTCCACTAACACCTTTATAACTGGATTTAAAAGCAACTCAGAAACTGATTCTTGAAAGACCTCACACATGCAGAAGATTAAGAACCTCAGAAGCTGTGAGGACTGCTTGTGTGCCTAGAGTACTTTGCTGATTCAGGGCCACAATGAGTGGAAGAGTCAGGAAATATGTGAGGAAAACCAGTTACCAATGATTAATCATTTATTCTGCCTCTGACATAAAAGGATTGCCACAGGAACTGGAAGGAATGTCTTCCCCTGTGCAGCATTGCACAAACAGCAATTTTCTTCTAACAAGCATTGGCCAATATTCAGCAGCAGACACAGGATATGGAGAACTAATAATCTTATCTGGTGTGAGGAGCCTTATCTTTGATTTGTTAGCATGGGTGTGATACTACAATTAAGTTGTTGCACCACAGAGTGACAAAACCAACTGGCTTAAAGGGATTTTTTTTAACTTACACTGATGTAAGCAAGAAAAGGATAAGGCCTTAATTATACTTAAACACTTGAACTTCTTGTGGGTTTCAGCCTCCTTTCAAGATTCAGTAGAGCTTTAGGACCTCTACAATGAATTTAAGTCTTTTGACAACTGGTTTGCTTTTCTCCCATACCTTTTAAAGTCTCTTTGGAAATAGTTCACAAGCCCCAGATATTCCTGGACTGAGGCTGGAAGATTTTTGCTTTTAAAGCATCAGGAAGTCTCTAGGAAGAGCAAGTGAACTGTCAGGAGCTCATGTGGACAATAAAGACTTTAAATATCCTTTAAATATTTTGAATAATATGCCAGCATAAAAAAAAAAAATTCTTTTTGAACTGAAAGGAGGAACTGATATGTTGAAATAATAAAAGATTTCCACAAACTGCAAATTTCCAGTATGCACAAGAGAAATGGTTGTGTTTTCTTTAAGTATGATATTCTGGGCACTGCCTGGCATTTTGCTACTTATAATCATTCTCAGAAGAACAGAATGTGATAGCAAAATGTACCAGAGTGATACTTTGAAGGCGAGCATTTAATGTATTTCTTTACTGCTTAGTTCAAACATAGTCACAATTTTATAGTTTCCCACTGACTAACTTATATCTGAACACAGACACTTATATAAACTCCAAATACGATCAGGTGGAATATGAAATAAATATATAAGATAAACTACTATGAATATGATAAATGCATCTCTTTGAATTATATAATTTCATTCATGAGTTTTTTCTAGTTATTCTAATAAGCTCCTTAATTACTGTGAGCTGAAGACCAGGTGAAACAAAGGGACTCATGGAAGATCTCTTTGCATCTGCATTCAGCTCTGAGCTATCCAGACATGCAAAGCATTGCTGCTGAGAAGAGGCTCCACAAAAGTCCAACAGAAATTAAAGTTACTCATACGGGACTGGCCTGTTGGGAGCTCCAAGGCATTAAAATTCTCATTCCCTTCTACCTTGTTTATCTGAGTATGGTTAGCCAGCATGCCACTCCTAGGGGGATGAAGGCTGGAAATAACCCTTCCACCTACTACTACTGTGAGCTATTCTGCCTAAACCTGCCCCTGTAAGTCTACTTAGGAATTAGGAATCCCATGGACTCGACTTCTGTCACACACAGAAGTTAAGATATTTGTCCTCCGAGGAGTGTCCTACTTTCTAATTGATTTTCAGGTTCATTTACAGTTCTCAATACTGATCTGTAAACATGAGCATGATTTAGCATTTGTCTATTGGAAATTCTTTTTTTCCCTCCATTTAATTCTGATAGCAGGGATTGACAGGTTTTCTTTTAAGGCCATTGTTCTAACAGAGCATTTTGAGTCTGGTTAAGAAAGACGGTGTTTCTTATGGATTTTGTTCTTTCTGGAAGTTCACCACCTTTACCCAGAACATTGTGGGACTGTCTCTTTACCCAAATGTTTTATTGGTTGATGAAAATGTAAGTAAGGGAAATATACTGATACGAGCTCTGGGGTTGACTTCCACATACGAATTATATCCATTGTATTAAAGAACAGTCTGTGCAATCAGAGGTTGCCACATCAACTCATTTTATGAAGTATTGTCTGCTGGCACTCTGTATAGGTACTTCTTTCTTTGATTTGAGCTTCAGTAAATGTGTTCACTGGATTTTCTGTGGTCTAAGTGGAAAAGGGTCCACCTGTGGTTGTTAACATCATCAGAAAATTATCAAATTATGCTGGGAAGGCCTTTGTCTTCAGTAAAAATAGTAGCTATAGTCCATAGTTTTCCAAGGGAGGCTTGTTTGGAGGGGTTTGCCTCAGAAGGAAGACAAAGCAGGATAATGGCAAAGCATCACTTACAAATGTTGCCTGTGAATACACATTGCATGTGTGGCTGGTACAGTTTGAAGATTCCTTCATTTCAGTGCATTGGTCTTATGAAGTGATTGCAGAAAGATAAGAGAAGAAGTAGAGGAAAGAAATTTTCAAATGCCAGCAGAGGCTTAAACATAAAGCAACAGAAAAATAATGATGTATTGTATTGTCTCTGACCAGATGAAGGGTTTCCTTCCATCCCTCAAGGCAGAACTGTAAGTACAGGGATAGTCAGCTCCCTACATCTCTAAAGATTACCCAGCACACTGGGATAATCTGATTATTAAAAAGACCTGACCAGACCTCTCATATAGCATAAGAGAACACTGGATCTTCTAGACCTCCTGGTGATGCTGGACTGTCCCCTTGGATTTCCTAGCATGTGGCTAGTTAAGTTTCCTTAGGGATTCAGTAATTATCCTAACCCAGAAAATCACCATTTCCAACAAACACAGTTTCAGATTTGCCCTCCCATCTTGTTTGAAATCTGTGCATACTCTGCTACTGCTAATGCTCTGCTACTGAGTTGCCTTTCTTTTTATCCTTTAGCCATCCACCCTTTCCAAAATTAGAACTTACTTTGAAGAGAGGCACACCAATATCAGGTACTCTGACTCCACACACACCTACATGTGTGTATGTGTAAAATTCAGAAACACTTTACAGCAAGTAACAAACTGTGGATAGGGGAAATAGTTTTTTGATAGAAGCCAAGCTTGATAAAAGGAGTGCACACTGTCGTGCCTGAAAGTATGGTATTAATAATTAAGCCATGCAATCATTACCTCAGGATATTATTTCTTAAATATCTCTTGCAAAGGCAATACGATTACATATGAATTATATCAATTTTCTACCAACAAAAAAAAATCCACAGAAATAGGAATTGAATTAGACTGTCCAATTTGCTGTAAAGTTCATTGTACGTGAAGAAATTAATCAAAGCTACCACCACCCATTTTTATGGGAACATAAAATGATGTGAACTTCCATTTTTAATAAAGATGCTTAGCTCTTTTATGAAGACTGACTAATAACACTGTAATGAACTGAAATGTTACTGATACATTAAGAATGAAAATTTTCAGGGATGTGTTTACTGAGTCTCCCATTTCAACCCAAGCAATACTTCTGTTTGAATCCGTCTATTGAGAAAGGAAAAATCCAAACAATAAAGTTGATGTGAACTCTGTGTAAATTCATCTCCCACATATATATAAATGGCCAGCAACATTCTTTTTATCTAGCTACTTTGACCTAAATGATCCCTCAGACAGATGTGGGCTGTATTCTCCAGCAACCTGAGATTTTTAGATGTTGTCCAGACATCTCTGTGTTGCCACAAATGCCTGTGAGTGGATATTTCTAACCTAATTCAAAGAGTTACAAGACAATGAAGGAATTTTCTTAGCCCCCAAATTCAAGAGGATTGTGGGCAGTGACATGCCTATACATTTTCTGTGCAGGATAAAGGCTTTTAATCAGGGAGGCTGTCTCTCCTTCCCACAGAAGAATGCTAATTAATTAAAGTAATATGATATTAATCGAATAATCAGTAAGCTAATTTATTTTGACGGAGCTCACATAGCTTTTGCTCTTAGGTTTTTGGGGTTTTTTTAAACAGTCTAAGAAATTATGCAATTGACTGGAATATTTGCTGAAACAGTGTTTAAGCATGTAGTGGAAAGCAAGTGGGAATATCTCAATCACAGCAGAGGGTTCTTAGAGCATTGTTTATCTGGCCTGAAAGTAAGTACTGCTTTCCTTTCTTTTGGACAACTAAATTGAAACAGAGGCAAAATCTGGGGTAAGCAGATTTTTGTGGGTTGGTTTTTGGTTTTTTTTTTTTTGTTTTGGTTTTTTCCTTCTGACCAGTCATTCAGCCAGTTAACTTTGTTCACCAGGTGTTTTTTCATTTCTCACAAATGGCTGTCTAAATTAGAAACTGTCAGAAGTTTTCTTAGTTGCTAGAATTCATCTGGAGGAAATCTTCAAAGCCTTTTATCATGGGTGGTCCTTTGCTTTGCCTCTTCTTAACCCTTGTTCTAGTTAATATTTTTTAAGAAACAACTAAGGGCAATGTTTCATAACTGTGAGAGGTAAAAAGCTAAGGAATAATAGAATTGTTAGAAACAGACAAAGGTGGACTTCTTGATTATATTTACTAAATTAACTTAATCATTAGCATTTTACATGATACTCAGAGACATCATAGGATGAGTCAGGGAATTGACTTGTTTACTTGTCTTTCCCAGCTCTGTGAATCTGAACATCAATCAAATGCCAGAAATTCGTTTAGCTAGAATGGTGATTACTCACTTTATGCACTCTTTTGGACCACTGATGCAGAGGAATAGCATTTCAGGGGTATCATCTACTCCTTCTTGCCCCTACCTCCAACTGCCTCATTCTAAAATTGTCCTTTCTGTGGATCCTAAGAGGGACCACATATCTCATCTTAAGACCAGTAAACTACAGAGATGGCAACAAGAGAGAAATACAATATTCCAGCTGGATAATCACCAAGCAGTCTGATTCACTTAGTCTAATGTTCCCAGTCAGATCCTGGCAATGAAATAAGCATGTAGGAGGTTGCAAACAGATTAGTTTTAATTAAAATAATAAAAAGGTCCAATCCATGGACCTTAGATTTGAGCATCTTTTATTTTTTTCATGAGAAAGGATATCTGGTCAAATCTTATTCTTAACCTGTCCCTCAGGTTTTTAGGCTGATTTGAATTCAAAGCTGCATGAATCTTTTTGGCTGTTTCTAGCAAACTGCCTTGCAAATTGACCATCATTTTGTCAATCCAGACCCACAGTTCATCTTCAAAAGTCCTCAGCTCTGGATTTGTTCTAGGGCTTAATAATGCTGTACCAGCCCACCTCTGGGACAACATCCATCTTGGTCCTCATTGCTACATTGTTCTCATTATCACTTAGTCAGTTTTAAAGGTCTGGACTTATGTCAATGTTCCACCGTGTCAGGTCCTGGACATTTTGGGGTATCCCAACCACAAATGTTCCTTTTTCCCATCAGGGAACAATAGACCCTGTAAATAATGTTGACAAAATCTGGGGCCAGCAATAAGGAGGCAATTAATTATTGTTATTATAATAATTATAATTTTGGGGTCTCCTGAATCAGGATTAAGGCTCTGCAGGTGCTGAACAGCATTTCTGTACAGAACCTCGGTGGCAGCTGGCACCAGCTGGAATCCCATTTCCTGCTCACCAGAGCTTCAAAATATGCCATTACATGTAGAGAAAAAAGGGAGAAATGTTGTTTGTCTTCTAATTTCTCTTAAAATCTTCTGTATTTGTCTATAATGCACCACTGACAAAACTACTACTGATTTAAATAAAAAACAAGCAAAGAAAATCCAACAGACTAAAATCATGGCTACATGTGCATAGAAGCATTTATCAGATTCACCCATGTATATTTTTTTCTTTCTGCTGAGCTGGGAGTGAAATATTTTTAAATGCATGTTTTGTAAACATAAAATCCATGATTTAAATTAATGATTTATTCCTTTAAAGCCAGTGTGGAATCTATCACTGGCAAGATAAGATGCACATTGTCTTCTATCTGCATGTAGCCATGTAACTGTGCAATATCTGGCAGTGAATATGAAAAAAAAAATCAATTTTGCCTGGTTTCAAGCATATCTCCTGAGTCTGAGATATGTCTCACTTGTTTTTCAAATACCGCTACAAGTAATTTAAGCTCTGTGTTCAGAGAAAGAACTTGTCTCTGTGTGGGTGCACACATCTGTATTACCTGATTGGCATTAATTTTTACCTATTTTAAACAGAAAGATTGCAGTTCTCCTCCAGCATTTTTTTCTCCCAGAGGAAACGATCCTTAAGGGACTCCCTGATTCAAAGCTCAAGGAAGTCAATGTACACTATCAAACCATGCCAAAGTGTTGATCACAATCCAAGGCCCAGATCCTTGACAGGTTTTAAGGGCCAAGTTTCTCTGAAGATTTTCGAAGACCCAAAAGTCTGGATATTACCAGTGAAGTCCTCAGTTCTGTATTTATTCTGAATATTAAGCTTTCAGAGAACCTGCCAAGAGTCACCACCAGATATTGGCCTGGATCAATCATGTACCTTGCAGATTTGAATTTTCTGTGGTTCTGAAAAACTGGAGTGATATGCAGGATAGAAGTTCACTGAACAGCTCAGGCTGGAAGGCACTTCTGGAGATCATGTATTCCAACCCCCTGCTCCATCAGGGTCAGCTACATGAGGCTATTCAGGGTTACATCCACATGAGTTTTGGATATTTCCAAGGATGCAGACCCAACAACTTCTCTTGGCAACCTGTGTCAGTATTTGATTGCTGTCACAGGAAAAAAGAGCTTTTTCTCATGTTTAGGTGGACTTTCCTAAGTGTCAGTCCTAAGTGTGTTTCAGTTTGTCCCATTGCCTCTTGTCCCATTACTGGGCACCACTGAGAAGAGCCTGGCTCTGTCTGCTTTAATCCCAGCACTGGATGTTTATACACATTGATAAGACTCTCCCTGCGTCTCCTCTTCTCTGGGCTGAACAGGACCACCTCTCTCAGCCTCTACTCACGTGCCAAATGCTTTGAGCCCTTCATTTACCTTAGTGACCCTTCACTGCACTTACTCCTGTATGTCTATGTGTCTCTTGCACTGGGGAGCCCAGGACTGGACACAGCACTCCAGATGAAGTCTCCTCACTGGTAGAGGGGAAGGATCATATATAGAGGATCATTATATCTGCTGGCTGAGCTCTTCCTGATGCATCCCAGGATTCTTCTGGCTTTCTTCACTGCAAGGCTGCATTACTGCCTTCTAGGAAATTTGTTCACCAGGGTCCCCTGGCTCTTCTCTGCCAAGCTGCTCTCTGGATGGTTGGTCCCCAAGGTGTGCTAGGGCACGAGGTGACTTTGATTTTCCCTTTGCAGAACTTCATGGGTTCAATGGGCTCATTTCTACAGCCTGAAGCCTTGAATGGCAGCACAGCCATCCAGTGTGCCAACCAGTTCTCCCAGTTATGCGCCAGCTGTGAATTTGCTGAATCTGTTGTCAGAGTCATCAATGAGCGGGTTACACAGTGCTGGTCCCACTGTCAGCACTGGAGCTGGCTAGAGACTGACTTCAAGCTGCTGATCACATCTCTTTTGAGCTCAGTGCTTCAGCCAGCTTTCAATTCACCTCACTGTCCCATATATTTAACTCCTACTTCACCAGGTTGTCTGTGGGAATGTTAAAAAGAGACAATGTCAAAAGTCTTACCAAGATAAACCACATCCACTGCTCTCCCCTCACCCACCAAGCCTTCCATCTCATCATGGAAGGCTATCAAGTTGGTCAGACACAATTTTCCTTTGATAAATCTGTGCTGACTGCTGCTGATCACCTATCTTTCAAGTGTCTGGAAACAGATTCCAGGATTAGCTGCTCCATCACCTTTTCAGGTATCAAGGTAAGGCTGGCCTGCCTGTAGTTGCTTGGATTATTCTTGCCCTTCTTGAAGAGAGGAGTGACATTTGCTCTCTTCCAGTGGTCAGGAACCCCCCTCGACCACCATGACCTTTCCAAGACAATTAAGAGCAGCCTCACAAACACATCAGGCAACCCTTTGGTGCATCCCATGAGGGCCCATGCAGTCGTGTCTGACCAGTTTCTTTAAATATTCTCTAAACTACACCAAGTAGTATCTAAACTATACTTAACTTTCTTGTTCCAGACCTTCCAAGTAGAAAAAAAAAAAAAAAAGAAGCTGAGGTGGAGAAGGCATTGATTACCTTGGCCTTTTTGGTGTCCTTTGTTCCATGGCCCTGTCCCATTTGGCAGCAGGTCCCCATTTCCCCCAGTATTTCCCTAGCAGCTGGTGTGCCCTGTGCTACAGCAAAGCACGGCCCAGCGTGCCAGGGCACAGTACTTATTCCAGCTACCTACCAACACTACTTATGGAAATAAACAGGACACGACAGAAGCCAGGGCTGGGCTCTGCGCTACCTTCTGCACCTCGGCGTTTCAAGCAGCATGTGCAGCAGTGCACCAAGAGCTGCAGAGGCTGACTTTGAAAGTCCAGCTGCGAATTTAAAGTGATATGAGCTCCAGCTTAATGAAACTGTATTTTCTCTTCTCTGACGGATACTTTACCTTTCCCTTTGTCTGCCCTGTTGCTTGCCCTAAACTCAGCTTGCTCCGATGGGATGTATCCTCAGCCAGTCAGTCATTCCCTCAGGCAGGGTGAGCTTCTGTTGCTCCATTTTTTGGCAAAATCCACAGCACAGATTTCTAAATGTCTTGTATTTATTTTATTGCATTTTTTTTTGTGCCTGTGCACGAAACCTTATGTTTGGTGAGTAAACAGTGGGTAAACATTTTTCATAGAGACTTTTTATTTTTTAATAAACAGAGTAATTTTCTCAAATAGTTCCTTTCTTACTCTGCTTCATAATATTCAGAGGAAATAGATGGTCTGTTGCAACATCAGGGAACTGGAGGGATAAGAATAGAGACAGCAGTATGGAAGCAATGGGTCCCTCTTCTGCCCATATGGTTCAGGTTTGCATTTTGGCTGGCACGATAATGTGATTGCTGGCAGATCGAATGTTTAGTCTCCAGAGCAAATAGCAGCCAATGAGTTGGGGTGTAATGTACATGTGGAGATGTTCATAATATTCCACACAGGCTGAACCTACAGCAGGAGCGAATTCAGCTGCAGTGAAAACAGAGATGCTGCATGAATCCTTCTGTCAGCACAGCAATGGCATTTCCAGGCTTTTGCATTTGGGAAGAGGAGGAATGTGCCTCTAGGGATGGAAAACGCCACCAGTCTCGGATCCTCCTGTGGCAGGAATTTCTGACTTGCCACATAGAAGGTGATGTATTCTGATGAGCCTGAAAGTTACATTTCATCACTGCTTTATCACCCGATGAATCATTACAGCAGATGAATGTTAATTGTAGCTAAACAAATGGGCATGTCCTCTCTACCCCCAGACAGCTGCTACTGCTGTAAGACATTAGGCAGAGGGTGCAAAGTGCTTCTGGATGGAAGTGCTACCAGTGCCTCTGGAGCCACATATCTGCAGTGTAATGAAATGCCAGGTGTGGAAGAGTGTTTGGATAGGAGCAATTTCCATTTGCTCTGTGGTTTGCATTTCTCTGGGTGCAAAGTGCACAGTGCATTGCACAGTGCAAAGTTTCCTTTAGTGGTTGTTTGCTCACAGGCAGGCATGTCTGCATGGGAGCAGAGCTGGCTCAGTCACACACCGGTGTCCCTGGGGTTGAGAGGGTGCCTGGCATTGCTGGTAAGGTGCCACTGGAATGGTGTGAGAGGCTGCTGAACCTGGGCACCAGGCAGAGCAGTGCTGGCAACAGTCCTTAGTTGAACAGTTCTTTGTCCATGAAAAACAAACTGATAGGGCTGTTTGGGGTGCCTTCTTCTAGTAGTTGCCCCTCTTGGATGACCTAGCGACAAATATTCTGCATCTAAACCACAGAGGCCTGGGTATTCTGACAATAAGTTGAATGGCTTGAATTCTCTTGCTGCTGTTATAGGAAAAAAAGCAAAGTGTGTTGGGGTGCCTCTTTTCACCCACTTTCAGTTTCTCCTCAACAGCAGGCATCTGGTAGGTAGCAACTTGCAAAAATGGCATTTTCATGCCATTCTCAACTCTCTGTCATAAGACAATCTGTTTTGAGGAATGCAGTTGCATGGAAAGAGAGGGAGGTAATCAAAGAACCAGATAGGGAGCTAAGATCTCAGACCTGTTCTTCCTGCAGGACATTTTGATATTTGTGAAATTGCATGGCTGCAACTGAAGGAAACAAGTCAGAAAAGAAAAGAAAGTGCTAAAAGCTAGAGGCAGTTGTGGGTAAAACTTAGCCACCTGAAAGTTAGATACAAGCATTCTGGTGTGCAAGAGTGATCATCTGTAGCTGGCTTTAAAATATAAAATCTAAGCACTCGTTCTGTAGGGCTGAAAGAGAGCTCTGCCCCTGACAGAGGCACCTTGCCATCAATGTGATCCCGATGGCAGCAAACACGTAACACACGGTGTGTCATTCTCAGTATGTGGGGCTGTCTCCACAGGATTCCCCACCTGGAACTATTTCCAGGAGACTCTGGTTGTGCCATGGGGAGCTGTTCTATGCCTTGGAGGCTTCCATCCCCCGGCTTGGCTTGTCTGGCAGGTATCTCCTCGGCTCAGCTGCTGATGGCAAGTGAGAGGAGGGGAGTGAGGAGATCCTCACAGACAGTTCAAACGCAGACTAAGAGGCATGTGTTGAAATGTCGTCAAAGTAGCAGGAATTCATTTTATTGAGGAATACATATAATAAAGATAGAACAAAGGGACTGAAATGGTGAACAGATGGGCGGGTGTTCTTCAGTGGCTCAGGAGCTGTGTGAACATGCTGGTTTATGCCCTCCCCCTCTTTCTGCCTTTTTTTTTTCCCTTGGTTTGGTTTGCTTTAGTTTTGATGCATCAGGGTAGGATGTGAGATGATATGCCAGTATATGTCAGAAACTTGGGGAAAATAAAACCCCTTTTTCTAACATCAAACTACTGCTATCAATAGGAACAGCAACTGTTCAAAATTTGTTTCAGAGCTGCCAAGAAGTGAACATTCATGGGAGAGAGAGAAAGAGAGAGAGAGAAGGGAAAAAAATATTTTTCCCTGCTGTTTGCAAGGTGGACACAAATGCAAGCGGTAGGAGGCTGACAATTTGACACATGTCTAATAAATCTAAAGCATGGAAAAAAAGTCAACAATTCACTGTACAAGAAAGCATTACTGGGATAAAAAAGTACAATCCAACAAACCTCTCACTTAAAAATATGTTTATTCCCAAATCAGTGAGGAATGTGTATATTAGAGCCTCAATTTCTCTTCTCCTCCCCTCCGGATGTTCCTTTTTCTGAATTTCTTTTTTTAAACCAGGGGCACATTAAGTCCAGTGCTGTGGAAGCTGAGGTTTGCTGCATTATAAATGAACAAGGTGCAAAAGCCGAGTCCAGCTAGCAGATGTTGGGAGCTCAGCGTGCTGGTGACAAAGGGCTAGAGTGCAAGAAGCTTCCATCGCACGTCTGTTCTTCAGCACAGAGCAGGCAAGGTTTTAATTTGACAAGTTGGTTGGATGCAGGGAATTCACAGATCTCGGTGAAAGCCAAACAGATTTGGCCACCTACTGCATGGCCACATTCAGCTGAAAGGGTAGCAGTTGTGGAAATGTCTCCTGCTCCAGCCGCCAGACACCACGCACACCACGGGGAGCCTCGAGGAGGCTTGTTTACCACAGGCTGCAAATTCCTTTAAAAGGGAAGAAGGGGGAAAAAAGAAGTGGGAGAGAAAAAAAATCATGCTTCTGTTATCAAAATAATTAAGGTTTTTTACTTCAGGTTGCTGGTTGTTTATTTTTTAAAGCTCCTCATCCTCTTGTTTTTTAATAGTTGGTATGTTGTGAAATGCAAGAATGAAAATGAATGCCAAAACTAATGGAAATTTTCCTACAAGCCTCATGTAAACAGAAACATCAGCATTAAAGTTATGAATCTTAATTTGTGCCACTGAGCTAAAATTTGTATCTTACTGCATTAAAGGAATATAGACATACAGCACTGTGTAGTGTCTATGTGCAATACAGAAAACTGACATGGTCTCTCCAATTTATGGGGAAATTGACATAATTTTGCAAAAAAAAAAAAGGAAAAAAGAAAAACCACTTGTGAACTGGATTTTGCATAATGGGATTAATTTGGTTGACTGTCACATCAACTGTGCTGCAGAATGCAAGTTAATCACAACATCGGTCTGATTTAAAAGAAGAACGAAAGAAAGAAAAGGAAAAGGGAAAAAGAAAAAAAAAAGAAAGGTATTTTCTTCCTCTCCTCAATTACTGTTTCATTTTAAGATGCCCTTTTTTCTTTCTTTCTTTCTTTTCTGTGGTAGCTCTGGCAAACAAGGCTCATGTATATTTGCAATAGCCATCGGAATAGTCTTCCCTCCCCCATGTACTCTTCACAGTAAAGGAGGGGAAAAAAAGTCAAAAGCTTTTACAATCCACTCCAAACTGGTTTGATGGCATGGCGCAACTGTATATGTTTGATCAACATTTAGGCTGATCAACATTACATATTTTGTCATATGGACCTCACTTATTGCCTTTTCTTCCACTTACCACCTTCCCTGCAAAAGCCACACTCAGCATTGGGCTCTCCACTGAACCAGCCCCACCAAAACCCTTTTCCTGCCTCCATCCCCACTCATGGGAGTATCAGCCCCATTCCTCTGGCAGCTCTGCTAAGTACAGAGAGAAAAGCAAGCATACATCGGTTATTTTGTGGCCAATTTCTGTCTGTCTTTACAGAGGTATGGGATGAAGGAATTAAATCAACCTTCTTACAGGCTCTCACATTGTATTCTTGGCAAAGGTACTGAAAACAGAGACAGCACATGTACATGACACATCACTTAAGTCCTCTGGTTTCTATGGTTGCAGTAGATTTTGCTTTCAGGGGGCATCCTAGGAAGGAGATAATGCCGTGCAGCGCTTTGGGCACGGTGTGGTTGAAGAATTAGCTCAGGGAATTGATCGTACCGTGATAGCAGTGACAGAGAACAAGGAATCGGGGCTGCTGGGATGTCAGAGCAACTTGCGCTTCCAGGGGACGGTGTCGCGTCAGCGATTCCTGAAGGCCCTCGCGCCACGCTGCAGCCGCTGACTGCTCCTTCATCCCTGCCTCCCTCACAGCCAGCACGCTCTTCCATCCAGTGCCGCGCGCTGACTAGGTTAAACAATTACACTACACTAATTGGCCTGTGTCGGTCCTGATGAGAAAGTAAACAAATACTGCAGAGAAAAGCTGAGACAAATTGTATCTAATTAAATTGATGAAAAAAAAAGTGACAATATTTTTCCCCAGGAAAAAAAAAGGCAACTTGTAGCATGACAAATATCGCATACTTGCAGCCGTGTTCCCCACCTGCTAACTTCACACCTTTGCTCAGATGTGGCTGTGCCAAGCAGGGGAGAACAGAAGTGCCCTGTAAGTCTCCATTAGTGCCCAAACCGGTGGGATGCCTCACAGGTTGGATGTTGCTCTTTGGATGCAAGGAGAAGGCTGGCTGCCACCATTTAGCCATTCCACAGACCCTGCTTGTGTGCCTGCACGTGTGTGCATGTGTGTTCTGACCAGGGTGGGCTGACAATACCTCAATCTGTGAAAAGAAATGCTCCTTTCCCTCGTTGCTCACAGGCTATTTTGCCCATTCCTGGGGCATGAGCCTCCTGATGGCTTCTTATCACTCACCAAATTACCTTTCCTGTGACAGCCACCATCTTGGCTGATCCTGGAGGTAGAAATCCCTGACCCCAGGGATTTCTGTGCCAGCTGAAAGCATAAGGCACTACATCTTACAGGAGAAAATGCTCTCTATCTGTGAGTACCATCCACTTCAGATCTTCTGTGAATCACAACAACCCCTGGTACATTAGCCTGGCATGAAAGTCTGAGAAGACACAGGTGAGTAGGTGGGAACATTTTAGGTGTGGATAAAAATTGTCTTTTCATTGATCAAAAGAGAAAAATCCAGGATAAATGCCACACAGTCTGAGGCTCTTCTGCCTCCTCTCTTGCTATCCTCCATGTCAATGGCCTCAGGGAAGTTAAAACCACAAAAAGTTACTAGTCCCAAATGCATGTCAAGCCAGGGCAAAACCAGGGAAGAGTTACAGGAGATGAGAGCCTCCATGTACCCCTACTAAAATCAAGCCAGAATACTTTTCAAATTACTTTGCTTTGGTGAGTTGGTGAATATGAGGACACATTCTTGATTCACCTGGGAAAGGATTATTTAAGCCTGATGACTTGGTAGGATGTTAATAAATTGGTAACCTCTGTTTTGGGGGTCATGAATACACGACATGAAAACCAGAAAGCTGGGGCCACTAAAATCTCCTTTCTCTGAATATCAGTGAAACCAGTGAAAAGGCACTGAGTGAAAGAGCCAGCCAGCCACAGAAGCAGCTGCAATAGTGGTAGCTATGCATGTAGTATACAGCTGAGCATTTCCATCCTAATCCTCTGTTTCAAGTTGCTCAGAGCTTTCCAGATGCTTTAGTTATCAGGATAAAATGTTCCAGGCCTGGTCTCTGGCAAAATGACTATTTTTAATAGTTCGAGATAAAAGTAGTTCCGTTATTCTTGAGTGGGAGAGAAGTCCAAGAATCAAGGAAGCAGATTTTTTTGTGATTTTTTCCTAATAGTTCATCTGCTAAGATCTCTGAGGGACCAGATTTGAAGACTGGCATGAAGCAGCCCTTGCTGAGAGGACCACTAGAGATTAGAACACATTGCAGCTATTGACCAGTGCGTTACAGGGAAATTTCTCTATGATCCAAAAAGGGTTATGAGTCCTTGGAAATTATCCAGTGAACTTATGCAGTTTATTTAGGAAAGCTGATCCTCCCACTCTCCCCTCACACATACACAGTTTCTTCTAGTAATATTGGGAGCAAACATATTCCTTGTTCGTGACTAATTTAGCTATACAGAAATCCCAGCAGAAATTAGCCAGATGAACTAGACAACCTCTTGAGATCCCCTCTAGCCTAATTTTCCTACTGTCTAGTCTAAATGCACATCTGATTCATACCCTAAGTCCCATATAAAATTTCCATCACTTGTCTAAATCTGTTTTTCGAAGTCCATGGATGAGCCATAGCACATAATAATATTACTGAATTACGTTTGGTGTTTTCCCCTGTGGTCCTTCAGGTTGGTGCATGCTGAGCTGCCCACACTGTGCAACACGTCTATGTCTTGTGTGTTGAAACTGCAGTAAATTTGGGGTGTGGTGTACCCCATTAATACTTACACAGCCTGTGGAAGACAGGAGGGAAGCACTGTGCCCTGTGACGGCTGTGAATTGCCCTCTGCACAGAGGACACGTTTGTGTTTCCATACTTTTTTCTGCAAGGCAGACACAGGAACTGGAGGAAGTGCCGCACCTCTCCCAGGCAGAAGGTGTATTCTGCATGGAAATTTGGGCAAGACTGAAGATGATCTGGTTACCCACACTGCAGACGTGAGCAAGTTAAAATAAAGCCAGTGCCCCTGGCTCTGTTGACCCTACAGGAACTATGCTGCCTCTGTAAAAAACTAATAGATCAATCAAAGTGGAAATGCACATGGCTTTAAGGGTGGAATTGTGAGGCTTTCACACTAGTTCAGACAACCTGAGTGGTAATTAGTGCTCTTCATACTCAGGTTCATATTGAACCTTCTCCAACTGAAATCATAGGAGTTTTGCACCAAATTCAACAGTGCTCTTGGTAATCCAGGTCAACTGAAAATGTACCATAATAGTAACATACACATCGTAACAGAAAAACCAGGAGAAAAAAAATAGTAGAGAATATGACACTAGCATGTCCATTTCAAAGGTGAATAGCTGAGTCACAGAGAGACGAGAGCTTAGATTCCCAAAGGCGGGCAGGAAGATAACTGAGGAGCAAGTACTTGCCCAAATTGGACAGGAAGTCAATAACAGGGCTTAACTTTGATCTCCTGACTTGCAATCATCTTATGATGCAACTATAAAATCAAGCCTTCCCCAAGGGCTTCTTAGAAAAGGTGAGTTATTTCTGCCCCTTGGCAGATACTTGTGCAGTTCACCTGGCTGGACATTGGAGAGCATCAGCACCTGCAGCACCCCTTGGCCCATGGGATGGAGCAAGGAGGGTGCTGCAGAAGTGCTGCATCCCAGATTCACTTTGTGGGAAGGTTGGATGACTTCTGTGCAAATAACTGACTGACTTGTTGCTAGGGAACAGTTGGGAGGCATGCTTTTGATCTCCCATATGCTTACTACTAATAAATAAACAAATAACAATAATTACAACAAACCCCAAGCCTGTTGTATCTCCAAGATTAATTAATGATGAAATACAGCTGAAATTCTGTAAAAGAAGGCAGCAAGGTGGGTTAGATTTCATATTTTCCTGCTGTGTATGGAAATGATAGTTGAAATTAACATTTTTTTTCCTCCTTAAAATTTACCTTAGCTGGATCAGGTTAGTGGGAGGAGTGGGGGAGTATTCCCTTCACAGACAGAGGATGAGCAGGCAGACAGTAAATCTCCCCATGCCAGTTTTACTCGCATCCAGTTTTTCCTCCCTAGTACAGTTAAGTTTTTTAGATACTTTACTTGCATTTCTAATTCAGTTATTCTTCTGAAATTTATTCAAAGGATTTATGCTTATGAAATTATAATATAATGCTGCCTATATGCCAATGAGCTGCAGGCAAAGAAAATAATTTTCTTCAATTTACAGTTATGAGGCTGGAAGAAAATGATGCCTTCTTATCACCTCTTTTTCTTTGTATGCCTCGGTATTTTTTTAAGTCTTCAGAAGGCAGGAGCTGATGATGAATTCTTAAGCAGATCACACTGATAATTGTATTTCAGAACTGTCAACTCTGTGAAGACTGTCCACGGAGGTGTCTCAGTTCACTTGAGCTATTTGTGTCACTGCTTCTCCAGGAACTCAGCCCTCAATAAAACCCAAATCACTGGGGATATTGTTAAGTCTTCTGAAAGGATTATTAGATCGAAGGAAAATTTATGGATGATGCTTTGTAACAATTAATCAGGAACTGTTGATGAAGTTAAGTTGGTTCTTTTTTTCTTGAACAGAAAAAAAAAAATGCAGCCCCTGTACAAATTGTCAAATGGCCTATTTTGTCACTTGGTTTGATTAATGGACTATTTGGAGTCTCCAAAAAGTCCTAGTACAAATAAGAAAGAATCATAAATATTGAATAAGCTCACAGCATGGTTAACCTTGACTATGTTTTGGAACATTCTTGGAGAAAACTTTGCTATTCAGAAAATAAATTGCTAAGGGGATTAAAAAAAAATTAAAAAATTGGAGATTTTGGAAAATGTCACCTACCCAACCTTGTCTTCCTGATTAGCCTGTCATGATAAATTAGCTTTAGTTAGCTTTGCAATCAGGTCAGAAACTGCTGGTACATAACCACATTTTGCAAGTGGGGCTACACCTGGTCCACAAGAGGGGCACAGGATGGCTAGGAAAATAGTCCTGCTCTTGGTGCTTTGTATGTCACACAGTGCTGGGACTGCTAACAGCCTATTATCCTTTTGTACTGTAATTTATGGAAATGGAGCCCAAGGAGTGCTGAGAGCATGGGAGTCATGGTGCCATAAGGTTGTTTCTGAAAGGTTGGTCGAAAGATGTCCAGTGATCTGTGTATATGCAAATGACAAGACCAGAGCTTCAGCTGCAGAGAACATACACACACACACACACACTCTCATGCGTATTCAGGACACGCCATTTCCATCTTTTCCTCCTGCTCCTCTGTCTCTCTATTTGCAACTCCTGTGCCCTCCTTCCCCCAGAGCTCCCCCCCATTGCTTGATGCAGCTGTTTAGTCCTGACAGGTCCGACCAGTCATTTTTGCTAACCTCTGATAGCATCTAGGTCAGCGTGATCCTAAACGGGCTTGCTTTTGTTCTCCGTTAACAAGAAATACAATGCTATTAGTTTAGGCTGGGATTCCACAAAGCACTTAAACTCCACGTGCTTCACTCCAAGAATGTGAGCAATTTCGCTATTCTCCTTCAGCAAGGCACTTAGGTGCCTGCTTAAAGTTAGACACGTGTGAGACATGCTTGGGCTGAATCAGGCCCTCACTGAGGAGAAATACTGCTGCTTTACATTTTGTTTAGTTGGCCCCTTTTTCCAGCGTGTGTCATATGCCAGCTCACTACAAACACCCCGCTGAAGACACCTTGCTGCTGTTTTCCTGGGAAGATGCAAAGCCAATGTCCTGACTGGCAGTGATTGTTGCGGATGAGAAGGGAGGCTGTCAAGAGGATGGAGCCAGGCTCTCCTTGGTGGTGCTGAGCAATAGGAAAAAAGGCAATGGGCATAATCACAGAAACACAGGATTTTTAGGGTTGAAAGGCACCTCTGGAGATCACCTAAGTCCAACCCCCCTGCCAAAGCAGGGTCCCTGGAGCAGGTTACACAGAAATGTGCCCAGGTGGGTTTGGAATGTCTCCAGAGAGGGAGACTCCACAAACTCCCCAGGCAGCCTGTTCCAGTGCCCTGCCACCCTCAACATAAAGCTCTTCCTCGTACTGATGTGAAACTTCTTGTGTTTTAGTTTATGGTAATTACTCCTTCTCCTGTCACTGGGCACCACTGAAAAGTGTCTGGCACCATCTTCTTGGCACCCACCTTTGAGATATTTACATTAATGAGATCCCCTCTTCAGTCTTCTCCACACTAAACAGGCCCAGCTCCCTCAGTCTCTCCTCACAGGAGAGCTGCCCCAGACTGATGCTTATCATCTTTGTGGCCTCCACTGGACCATCTCTGATAGCAGCTTGTTTTGAGGAGCCCAGAAATGGACAAAGCACACCAGACGTGGCCTCACTAGGGCCGAGTAGAGGGGGAGGATCATCTCACTTAACCTACTGGCAACACTCTTTGCAATGCATTCCAGGATCCCTGGCCACAAGGACACATTGCCAGCTCATGCCAACTTGTCACTCACCAGCACTCCCAGGTTCTTCTTTACTGTGCAGGTGACTGTGCACTGGAACATGTTGCCCAGAGAGGGTGTGGAATGTCCCTTCCTGGAGATATTCAAGAACCATCTGAACTCGATCCTGTGCCATGTGGTCTGAGGAACCCTCCTTGAGTGGAGAGGTTGAACCAGAGCAGGAGGTTGGACCCACTGTGGTCCCTTCTAACCTTACCCTTTCTGTGATTCTGGGAATTGTCACAGGAGCTGGGTGATAATTCTGGTTAAATTCCAGTCCTGGTAATTGCACTCTACCTGAAGGAATTCCTGCTGCTGATTCACCTGTGAAAGCCACAGTGGTCCCAGGCAGAGCCACCGAGGGTTGTCATGACAGGCTGCATAACTGGCTTTAAGATGTGGCTGTTTCAGGGATTCTCGCTGATGTGTTTTGTATAGGATTTAGATATTTACTAGGTCAGGGAGACTGAGCAAAACTGAATAGACTGTTAATCTCAGTTGCTGGCAGGGTCACAGGAGAGAAAAGAAACGTGCTCCATTGCCTGAGTCAGTTGAGTCTCTGGAGCTCATCTAGGACCCAGAGCCTTCTCTGGAAGGTGAATAATGCCTTCCGTGCCAAATGCAGGTACTAAGTGCTTAGATCATAATCTGTTTGCTCCTGTAGGTGTCCAGATGTAAGGCTTTAGGTACCTTCAGGCAGTAGTAACAGAGTGGGAAACTGTGAATCAAATTCTGTGCTAACAGGACTCTCAGGCTGCACAGCAGCATCACTACTCTTTGTGCAAGAGATCTTAGAAAATAAGGTAATACACAAGAAAGCACCACAGCTAGTGAGAAAGAGGCTTTCAGGTGTAACAATTATGATGGTCAGTCAAGAACAGGATGTCTGAGTTCTCCTGCTACATTTAATTTATAGTAAGCAGAACAGCTTCAGAAAGGGTTATCCTTATTCAAAAAAAGTCCCTATGTTTTTGTGGTTAGGACACTTTTATACAGTGTGCATTTGAATCACTTTGGAAGACCTGAATTTAAGTCTATTCCCTGCTTGCATCTCAGGTGGTTGCACAGAACAACTGGGTCCTCCCTGGTACAAGGGAGGGATATCTTGCACACGAATGTCAGCATGGCTTAAAGGTAAACCAGGCATGTAACACCAATGCAGTACCTGACAAGAGGTGTGTGTCCTGCACAAAAGGACACATACATGGAGAACTTATTGCCAGGAAAACCCTACCACTGCAGGAAGAGATGCAGGCCTGGTGCCTCCTTGGCACTTTGCTGGTGAGCAGAGGTTTGGAGATGTCTGAATTGGTGGGTTTTTATTATCTATCATGGTATTTATTATCTATCATGGTATCATTGAGTAGATACTGCAAGGAGTCTTTCAACGTGTGAACTCATAGGAAGGCTTTTCTTTGCAGCTCCTTGGGAGCAAATAAAAATGCTTTGCTTTCTAAAATAAACTGTTCCCAGTGTCTTTCGTAAAACTGGCAAAGGAGTAAGATCAGCCTCAGTCCACATTCTTGTCTTCTAACTTTCCCAAACATTAAACCAAAATGCTCTTTACTATTAGGTAGGCTTTTTCCTTTGATGACTCTTTGCTCCCAAAAGACAGCTCAAATCCAGGAAACATGAGGAAAGATTCAGCCACTTGAAGGGTGCAGATTTCATTGTTATTGTTTTCCAGTGAAAGAACAACAGTGCAAAGAAAACGTGTATACTAAATAACACTAATTGCATTATAAAGAGCACCAGGCATCCTATAAAAACTTGTTGCCTAAATGTGTCTGTAACAATTTATCAGCAAATGATCTTCATGCAAAAGAGCCAAAGCAATTAGCTGGGGGCTGGCTGAGCTCTGCACTCCTTTCACATGCTGTGTAGTAAAACAGACCACCAAAAAAAGAAAAATCCTGTATATCTCAGAATGCTAGGTCAGTGGTTCAGCTGTTTCACTAGGGTCTTTTCTGTGTTAATTTGCCTTATTTTAGAAAGCATGTTGCACATTATTTGTTTTTTTAACTTCTTTTCTTTTCTTACTGCCCCTGCTATGGTTTGACTACATGGGCCTAAGAGTAAAACTCCTTCAGAAGAATTTGCATTAGCTAGAACTGAATCAACAAATAGGTACCACCTGAAAGTGTACAGGTTTATTCTCCAGGTTAAGGATGATTTTTATTTGTTTATATTTTTAAGCTTCTTTGACCGAACAGGTAAGTAAACATCTAACTATTATAGTGAAATAACATTGATTTACCCTGCCTCTTTTAATTTAGTGCTTTCATTTAATATAACCCTTACACCACCATCTGATTTTGAAGATATCAAAAGAAAAGTAAATGGCAGGTATATGGTATGTTCCCTTTTAAGACGCATTCAAATTTTGTACACCAGGATAACACCTGTGGATCAAGCCACTCTAAGCTTTGGATAACTGCAGACTGTGAGTGTTGTGAAGATGTGACATCAGATTCGCTTATACTTCTTTCCAAGAAATTGTATGTAAGTTATAGTGGCTGCTTTGTGTTTTTATAGGCTGGAACTGTGTTATTCATGGGATGTGGTGTATAACGATTTTGTGTTTCAACACTTCAATTCTTCTGTAAATGCAGAGAGAGGAGAAAACAATTTGGCTCTTGCTTTTCACAGATGGGAAGATATGGTCTTTGATCTTAATGCTAGAATTAGTAATCAAATGATGGTTTCCTGGCTTTTAATGTGTGAATGAGTTGAAAGATGCTCTCGACTAGGCTAACAAGCCATGTGTAGTGGGTGAATGATGCTTTGTGTAGCTCATTCTCGACACATTTATGATATAAAACAAATGTATGAAGGTCTTTTGATCCGTGAGCTAAGGCTGCTTGTGTTTACAGAGACAAGGCAGGAGTATTTGGAGGTTTTGAAAAGTATCCACACACATTGTTGTCTCCTTGCCTTTACCCTGATTTTGCTTATCTTTCTGTTTGCTAGCTACAGTGCTTTCTGCCAGAATAGTGCTAAGATTCACTTTGTGTGAGTGTCACTATTACACCTCCCCTGAGTGGAAATGGCACAGTGAAATCTTGTTAGACCTATGGTGTCTATATGTGGGCTTGGGAAAAGACAGCACAGCTCTTGTGGCCATGCTGCTGCACAAAACCTGCTTGTTTCCTCTTTATCAATTAATGGCACCGAGTGCTTAAGGAAGTCAGCAGTTGTATTTTTCTTGGAATTACATGTGAAGGAGGATCCTCCTTCTTGTCATTTTATTTATCATTAACAGCCATTTTAATTTCTTCCCAGTGGCAATTATACTGATATCACCACATCTAAATCAGAAATGACACTGTAGTGGTTATATTATGTTGACTGGGCATCACCTAATTTTTAAGTGGCATTCGTGCCCCATCATTGTGATTATATCCCTTTCTAATAAGCAATATAAGAAAATATCTACATAATGGGAAAACATACATATTAATACATTCCATGACAAACATGTTTTTACATATTAATCATGGTAAATAGAAGTCATGTTTTACATTTTTCCTCTTCAGTACACTGTTCTCTTGACAGCTTGCTTTCCCTCTGGTTCTATTCTTTCCAGTCCTGGTGTACATTCCACTGCCTCTGGTCACCCTGTTAAGTTGCACAAGGAGAAGGCAGGTCACATGCGTCTGGTTAAAAGAAAAAAAAAGGAAAAACAATGTTACTGGATAACATAATACTGCTGCTCTCCTCTTTGCATTCAGGTCTGCATGAAGGGACTTGAATATGTGCAATAAACATACGTGTGTGATAATGAGATTGTTGGTGGAAAGTCATCTTGAAAAGACAAGGAGCAATTAAGCTTGCTTACTTATACAAGTTAGAATGACAAGATGCCAGTGCTGGCCCCGCTCATCCATATAATAGGGTTCTCCTTCCCTGCTTAGCTGTACTGGGAGAAGCATTTCCTGTCAAACCTCTGCCATGACTCCACCATAAAGCAATCTGCCTTCCTCCCTTTCATACACCATTCATTCTCACACTCGCATCACTGTCCTGATTTCAACTGAGTGCCTGCTAGCAAGCACCCGTATTAGAATAATTTAAGAATTCAATGCAAAGCCTTCATATAACTGAGTATTTATTTGTATTGGTGTACTCTCTCGTCCAATTTTAATTGAATACTTAAAGATGTCAGTGGGGAGATGTGCAGGTTGCTCGCAAATGCTTAATAATGCGATGTGTGGAGTCAACAAATAATGCACCTTTCTTTTGCTATCTTGAAGATTTAGATAGGATATCTTGGATGCTATTGACAAGGAGAGAAGTGTGGAACAATAGGAACATATGATAGTGTTAGATAACAATAGCTATCTTTATGCATCTTGAATTGAATGATGAAGCCATCAATTAGAGAAATAGCCCTCTGAGTATATATCATTGACAAGATGAATACCAGTACATTGCACTTCTGGATGGAGATCGCAGTGATCTGTAATTCAGAAAGGCAGTGAATAGTATATACAGTCAAACTAATTCTATTATTTTGAAAATCAAAAATCTTTTGCCCATGTTTCTTTGTTTAAGTGGTTTGGGTTTTTTGTTTTTTTTTCTTTTTAAACTACAAGATTCTTTCAGATACTGAAGGTATTTGTACTTTATATTAATAACAAATAATGCTTTCACATTTAGTATTAGGATGCCATTCTTCACAGTAAGCACATTTAGTGGATACTTTCAGGGCTTAAAGGAGCATGAGGAGCAGTTCTTTCTAGCTGCTGCCTGGTCTCTTAATTAACTCTTGTATACAGGCATGGGGATCCATTCACACCCAATGAACTCTGTTAGAGTCCCTCTCCACAGCAAGGAGCAGACCTGGCATGCATGCCCTAGGTGGCATAGCCTCTATTTTCAACCTATATTCTCTCATGTTCTCTTTGGAATGTCTGATAGTTTCTATCCCCTCTGCCTCTCCCATCTTTGGGGTTGTTGTTTTTTTTTTTTTGGTTTCTTTTGGTTTCTTTTGTTGTTGGATTTTGGGGCTTGCTTTTTTCTTAATAGTCATTGGTATTGTGTTTGGAGCACAGAAGTAACAGAAAGAAAAGTTAAAGAGACAGAAGCTGCATTAAAATTAATAGGGAATTCTCAGCTCTTGCAGTTTCCAGCTAACCAGTTTAATTTCTTTTACTTACATTTCAAAATGAGCAAATATTCCATGGTCAGGGCCAAAATTTATTCTTGGATCCTTACACAGGTAACAAAATGTACAGCAGCATTAGATTGTGAAAATGGCTCTGTAGGAGAATAAAGAAAAAATAAGAGGAAAGACTGTAATTAACAGAGTGCTTGACTAACTATAAAATACAATTTAAGGAATGAAAATAAGCATTCATGACCATTATATGTATTATTATTATTGTTGATTGAGGTTTTTTTTAACATGGACTCCTTTGTGTGAAATCAGCTTTATGATCTAAATGTTTAGGTCCTCTTCATGTTTGTTTGCTTGTATGCAGAAGGTCATTATATTAAAAAATGGATCCTACCAGGCATGCCAGTGATTGTTGCAGTGAAGAATTTCCAGAGCCTTAGGGGATAAAAAACAGTCACTGCCTTTCCCAGAAGCTTCTGAAAGGGCTAATGAAGTTTGGTGGATCTCAAAGGTATTGACAATATATGGCCTGATGAGGGTAAGAAAAAGCAAAAGTCTTTCAGGAAAACAGCAGGTAAAAGAAATTTCTGTAGCTTTCCTCCTTCTAAATCTAATCAAATGAAACCACCTACAGGCCAATAAGCTCCTTGAGTGCACTTTGCCCAGGAAATAGTGTTGTATTATCACCCAAAACATAAATAATGCAATAAAAGAAAATGGTTGATGTCTTCTTAATGAGCTATTGTTAAGGCACCCTTCGCTCTTATCCCTTTTCATAGCCTGATGCAAAGAGCAGCATCCAGTGGTTGAGAGAGTATTTTGAGTGCTGCTAGGAAAGTACAAATGAGAAAACAGGTTTAATTACACAGCTTACTGCATCTAGAGGTCCATGTGGTTTGACCGGCTGTGTTAGGACACCCTGTAATTTGGAGGAATTCTCTGTGCAGTGGCACCATAAATGTACTGCTATCAAAAGGATGGTTAATAATCTAAAGTTGGCTGTTAACATTGCTGGAGCTGGTGTCTATAATTTCAACGAGTGACCTGAATGACTCTGCAATGAAAGACTGAAATGTCACTCTCCTCCTTTACTTTGTTTGCCTTGAGCAAAGACTGCTCCAGATTGTGTACATCCACTGAGGTCCAAATGATGAAAGGGCAGCGCGTAAGCATGGATTCAAGGCTCAGCTAAATCTCCCTGCTCTGGCAGAATGGTAGGGAACATGAGGAAGAGGGCACGGGTGAAAAATAAGATGATCTCCTCTGGAGCAGCTTCCAGTGTGGCTATCTTTTACCATCTCTGAGCAAGTAAAAGTGAGCCTGGCTATAGGGACCTGGCTCTCCCTTGCTCTCTTAGCTGCGAGCCACAAGTAAATCAGACCTGATGTCTGTAGCTAAAGGCGAAGCAAATGGTTTCCATTACCCAGGTATTTATTTTGCACCTGCTGCTGTGACATCTCTGTAATAACAGTTACGTGTGACAAAAGGTAGTCTGACCTGACTGAGTATTTCATTGCTTCTTTTCATTGTGCTGAGTGAGCAAGGAAGAAGAGGACTCGTATCCTTCATGGGAGGTAGAACTGTAGAATCATCTAGGTTGGAAAAGACCTTTAGATCATCAAGGTGCCGCAGAACATCCAGCTGAGACACCTGTGGAGTGGCAAGTGCAAAGACCTTTGCTGTCAGGAATCTTAAACCCTTGTTTCCAACGTGCCTCGTTGGTACAGCTCAGATGCAGTAAAGGAGTAAAATACTATCAGTAAATTTCAGAAAGTTCAGTATTTGCATTTCATTTGGAAACCTATGACATTTTGGCATATTTTCACTGGAAGGCCAGAGCAAGGCTGATTGAAGATCAGTGTCAGCATTAAAATACACAAGGTATGGAGAGCTGGTGCGCTTCAGAGCAAAGTCAGCCTGCCAGGCACAGAACCAGGGCAACCCTGGGTCAGAGAACAGGACTATTAGGGTTGGTGGTTTTTTAAACTACAGTATTGAACAAAGAGATTAAGGCACCCACAGCACTCTGAAACTGTATCTTCTTGGTTCTTAGAGCAAATATGCTTGTTTTTAGACCTGCGTTCATATTGCCTGACATACAAGTGTCAGAACTGGGGGGTGTTCAGCGTTTCCACTTACCGTGTGGCAGATAGGAAAGCACTGGAATAACACCATTCTCTGTATTCTCTCTGGTGCAGTACAGCTTGTTTTCAAGGACCAGGAAACTTTGCCATCATCTGGATAAGCGTGGATGTCAGTTATACTCTGGCAAAATTATGCTGAGAAGCTCCAACAAAATCTAAGCCTGAATGACCATTCCCCTCCAGCCATCATGAAAGCACTATCAACACTTTGTTTGCTGAAAGTGTTAAAGAGGTATTGCTGCCATTTATATATGACTGGTAAAGTTCTGACTCTATTTCTGGAAGCAGAGAAATAATTGCTTTCACCTTCCCACCTTGCATTGTCTGTAATTAGTTGAAAATGTGACATAATGCCAGGAAGAGGGAAAAAAATAATGTAGAAAGCAAGGACACTGGCATTAGTGCTCACTGCAGTATACTTGTGAAACACTTCTGCTAGATTTAGTACTTTATCTGATTTACATGGGGAGAAAAAAGCCTGTTGCTACTTGTTGAACTCATCTGAGGTGAAGCACAGACTTTGGCTTTCCTGCAGTCACCTGAACACACCACTATCAACACTCTTTTTTTGCCCCTGCAAGATAAACCCCTCGTTTCTACAGCATCCTTTATGTACAGCCCACCACTCATCTTACAGGATTCTAGTTCATACCATGTGACTGCTGAAATGTTCTGTACCGCTACAATTTCAAGTTTGTGGAGAAGGAGGAATATTTGGCTCTTCCCTCTTTGCACCATGATGTGTGTTTTGTGACTGCTGAACGTGGGACCTTTTCACAAACAAGAAAGCAAGAAATGCAAAAGACGTTGCCTCATCACATTAACAGAATGAAAGACACCGCAAATTAAATTACACATGTGGAAAAAGACCTTGGTGGGTTGTTTTGAGTTTTTCCCCCATGTAGCTAGAAAAGATCTTGCACGTTGAAAAGAAAAATTATGCCTGTTTCTGTGGTAAAATGTAAACTGTATATATTTGCCATAAATCTACTCAAATTTTGTTGCAGAGCATATAGGCAAAACTGTGGCCTTTTTTAGGTTTACACATATTACAAGACAACTTGACCTACCCCTCCAGAAAAGAGAGAGAAAAGCTTGAATCACTTCCAGCAGCCTCCCTCCCTCATAATAATAACGATATTATTTTCACCCTTTATTTTTTGTTGGGAGTAGGGAGGGAGGCAGAGAGAAAGAGGGAGAAGGAGAAAGTAGCTATCAAGTAAGTCGGCATTGTGACTTACTGAAGTGAGGGGAAAAGCTCTTTTTTGAACTAGGATGGACAATAATCTGTCCCTCACAGTCCAATTCATTTGGAGAAGAATAATACCTGGGAACTGGAGGGTTGCAAATCTGGAGCAAGGTCTGCTTTGCCACCACCCATCATCTGAGAGCTGAGAACTCGCAAAGCTGCTGCCACTGTCACCATAGCTCTTACAACATCATTGCTGCAAACACTGAGCTGAATTTCCCAAGACTTTGGGAGTTATCTGGAGGCCCTGGGAAATTTCACTACAACTTGAGGTTAGGCAGGTCTGTGTTAGAGCTGCTTTTTCCAGCAGCATGAACATACACACAGAAATAAGAGCCAGGTTCTCCTCAGAGACTGTTTTTACACTGTTTTAAGAGCCTTATTCTTGTTCCTCATTTACATTCCCAGGAGAGGAAACTGACTCAATCTCTCTCTTATTTGTAGGCACTTGTGATAGCATATTGAGGTTTCCCAGCTCAGTAAGAAGTCAAATGATCCAGTAACTGACTCTGCATCTCGATTACTGAGGATACAGGAAAAATAATGTATTTCATCCACTTTCATCTGGCTACTCTTGCCACACCCTATGTAGGGAGGAAAAGTACATTATGCTGCTTGCATGCAGGGGTTATTTTGAAAGTAACACAACCCAAGGAGAACCCCTCATTAGGGCTTCAATGAGGGATTACACATAGGTGTCAAGGGGCAAATAAGCCAGGCGTTTTCAGCATTATTCTTGTTTAATGTTATGAAATGGCTTTCAAAACTCTGGATGCAAATAAAACTTTCCAATAGGCTGCCAGGAACAGTCATGCCAATAATGCCATGCCAATGTGAATGAAGTCGGAGTGTTTTTCTTTGTAGCAATCAGACATGCCACACAATGCATTTCTGTGGAGTTCTCTTTTTTGGGTGGTTGAAATCACTTGGCTGGCAGCCTTGTGCCTCCCAGCTCACCTGAGGCATGCTGTAATCAGCCAGAACCGCGCTGCATGTCATGTCTTACTGCTTCCAGAAAATACACAAATTTCCTTTCCTTCTATTCCCTTTGTGAATGAGTCCCTTAGGGGTATGGTTTTAAGACAGCGCACAAGAAGCCTTTGCACAGATCCTCGTAACGCATAATGAGATTTGTGTGCCTGCCTACTTTCTCTGAAAATGAACCCTAGAACAGCAGAAGTGACTTGGTCTGGCACTTGCTTGGTCCTTTTGACCTTCCTCTTGTGACAGAAAAGAAAGACTTCCCCCTCCTTCTCTTACAGAAAGCCTGGAGGGTAGGTTTTTATGATGTACTGTCTGGTCTTGCAGTAAACAGAGACATTTCTTGAGGTTTTTAGAGTCATCAGCTCCAGTTCTGAAGAAAGCTATGGTTGTTCAGCACTTCATGGGATAAACTTGTCTTAAGAGTACAGGTGCAATGAGTCTGCATGTCCTAGGACAGAAGGCTTGAATGCAGAGTTTTTGCTTCAAAATGACATCAGAAAACACTGTATGTCCCAGAGAGCTAACTGCTTATGACAGATAGAAAAGCCTCACCTGCAGAATAGGTGCCAAGAGCTCATGCTCTTTCCAAATGTTTTTTCGTTATTACAGCACCCTGCATTATTCAGTGAAGTGGCTCAGTGAAAATTCCCCTACGAGGACTCATGTAAGCTTCTTAAATGTACACAGCCCATTTTTAATGGGTTTTTTGTAAAACCTACAAAAAAAGCCAGAGAAAGAACATGCTATAAACCACCACCAAAACCTCTGGGCTGTTATGGATTGAGGGAAGGCTTCTTGCAGTCTGCCAGGATCCATGCTGAGTGCCTAGGGAGCTGGAAACTGCTCTTGTCCTGTGATAAGGGCTTTACATGAAGCAGGCTCTGCTGGAGGCACAGCAACTTACAGCTTGTGTTGAACCAGCACTGCCAAAATGCCCCTTATATCCAGCATCAATTGAAGTGATGTCAAAAATCCTCCTGCCCTATAACCTAAGTAAAGCATGTGAGTTTAAGGGGGAGAAATATACATTGGAAAGTATAACTGAGATCAAGGTATTGTGTGCCTAGGCCATGTACACAGAATTCTGTTGTCTCTCACTGAGAATCAGCAGGCTATACCTCACAGTTTCTGGGGTTTTGCCTTGGGCCTGGTCTAGATATACTTTTGCACTAGTAAAACACAGAAAGTGCAGTAAGTTTTTACCCCCTGTGATGTTATCATTTCATCTGGTCTAATAAGATCCAGCTTTTATTTATGTGTGTATCTGTGCCTGTGAGAGGCAGGAAGAACACACCAGCTGGGGAGGAAAAAGGAAAAAGAAAAAAGAAAATATTGCCGGGTACCTACCCAAGGAGTTAATGCATCGGGGCATATGTGAAGGAGTTAAAACACTATGCAGGTACAGATCCTGTGGCAATTACAAATGTTATTGAAATAAAAACCAGAAACAGGAAGCCAAAAAACAGGTCCCTAAGGCAGGCATCTGTCTTAAATGATATCATTTGTCAAGTTTCCAGCATTTTGTGGTTGTGAACACAAAAAGAAGTTCTGTGTTACACTAAGGACATTACATACTCATTAGTTGGAATGTTCCTGAAGTACATAATACAGGATTTTCATTTAATAAGAAGCAGCTACTTGCAACTGTGTTGCACATAACATAAATTCTGGGCACGCTAATTGCCATTCAAGGATGTTCTACCTAATTTTTGACAGGTTTTTCTTCCCCTCCCCCTTAGACTACACTGCAAAGATTGCAAGCAGAATGTATTACTAAAGTTTTAAAATCTTCGGAGAGTATTTTCTTATTTCTGAAACCTGAATTTCTTCAATCATGAATTATGAAGGTTTTAATGCAAATATTAAAGAAAAAAAGGAAAAAAAAACCCCAGCTATCTACAGGAATATTGTAGCAAGAAGTGGAGTAGTAAGAAAGCAAAATACATACACATACATATACATGTGTGCCTCTTGGTACAATAACTCTCAAAGTCACCCCCGCCTCCAACTTGAAGAACAAACCTAGCTTTAATTAATTGGTTTAGTTCCTCTATCTGAACACTATTAGTGCATTAGTTTTAACTAATATATAAGCTTCCCCCTCGCTGCCCTGCCAATGACCTTAAGCTTCACATGGTAGGAAAGCCACTTGCTGTAGAATAGAAAAGTAATTTATCCACCATGATTGTTCAGCCCTGGCCCCTCTGTAAAACAGCAACTGACAATTGTGCTATGTTATGGATGGTACGTTTGTGGTGTGTACAATAGTGTGCAGAGCATCAAACTCACTTCCCTGAACACCGCAGGCAAAATTTGAAAAGTGATCGTAGAAAGAAGCGACCACTTGCTGAGTGATGTCCCTCCATTTCCAAATCTCCTTTTTTCCCTCCAAGTAACTCCCCCCATTTTTTTTTTTGCAAAAGAAAGATCACTGTTGTTTTCTCAGCTTAAGTAAGAGCAGTATGTAGTTTTCCACTCATAAAAGTATGTCATAATAATAACAATGAAAAAAAAGGTTACATTACTTTTATTTTACCTGGGATTTCCCTGCTTCTTTCCACATTTCAGGATTTAGCATATTCCCTCAAAACATAATAAATTTCTATTCTGTAGCTTAAGGGATCCATCAGTTAAAATGTTAGTCTTTCATCTTTATTACCCTCCCATTAAAATGAAAGAAACCGGGACACACTTCAGTTTAGAAGAAGCAATTTAGTTGGTAATGTCCTTACTACTCAAGTCTTTACAAAGAGAGAAAGTGCATTATTGCTTATATTTCACACATCTATCTGCATAAGATGCAACTAAAGCTTTCAGACACACACGATATTAAATTTAATAATATTCTTTGATTAGATTATTTTATTACAACATTTTTCCATTACTAGTCATTTCCAGTACACATTTACATTCATAAAACCTGCAGGATTTTCTTTGTTTGTATGTGTTTATATGTATTCATAAAGCAAGGAAAAGATTTTCTGGTTTGCTACAGCTGTTAGATTCGAAAAGAACAGATTAATAACTAGCCACCACGTAGGACTAGGTTTGCTTGTACATTGCACCAGTAACCCTTTGCTATAATGAGGACACAAAGAGGCTCACATCAGGCTGCTCCTCTTCTTCATAACTCAAAAGCGTCACAGTGGCAATAGCCTCTAGTGCTATTTGTCTTTAGTGCAGTTGTGACACTTCGGCATGATCCATAATTTGGCAGCTATTTACCGTGACATTTCCCTTCAGTGCAGCCATAACATTCAGTGAAGCCATTATTTGGTTCCATTTACCATATAAATTGTATTGTCGTGCATGCATGCTAGCAGCTACATTAGGTACCTGAAAATGAGTAAATCTTGTAAAATAGATACTAACAGCTATTCAGCAGAGAAATTTCTTTACTCCTCAGACAGAAGTAGGGATATATATAATATCTGCAAACTTTTCCTTGAGAGACTGTAATTATCTGTATTTACATGACACAGCAGTTATTCATGTCCACTTATTAAATATACACGTTATGTGTACATACATTACACACATTTCCGCATGTACAAACATACAGCAAACTATTGCTTGGTAGAAACCCAACTTAATTCGAAAAGGTATTAGTAGAATCCAGCATAGCAATTAAGTAGGAAGCATATCTGTAAAATGTGCTGAGGGTTGCAAGCCAGGAGAGAGCGAGTGAGTACGTGTGTGTCCGTGTGCGCGTGCGTATGCACACATGTGACAGACTCAGGAAAAAAGCCAGCTCTTCATCTAGTTCTTTGTTGTTTTTCCATGGAAGCATATGTGTGTAGGGAAGGGAAATTCGGTTATTAGCCTCAGCAAACAATGCCAGATTCCTCTGTAGCAAATTCATTTAGAAAGGTAAAATTAGGATGTAGTGCTAGCAACCACATCTCAATGAGCTGCTATTATTAATAGTATTATTATTTAAATCCCTGCTCTCTACATATAGTATACTTAGTACTTCCAAGGCAAATGTATTATTATTTTTAATCATTTAAGTCCCCACTGTGCACACAGCTTTTAATACACCTTTTTTGCAAGCATATTAAGTGTATTGTTATTAATCCCTTGCTGTGACTCTACAGTATTTCTTTTCCTTGTATGTTCAATGTCCTATCATCATTTAAACCTCTCAGTGTGTGCATGCCATATACATTTTCCTAGCCATCTAATATTTAAACATTATTTAAATCCATCATAGCTTACTTATTCAAAGTCAGCCCTGCTCCCACAACTGTAAGTTTGCAGAATATACTTTTAAATAAAGAGAAGTTGAGCTTTGTCCCCTTGCCGCAAGTCAAAATTTATTATGAAACTCATCAAAAAGGCCTTATCTGCATGTTTCAAAAATATTTCTCACCCTCTCTCCATCGATAATGCTCTCTTTCAGCAATTTAAAGGATAAAAGTTGTATCTTTAAAACCAAAATTACTTCTTCATTCCCTATTTACCCATGGAAGATTTAAGATTTGATGAAAAGAACAAGTGCAATGACCATAGCCTAACCTACACACCAAAAGGGCTGTGAAATTTGTATACCAGCTATCCAAGTTCTGCATATAACAAATGTAAACCTTTTATTAATGCTGTGATCAGTATTAAAGTGCTGAACAACAATCTGAAGCCAAAATTAAAGTGAACAACATGTCATATCTGAATATATATGGGTGAAACTACCAAAGGTTCCTCTCTTCCCCTATTTTGATCAGTGAAGAAGCCTCGGGCAGTTGGATTATGCAATGTTATATATGAAGTAACATATTAAAAAGAAAGCAGAATGTATGTCCAAACAGAATCCTGTTACAAGAAGAATTTTTTATGACAAAAACATATGGAATTCACTGCCTCAGAAACACCAATCTATTGAACTGACAGTGATCAACACATCTGAAAATTGGGCCATTTGGATGGGTTTTGGCATTTGACTGCAGGAATTTAATCTGAAAAAAATGTTAGTCATGCAACTCTTCAGTAAGTATCACAGACGTAACCAATTGTATTTTTTTAAAATTTTGCCACAGTACATCCCAAACAATGTATTTTTTTTAAGATGCATTTATTGACCAAGGACTTCACCTTGTCCCTGAACAAGGAAAGACATCACGTGTCTAGGAACAAAATGCTGAGAACTTTGCATGCTCTGTATGGTACTTGAGTGTTTGCATCTTTCTAGCATTCAGCTGGAAGGCCAGTATACCTTTCTAATTATGCAAAACACAAACACAACACAATATTGGTATTATCAGAGATGAAAGAGGAATTATGTTTCAAAAAGCAGATTTTACTTAAAACAAAAATCGTGGTGGCTTGATGCTCACCATGAGTAAAAGAGAAAAATGGTAACAAAGACTCAATCCATTCTGCCATTCCTCAAAATCCACCAAAGTGAGACTAAACCTAGCAGTTAGGCATGGCCCAAGAAAGGGACAGTTCTCCATTGTACACAACTCTTTATGATGCTAATGACACATGTACTAAAAAATTACACTAAGAATGCACTAAATCAAAATTAAAAATACTTTTCTGTCTGCACTATTGAATAAAATATAAGTTTTCCTATGTTACAGTAAAAAATATTGTGTACAGTCAGTCCTGAATAATGTCCTAAAATTAAGTTTATCCTGGATTTTTTCCTTCAAGTCCTAGACATTATCAGTCTATCATTATGTTTATTATGAGGCATATGATCTTAGGAAATTTCCATCTCTTCAACTGCATACAAATGAATGTAATTTCAAAAGATGTGGCAAAATTGGCCTTTAAGATCTTAAAAGTTTGCTATGGAAAAAAAGATGTAGAGCAAGCAGTTTCAAGTATTTTATTGTTCTGGAAAATATTATACTTCTAGCTGGAATTCCCACTGTATGTACCATTAATAATATCCACTAGGTGAGGAAGAATTTTTGAAACTTTACAAAACCCTTTAACTGCACCCACTAGAAAATCTATGGCTGAGCATCAGTACATGTACCAGATATTGTGACTATAGATTTAAAATGGTACTGCTGTTTGTAAAAGGGCTTCTGAAGAAGCAGTATTCCGTAAAAGTAGAAGTAGTGGCCTGATTATGGGAAGTCCCTTCAAGTATGAATAGTCAAGTAACTCTGCAAAACAGAATATCTACAAAAGAGCTAGACAGCAAGAAACATATAAATATGAATAAATGACACGAATATTTAAATAGCTTTTAAAACTTTATTTAATCTTTAAAAAATATATAGGACCTGAACACATACGAACATGGCTCAAAATCCCACTTCAATAATCTTTAAATACTGACTAAAGGAGAGACTGGACAATAAACAGTAACAGAGAAAAATGAAAAGGCAACAAAATGAGACTATATTGCAACTTGTAGTTAAAGATTTAGAAGAAAATTGCACAGTTGTTTATAGCTATGAAAGAGAGGATTAAAAAAAAAGAAAAAAGTCAAGTTGCTTAATATTACTGACATGTCAGAATTGGAGGATAAATTTCCTTGTGTAACCAGTCAAGGAATATTACTATGACCCATGATGCAACTGAATTATGATTATCATGTTTGTGACAGAAAATCAAGAGCATTTTTTCCCAGAAACTTCAAAAGATTAATACAGCAACCCAAAGGTACAACTCTTTACTTATTCTTGTTCTAACACTTTTATTTTTAAATCAGGGAATCAAAATTGCTGAAAGAATTTTTTTCTGAGCTGAACTACACATGAAGTCTTATCAAATCAGGCTGACAGACTAAATCTGCCTCTGCATCAAGACTTATTCTGTCAAGAACAATGTTCTTGTCTCAAGCTAACCTATGTGACAGAATCAAACACAGGCCCATCATGTCCCTGCTACAGCCACTGATTTAAATACTTTTAAGAAAATAAAAACAAACAAAAATCCCCAACAAACCCATCCCATTTTATTAACACTTTAATGCTGTTTTTTAATATAATATCCATTACTAAGCTTAAAAAAATAAATTGTTTCTAGTAAATCTGAGGCATAAAGTGCCTATTTTCTCTCTTCTGATTTATATCATTGTTCTGTTTTTACAGCTTACTGTTGACAGAGTGAGGTAATTCAACTACAATTTTTCCAATGTTTTTTCCCATGTACATGTAATCTACAGCACGGAATACAGATTCCAAGCCAGTGAACTTGCCCTCCGGAGACATGTCTCCGAAGTCCACCTCACAGACCAGGTCTCCTCTTTCATACATCTTGAGCAAATCCTGCAGAGCCATTTTGTAGTCAGAAAGGTAATGGTTCAAGAAGAAACCTCGGACACTGGCAGACTTCTTCAATAGTTTTGCTGGCAATAACTCTGCTTTAATGGGCTGGAGGCCAGTGGGGTTTTGGTAGCCAGCGATAAACCCAATAACTATCAGGCGCCCTTTGATAGCCAAGGCATTGAGAGCCAAGTCAAACATCTTTCCCCCAACTGATTCATACACCACATCCACACCTTCGGGGTAGTCCTTCCTAAGCACAGACTCGACATTTTCAGTTTTATAGTTGATTGTATGGTCACAGCCAATGGATTTCAGAAAGCCACCCTTTTCATCACTGGAGCAGGTTCCAATTACATGGCATTTTGCCTTCTTTGCAAGCTGCACAGCGAACTGGCCCGTTCCTCCAGCCGCTGCTGTCACCAGAACCTTCTTGCCTTCAGACAGGTCTCCCAGCTCTTTCAAACTGAGGTATGCAGTTGCGCCACTTACCATTAAAGTGAGAAACTCGGGTTTCACTGAGGGTAGAGGGACCGCTTGTCTGGCAGGCACAACTGTGTATTCAGCAAAGGAACCTGCTTTGACGTAGGCCACAGCTTGACCCACCGTGTAATCTGCACTAGCACTGAGTCCTAACGCTACCACATCACCGACACCTTCAAAGCCTATATCAAAGGGGGGTTTAACTGAGGCGTCATATCGACCGGCTGAGTAGTTTATATCAGATGCATTAATGCCGACAAATCTAGAAGAAAACAAAAACGTATTAACGACATTTACTCCTTACCAAGTTTTCACTGTACGAGAAACCTTCAATTTAAATTTGTGAGATAAGCACAAGATTTGTTATGATTATCTGTATGTTTGAATAATGAGTACACTCCAAAGACTACTTTCATCAGACTTCTGTAGTTTCCATTCTGTTATTCTAGAATTACAGACACATTTTCTAAACAAAAAATAAACAACAAAAAGCTGTAAAAAGTAAAACCCAAACCCAAAACGAAACAAAAAAATCCCTTATATTTTCCTTAGGTCCACTTGACCAAGCTAAACAAACTGAAAATAAATCCGTAAAAGATTAAAGTATGAAAATTAATTGACCACTTCATACAAGATGCGAAAACACTGAAGAATAAAACATGCAGAGCGGTAAATATGTGGATTCTGGCAACAAATTTACATTTTTGAATATAATAATACTGTTAATGACTAATGATCATATTAACTATCGATGTCATTTGCAAGGTCATGTTACTGTAGGCAAGTACTTTTTAATTGATGGAGTCACTACAGCAAATTTGCCTTTTGATGTAGCTAATGTCAACGTTAAAATATTTTTCTTTATATAAATTACTTGAAACACATCAAAACAACCTTGCACAGAAGGAGCAAAATTGTAAAACTGAATATCAAGTCCTACTGACCTCTAACAGGTGAAAATGGATGGCAATTTTTTTTTTTTTAGAGAGACATTTTTCAAACTTGATTAAGCACTAGGAGATGATGCCTAAAACAGAGTTATGATCTAGCTCAAATAAAAAGACTATTTATTTTTTTAAAGTAACAGTATCTTTACACAAGCAAGAGAAGAGAGACTGGGGAAGATTCTGCTAACTGGAAAATGTAAATAAGAAACACATGAAACAGCAAATGCCAGGACTGTTACTACGTGTGGATGTGACAACCCAAAAGGTGTACTTGACACCATGCAAAAGCTGCAGAAGTAGGCAAACAGTGCACTTTTAATTGTTGCAGTTAGCAACAAGCTCAACTCATATATGTGTGTAGTTTCAACTTGCTTGCACACAGAGCGAGGAGAACTAAAACCGCTTTGCTCTTTTTGATTTCCTTCATTCTTTATAGCATAGGGAGCTTCAAACTTTCACCAACGTTATGTATAACAAGACACGTAAGCGTAAACACATCCACGCATAAAATAGGTAAAAGTGACTGTAGCTCTTAGCAATGCTGCCTTTAACTCGCTATTATGCCGCAACAAAAAACGCCTGCGTCTTGCTCGCAGATACAAAAAATCTATTATCCCGCTTTAAGGTGACTCCCGCACAGGAGTGCTAAAAGATGTATAAAAATTGGTAACGGAGTTGCAGCTTCAGAGGCAAACCGTGTCCCTCGGGCGCCGGGCGAGACGTACCGGCGCCGTACCAGCCTCCTCCCGCTCTTACACCCCAGCTTCTGCGGAGGGCGAGAGTTCGGTGGGGAGCCGCGCTCGCCCCCTCACCGCTTCGCCAGCCGGGGCTCTCGGTGGCTGCGGGGCCAGCCCGCTCTGCCCCCGGCCCCCGCCCGCAAGGGAGGTCCCGGCTCCCCGCCGGGCTCTGCTTCCTCCTCACGCTCCCGGAGCGTGTGCCTTGGCAGGACGCGGAGCAGCCGTGCCCTCGGCGGGGGCAGCGCGGCCCGGCAAGGGCAGGCAGCGCAGCGGCAGGAGAACATGCCCCCTTCTCTCTAGGACCTTCTCCTGCTCGGCGCTGCACGGCGGCCGCCGCAGCACAGAGGCAGGTAGAACAACAAACACTCTGAGGACAAAAACTTTGCTTGCGGGGAAGGGGCAAGTCGTGCGGGCGGCCGGGCGCCTACCGAGCAGGGCTCCAGCACACGCACCGCTGCTTTTGTTCTGCAGCCGGAGAGGATGCGAACCTTCCCCGCCCGGGCCGCACCGCAACTTGTGCGCGCGGCTGCGGGGGCAGAGGCGCAACTTGGCGCTGCCCGGCCTCTCCGGGCAGGGGATGCGAGCTCTGCGCGGAGCTGGGGCGGCCGGGCAGGGGATGCCGGCGACAGGGCAGGAGCGGACCAAGCCGTGAGCGCTGTCCCAATGCTCTGGAGGCTCGTCCCCACCGCCCGCCCGCCCCGGCACAGACACGCGTGCACGCACACACACACAAACACACGCGTGTACACGCACCCGCTCCCTCCCCGTCTCTGCGGGGCTGCTGGGCCACGGGAAATGGTCCTCCCTGGGCTTCTGGGTTCATAATTATTAATCAACACAGCCTGCCGTCTAGCCCTCCCCCGCTATTTTTTTTAAAATCTCCTTTTTATTGTGTTCAAACTCAAACACTCCTGGTCGCATTGTACGGGCCTTTTTTTTACCCCCCCCCCCTTTTTTTTAACAAGATTGTTTAGTCTCTTCGATTCCTTGCACATTAAAACGATCATATGCACCGTCTGGATTAAAACATAGTGTCTAATTTACCTTGTCATTCCAGCTGACAGAAGTGAGGTGGTGGGATGTGCCTGCAGTTTCATAGCTTATTTTGCTTTTAAAAGTAGGAGAAAGTACAAATTACAAGTTGAAGATCACTTTACTAACTTCTGAGATTGAGGAAAGGAGAGAGCACAGAAGTAACAATTACTTGGGGTGCTGGTGGATTTTACGACCCCTTCCAGATCTTTTATATTGCCTTCATCTACTTTCTTACCTTTAATCTATTCTTTAATTTAGAAGTTTCTAGTTGAGCTTTGCCTCTTACATTTCAAGGGGCAAGCCTAAGTGGGGGTGTGAAAAAAGCCTGAGATTGGCTTTTCTCAAAATAATTACACACATTGAGTCACCCATTTTATTTATACTCAACAGTGTTGAAACTGCTCGTACTGTTTATTATAGAAAACAGGAGGACACTGCCGAGGGGAAGAAATGCTGCTTTTCATACCACAACAAAGAGTGAGACACCGAAAACCAGCATCACAGCCTTAAACACAGACAAAACAAAGTCATCCAAACCAGTACTACGCAAGAAAAACAGTATTTAGACCAAATGCCCAGCAGGAATAGCCCTCCACTTTTCCCATTGTGATCCCTTTAGTCCCCTGGTTCAAAAAAAAAAAAAAAAACCCCAAAAACTTTCTCACCCTCTCTTACTCCCTTTTCTATAAACTTTGTTCCCATATTCCAGCCCAAAAGCAAATCCTTACAGGTATTTTGGAAATGAAATGTGTCACTTCACCAAGAAAATCTCAAAAATCCCCTAACAACTTTGAGAAGGACCAAACCTTCACAGCCTTTGGGCCTTTCTGCAATAAAATGGAAAACCCTTGCTTCCACACCCGTCCCCCTTTCCCCCCCGGAAAACAAGACAAACGGACATATGAAACTTAAATGGCTTCATTAAGGATTTATCACCTTTTCCCCTCCTCTTCCTCTCCTACACAGAATCAAAGTAAAAAAAAAAAAAAAAAAAAAAAAAAAAAAAAGAGCTTAAGCTAATTTCTAGTATTGAAGGATTTTTTAATAAAATATTTTTTTTTCCTGCATAAAAAAGTAGAAATAAGGGTTGCTGGCATAGCTGTCTAAAGGAGCAGAAAGTTCCTCCTAACTGCGTCTTATTTTAAAATATCTATCCATACACAGATTTTAATTTCCTATTCCCATAAATCCCAAACCAGATTTTATTGTGGTGAATGAGGATTGTTTTGCATGAAAAGCTCAAAGCAATTAATACTATTCATGGGCATGACTGGGACTAAAATGAACAAATCCGCAAATGCCCTCTTGGAACCCAAACCTTTTATTGTTTTGTTTTTAACTGTATGCTTCTACCTATTAGAAAACGTATAGTTGTATTTGAGCTTGGTTGTTTTTTTTAAAACTAAATGAGTCAGGGACTTATCCTTTTGGGATGGGATAGTCCTTCCCCAGAGTCACAAGAGAGGGGGAAACATTCAGAACTTGCTTCCTGCTGCAGCTTGTATATAGTAAATGTTTTACAGTAAACATGATTCTGTGTCTTCTGTGATATTCTTCAGAAAAGAATTGTAAAGAGAGAAGAAATGCCACAAATAATACAAAAGGTATGAACTCTACATCTACACTCCACCACTCACCTCTTCCTCCCTTTCATCCCCAGTCATGCATGTGTACCAGCACAGGAACATGTGTGTAACAGGCTGATGTGTTAAACTGCAGCAGTTGCCTGAATCTGTGGACCAGCTCCCACCTTTAGTGTGGTACGAGCCCTTTTACCATGAGGTGTGCATGTCCCACGAGCACCCAGGGAGCCCACCCAGGAAAGAGAGGGAGGAGAGGGAGAAAGGAAGAGTTACATTGAAAGCTGTTAAAAAAAAAAAAAAAAAAAAAGGAATAAATTAAAAAAAATTACAGGAGGGCGGGCGGGGGATGAGAAAGACTCCAAGTGCATGTGTTGGGGGGGGAGGGGACTTGGGAAACAAGGATATCTCTCTGCCTTGCACTACCCGAGCAGACTACTTGCTACTTGCATCTCAAGTCCTTCGACCTCTTCCACAAAAAGGAATTTAAGTCCGGCTGGATGGCTGTTTCACGCCATCACTGTTTCAGTCATTAGTGGATGCAGCAACACAGTGTTTTTAGGCTTTTGAGGTTTGGAAGGAATTTTGGTCTCAGAACTCCCAGTGGGAGATGTCAGCATCGAATTAAAGTGCTACAGCAGCTTTCTCATCAGCTCCTGGTGGAGTCCTTGCTCTTTCTCCTCATCCCTTCCTCACCCTGTATTTGTGTGTTAGACACATACATGTATGTCACACATACATGCACACTCACACACTGCCTTAGTCGAACTTGCAGCATTGTTCTTAAGCCAACTAAGTGCTGCTTAACATCTTTAAGCTCCCACGGCGAGCATGGCAAACTATATGTTACTACGATTTCCTTGCTTGACAAGAACCTGAGAGCGCTGCTCTCCTCCCGTGCCAGCCACTCAGTCTGCTCCAAAGTTTCCCGAGTTTCAGCCTCCCCTCGTAAGCAGAGAAACCTCTGAACTTTAAAAGGCTTAGTTTTAGAGCAAGGAAAGACGGCGTCTAGGAGGGAGCCACCGAGAACAAACAGGTTTTATGGAGACAGCTGTGAGGAGAGGCACGTTTTGTCCTCGGAGTCTTCATTTCACGGCGAGCTGGTCACCGCGCCGGGCGTGGGATTTACGGTGTATTATGCTAAGCAAAATGTCACCTCCTCACTCTTCGCCTGAGCCGGCTCCTCTCTAAACGCCGCCAACAACCGCGGGCCCGCGTCCCGCGAGGGAGGCCGAGGGCTGCCCTGCCCCCTCCGCGCCGTGCCGCCGCGCTTGGCGCGCAGACTCGGGGGTGGTGCCGGGGCTGCCCGGGCGGCGGGCCCGGCCCGCGGCCTCCGGGCGAGTCACGGCTGGACAGGGGCGAGGCCAGAGAGCAAAGTGCGGGGCAGCGCTGAGGAGACAGCGGCCGGGGCAGGCCCGCCCGCACATCGCGATGCCGGGGCGCTGTGCGGCAGCGTCCCAGGGGGGCTTGTGCGGGTGCGCCGGGGACACGCTCACGCTCCGAGAACGACGTGCGTGTAACGAGCCCGGGCAGGGCCCAGGGAGGGGCCCTGCCAGCGCTTCCCGCCGTCTCACTCCCTCCTCGGCACTCACCGAACCTAACACTCCCCACTTCTTCTCCCCCCCCCCACTTCCTTGGCACAGGGGCCCTGGGGTGTTTCTCTTCCTTCGGGCAGGCGCACGGCGGGAGCAGCGCGCACAGACAGACAAACACAGCCCCGCCAAAGAAGGAGGAGGAGGAGGAAGTGTCACCCCCAGACACGTGGATAGGGCGACAGGGCTGTAGCACAAGCCGTTCAAAACAACAACAACAACAATAAAATGAAATTAACAGTCGCCAGATGGCGGCTGGTGCAACTTTGGAGCCGGTCTCCGAAGTGCGGGAGCATGTGGGAGAGAGCAGGCCACAAAGTGCCAGAAGGCGGCCGGGGCCGCAGGGCCAGGGCGCGGGCGGGGGCTCACCTGTTCCTGACCAGGAGGTCTCCGTCTCCCGGGAGTGGCACGGGCGAGTCCTGCTGCAGGGTGACCGCTTCCCTGAAGTTTTGGCTCAGCTTAGTCACCACCAGCTTCTTCATGGAGCTGGGGATGGACGAGCCCTGGAAATCCAGAAAGTGACGGGAGTAGGACATGTCCAGGATGGGCCGCGACCAGCTGCCACCGAAGTAGGACCAGGCGGGAGCCACCGCGGCGCAGGACGGCTGCTGCCGCCACCACCACCGCGCTGCCCGGGAGCTCAGCAAAGCGCCGCTTTTCGCACTAAAACTCATGCCCTGCCTCGGCTCTCCTTTACCGCCCCGCTCGGGAGAGCTCCGATTCGGGATTCTCCAGGCAGCTCGCAGGACGCGCCGGCAGGAGAAACTCCCCGCTCGCAGCTATGTGTGTACGTAAACAGAACCCCCGTGCTGCAGGTTCTCCCTCCCCTCCCAGCCGGCCCCTCCGCCGCACGGAGACGCCGCCGGAGGAGCAGCGGCAAGATGATCCCCCTGCAGCAGCCGTTCGTCTTCTGCCGCCGCGGGCACTACCGAGGGGCGAGGCCGGCCCGCTCCCGCGGCCGTCCGTCCCACCAGCGCCTGCCCGTGCCTGCCTGCTCTGCCTGCCAGCGAGGCAGGTGTGCGGCGGGCCGGATTGTCTCCTAAAGGTGGTGGTGGTGGTGGTGGTGGTGGCTTTTAGTTTGCACCCTGCCTCTGACTAAGGGGTTTTAAAACAGGGGAGGGGGAGAGGAGGGGAAGACAGACGGACAGAGAGAAACGCCTCGGATTACCCCCCCCCGCCCCATTCTTTAGTTTACAAAAAGAAGGTATCTTCCTCAAAAAAAAAAAAAAGGGAGGAATGAAAAAAAAGAGCAGGAAGAAAGCCCGGTAAATAATCGGCCGGGAAAGGTTAGAGAAGTAGGGAGAAGTTGCCGCTAATCTCCTAATGTTGTTATTAGCGGCCGCCGAAGAGCCGCTGCCCGCAGGCGGACGCTCCGCCCCTTCCGTGCGAAACGTTTCACTTCCTCGCAAGGTGCTACGAATCAACCCCGAGACGGCGGCGGCGGCTCCGCGCCCGCCGCGGGAGGGGATTTAAACGGGCGAAGCTCTTCCCGCCGTCGCCGTCCCGCCGGGAGGGGAAGGGTAACAGGCTGCCGTCAGTTTGCTTGGGTCGCAGGGGTTTCGCCCGCTCCCTGATAGTGCCAGAATATCTTACTCCCCTTCCCCCCTTGCTTCTTTCTTTCTCCTTAAAAAAAAAAAAAAAGAAAAAAAAAATATATGTAGTCACCTCTCGCTGCAGATTGCGTTTGGGTGAGGGAACCTGCGCAGGGAATCAAGTGGGTCAAGGGACCGAAGTCCATGTTGTGGTAGAGCCGCCAATCCCAACTTGGTACAACTGCATGGAAAGAGGCAATGTAACAGAGATGTTGCACCGATGTCGCGTGTAGTTCCCAGAATTAACTCCATCCTACCAGTATAAACAGCTCAGTGCTTAATTGTGCGGTAGTAAGAAGAAAGAAAAGCCCCTTCTGCCCGAAAAAGAACAAAACTGCAGTTCCAAGTGTTTTCCTTTAGGAATCAGCTGGGTAGTTTTTATTTGCTTTCTTGACTTAAAAAAAAAAAAAAAAAAGGAAGAACCCTTCTGTTCTCGCAGCTAACATTATATAAATCCCCAGACACATACTGTGCAAAATGTATTAGCAGTATGTTTCTTATGCTGCAGTTCTCGCTCTGCAATCTGTTGGTATTTTAAAGTAAGGATGAACTGTAATCTCCCATAAATCATTTTTAATTCAATGCCGGGTAGACGTGTGCCACGGCGAAGTATCATCTCCTGCCTGCCTCTTTTTTTTTTCTCTTTTTAAGTTTGCTGGAAGAAGACCTCTGCTGAAGTTAAATCAGCACATGCGTCTTGCACAGCACTTTAGCAAGTGGATTATAATAACAACCCCCTCAACGCGTGTCTCACATGAGGAATCTTTTATGCCGTGCTGTATTAAGACTTCTTTTTTTTTTTTTTGTCATATTGTTTAGCTCTGGGAAAGGGAAAAAAATGAAAACAAAGCAATTAAAAAGATTGACAGGTATGGGTTTGTGTGAGACCTATTTGTAATTGTCAGGGTGACGTGGGCAAGAGGAGGAGGAGTAACAAACTGAAGCAGGAAAAGCAGCTCGATGTGTCTGTCTATCAGTTGAGACTGTCTGAGAGCCCTGGGATCCGAATGTGTGTTATATTTCAGTGAAAAGAGAAGAGAGGGAGAGTGGATCTCTTTCTCTCCCAGGAGTTTAGGGGGGGGACAGTTCACGTTAATCTGTCCCACTCAGTGAATGTCTTTTCTTCCTCCCCCCCTCCCTCTCTGCACACACTCTCCGGGGTTTTTCTTGGTTTTGGCAAATTTTTTGTGTGTGTGTGTTGTTTTTTTTTTTTTCTTCTTCTGTTGCAGATCAAGATCAGCCAAAAAAATCCATGATAAAAATGTGTTTGCATTATACTTAGTGGCAGAAGAAGCTTCGATTTGTGGAAGAGAAAAAAAGGGAGAGCAAGAGAGAAAAGTAGTCCTCTCCGGTGGTGACACTGTTTGATCTGTGACTGTTTGGAAGGTGGAGGAGTGACTGACATTTCCCATCCGGTGTATATGTATGTATGGGGGCTTTACTCCTTTTTATGATTTGCTTCCTTGCTCTTAGACTAAGTGCTGGGAGGAGAAGGAGAGACTGGATCGACCTCGTTTTTGCACAATGAACAAACTATTACCAACGCAATAAAAAACCAACCAAACAAAAAAACCCCCAACAACAACAGCAACAACAACACACAAATCCACGAGCTTGAAACAAGCCAGCGAGCGAGCGAGAAAGTTGCGCTTTGAGACTCTTTGATCTCGGAGAAAGCCTGAGAGGGGGGAGTGACTGAATTTACCGTCTCATCGCCGCCG